>JAYESD010000002.1:263049567-263365974 GCA_036927565.1 Tuctoria greenei | reverse complement strand
GGATGTCGTGTGACTTAGTGCTGGTTTCCTAAATGTCTTTTGACTAACTCCAGTATTGAGTCATCGATGTATTGTGCTTCTATGTAGGTTACACACTTGAGGAAGGAGAACATTTGGATTGTGGATTCAGGTTGCTCACGCCACATGACCGGTAACAAAGAATGGTTCTCCTCTTTCTCTTTTGTGTCACATGAAGAGAATGTTACTTTTGCCGATAATTCTTCAACTCCTATAATTGCTAAGGGTTCGGTTAGAGTAAATGATAACTACACTTTGAAGGATGTGGCACTTGTCAAAAATTTGAAATACAAATTGCTTTCTATTTCACAATTGTTAGATAAAAATCTGGAAATTATTTTTACTAAAAATTGTTGCAAAGTTGTAGATTCAAATAGTAAGCTTATTTTAAACATGTCTCGGTTTGGAAGAGTTTTTAAGCTGATTTTGATATGTCTTCTTCTAAGCATAGGTGTCTAGATGCTAATGATTCAAAAGACTTATATTTTTGGCATCATAGACTTGGTCACGTAGGCTTTGATCATCTCACCTGTGTTAGTGCTCTTAATCGCATACGTGGGCTGCCTAAGCTTAAAGGGACAAAGAAATTGTGTGCTCTTCTTGTAGACATGCTAAGATGGTTGCAGGTTCACATTGCACCTTGACATCGTAGGTCCTTCATGTGTTCAATCCTTCGGAGGTAAACGGTATGTTCTTGTGATTGTTGATGATTTTTCTAGAAACTCTAGGGTTTATTTTATGGCATCTAAGAATGAAGTCTTTAGTCACTTAGAACTTTATTTCTTAGATTATCAATTGATCACCCAGGAACTTTAAGACAATTAGAAGAGATAATAGAACTGAATTTAAAAATCAATCATTTGATCACTTTTGTGCAGAAAATGGAATAGATCATCAATTTTCATCACCATATGTACCTCAAAAAACGGTGTTGTAGAGAGAAAGAACAGAACCTTAGTTGGGATGGCTAGGACTTATGCTTGATGAATATCAAACTCCTAGAAAGTTTTGGGCAGATGCAATTGCAACTGCTTGTTATATTTCAAATCGTGTTTTCTTGCGTGCTAAGCTAGGAAAAACACCATATGCGCTCCGGTTGGACATAGGCCTAGTGTCACACACTTTAGGGTCTTTGGATACAAATGCTTTGTTAAGAAACATGGTAATCTTGATAAATTTGAACCTAGATCCGTTGATGGCATGTTTCTTGGTTATCCATCTCATACTAGAGGCTATCGTGTGCTTTTGCTTGACACTAACAAAATTGTGGAGGCTTGTGAGGTTTCTTTGATGAAGCAAGCTCAGGTACTAGCTCCAATATTGCAGGTCCGAATCCATATCCGCAGGGGGAGAGTATTTTCGTTATAGATGAGGAATAAGTGGTGTTGCTTGCCTAAAAATTCAGCAGCTAATGACATTGTTCCAGCTCTTGATTTTGATTCACAACCAGCACAGACGACCACCATTGCTGTGTCCAGATCGTCCTCAAGTCACAAGCTCATCGATTTGTGATGAACATGAAGAAGGAGAAGAAGAAGAAGAAGAAGAAGAAGAAGAAGAAGAAGAAGAAGAAGAAGAAGAAGAAGAAGAAGAAGAAGAAGAAGAAGAAGAAGAAGAAGAAGAAGAAGAAGAAGAAGAAGAAGAAGAGAAGAAGAAGAAGAAGAAGAAGAAGAAGAAGAAGAAGAAGAAGAAGAAGAAGAAGAAGAAGAAGAAGAAGAAGAAGAAGAAGAAGAAGAAGAAGAAGAAGAAGAAGAAGAAGAAGAAGAAGAAGAAGAAGAAGAAGAAGAAGAAGAAGAAGAAGAAGAAGAAGAAGAAGAAGAGAAGAAGAAGAAGAAGAAGAAGAAGAAGAAGAAGAAGAAGAAGAAGAAGAAGAAGAAGAAGAAGAAAGAAGAAGAAGAAGAAGAAGAAGAAGAAGAAGAAGAAGAAGAAGAAGAAGAAGAAGAAGAAGAAGAAGAAGAAGAAGAAGAAGAAGAAGAAGAAGAAGAAGAAGAAGAAGAAGAAGAAGAAGAAGAAGAAGAAGAAGAAGAAGAAGAAGAAGAAGAAGAAGAAGAAGAAGAAGAAGAAGAAGAGAAGAAGAAGAAGAAGAAGAAGAAGAAGAAGAAGAAGAAGAAGAAGAAGAAGAAGAAGAAGAAGAAGAAGAGAAGAAGAAGAAGAAGAAGAAGAAGAAGAAGAAGAAGAAGAAGAAGAAGAAGAAGAAGAAGAAGAAGAAGAAGAAGAAGAAGAAGAAGAAGAAGAAGAAGAAGAAGAAGAAGAAGAAGAAGAAGAAGAAGAAGGAAGAAGAAGAAGAAAGAAGAAGAAGAAGAAGAAGAAGAAGAAGAAGAAGAAGAAGAAGAAGAAGAAGAAGAAGAAGAAGAAGAAGAAGAAGAAGAAGAAGAAGAAGAAGAAAGAAGAAGAAGAAGAAGAAGAAGAAGAAGAAGAAGAAGAAGCTTGTGAAGTGTCTACTCCCCTCCGAGCCCTCAATAGTCATCCTCCACAACAAATCATTGGAAGCTTGCATGAATGAGTCACACGGTCTAGGTTTTGCGATCCAAACTCTCACGTTCATTCTCCTTTTGTTACTTCTTTAGAACCCAAAGATATTTCACATGCACTTACTAATGAATCTTGGATTATTGCCATGCAAGAAAAGTTGAAAATTTTGAAAGAAATAATGTTTGGAAACTTGTACCTCCACATCAAGGTCACACTTTAATTGAACTGAATGGGTGTTTAAAAATAAACAAGTGAGGATGGGGTTGTGGTTAGGAATAAGGCTAGGTTGTTGCTCAAGGTTTCACACAAGTTAAAGGTCTAGATTTTGATAAAACTTTTGCTCCTGTTGCTAGATTAGAAGCCATATGAATTTTGTTAGCTTTGGCTGCATCTAAAGGTTTCAAGCTATATGTCATTATCTTAAGCATGGCAATGAATCAATTATTCGTTCAAGTGTATGTGGATGATATTATCTTTGGTTGTGCTTCTCATGATCTTGTGTCCAAGTTTTCAGCTATAGAATTTGAAATGAGTATGATGGGAGAACTCACGTACTTTTTGGGGATGCAAATCAAACAAACCAAGGAGGGTACATTTGTACATCAAACGAAGTATACAAAAGACCTTCTTAAGTGCTTCAACATGGACAAAAGCAAGCCTTTTCGAACACCAGTAGGAACAGCAACAACACTTGAACTTGATGAAGATGGTGAACCTGTGGATCAAAAAGAATATAGAAGCATGATCGGATCACTTTTGTACATCACAGCATCAAGACCAGACATACAATTTATTCATATCTCTTTGTGCACGATTTCAAGCTTCCCCACGAGCTTCACATCGTCAAGCCGCAAAAGGATTCTCAGATACTTACATGAAACTCAAGAATTTGGCATTTTTCTTCCTTCTTCCTCAACCGTTACTTTGAAATATTTTTCGGTTGTTGATTTTGGGGGTTGTAGGATTGATAGGAAAAGTACTTCAGGTGCTTGTCATTTCCTTGGTAATTCTCTTCTTGCTTAGTCCTCTAGAAAACAAAGTCCAGTTGCACAATCCACAGCCGAATCTGAATATGTAGCTGCTGGCTAGCGCTTGCTCACAAATTCTTTGGATTGTTCAAACACTTAAGGACTATGGGGTTGATCTAGATAGTGTTCCACTGTTTTGTGATAACACTAGTGCCATTTTGCATTGCTAAAAATCTCGTGCAACATTAGAGAACAAGAGCACATTGACATTAGGTATCACTTTCTCTGTGATAATGTTAAAAAAGGAAAAATTGTGCTTCACCATGTAGATACCGAACAACAATTGGCTGATATTTTCACAAAACCTTTGGATTTCACTCGTTTTTGTTACATTCATAGTGAAATAGGGGTTATGCATCCTCATGTCTTAAATTGAGGGGGAATTTTGAAACTTGGGAAGTCTATGTGTGAATCAGAATTTAAAATAATATGAGCATAGTATTTCATACATATATGACTTTGTGATTCCTTTTACATGTTGAAAGTTCTTACTACATTATTCGTGTTATACATTTGTAGTTTTTACATGACTAGTAATTGGAATAATTACTTACACTTAATCTGGTCATGATCGAACTTTCTTGCTGTTTTGAACTTGTTGCATGCTCACAAGTGCTTTTAATCATAAAGAATTAATCAAGTAAGCAACTCACATGTTGAGTTTTTATGTTCAAATAAAAAATGAGAAAAGATCAAGAGAATATGCATGCATCGCACTTCTTATTTTGAGATGGCTTATCATTGCACTTAGATATGAACTTGGAAGAAGTTGTGTATGACTAAAACCATGACCTTTGATTGTCAAATGACATAGGCTTGGCTTGGTTGGTTAGAATAAGGCAGATGTGGCATATAATCTCTTGCAAATGTTATATGATCAGAATTTGTGCTTTAAATAATATTGAAAAATTAAAATTGCATCGACAAGTGTTATGCTTTCAAGTCTTGAAATAGTTAAGTTTGTGAGATCATGACTTGCTTAAATTGAAAATTACACTTGATCTCTAGCTTGGCTTGCACTACTTTATGTATCTCATTGATGTGATAGTGTAAGTTACTTGATAGTATGACTTGGATGAAGCTTTGTTTTATATGTATATGTTATAATATGCTCATAACAATTAAAATTTCTCTTTTGTACCTTGATGAATACATTGTCAAAGGGGGAGAAATTGATCAAACATTGCACACATTCACAAGTGTTTTGGCACGATTCTTCTCAGGTGGAGAATTTTTATATTTTTGTTTTTCTTCTCATTTTATTTTTGATTTATAAAGGGGGAGAAATATGTATAGGGAGGATTTTGTTTTCAGAACATTTCATGTGAATAAGCCAATGTTAGGATTTTAAGTGGTGTTGTCAATGCATTCATCAAGGGGGAGATTGTGAGACCTATGTGTGCTGAATAAATTAGCTTTGTCGATAAAAGTTTTGAATACTTCTAAAATACCTTTTTTCAACAAGGTCCGACTCTAGGTCCGAGCTCGAGCAAAGTCTGACAATAGGTCCGACTTGTTTTGGGTAGCTCCGCCAAGGTCAGATGTAAGGTCTGACTTGCTTTGACTAGGTCTGACTTCTTTGTCTAGGTCAGACTTGCTATGGCTAGGTCCGACATGCTTTTGCTAGCTCCAGCGCTAGGTCCGACTAAGCTTTATTATGCTCCAGCGCTAGATCCGAATAGCTTTAGTAAGCTCTGGTGCTAGGTCCTGCTAGCTTTGGTAAGCTCTGACTCAATGTCCGCTTAGTTTTGGCAAGGTTCGGAGCTACATTGCAATGGTTCTGCTTTTACTTTGAATTGATTCGAACTTGCTTTACATCTATGGAAAGTTTGCTTAGTATATTTTTACTAAGTTTTTGGTGTGTTCTGGTGGTTATGGTTGATACCTTTTTGCTATGGTTTGCAACATGCTTATGTGAGGTGCTCACGTAAGATGTTGTGGTTATCGGAACTAACGTGAGTCAAGTCGAGGACTTGTGCTTGAAAGTATCGATTGTTTACTCATATGCAGGTGTTACTTGAGTTCAAGACATGGCTGGTGATGGGATCCATTGAAAACCCTCATTTTCATCCATCAAGCATTGCATACATTCTCATACATGTTTAGCATTAAGCAACACAAAAGGAATAAGTTTAAAATAAATTATAATCATGCAAGCAAAGAAAAAATTATTGTAGTGCGGACTTGTCCGGATTTGGACCCTAGACTAGTCCGTCTAACTCTCTGTTGTTCTCCCTGGGTAGGGCGGACTTGTCCGATTTGGACCCCGGACTAGTCCGGTTTTCTCTTTGTTGTCTTTCTGGACTTTTCCATTAATTCTACGGACTAGTCCGAAAATGTTTCTGATGTTTTCCTAAGTCATACCCCGAACTTGTCCAGCCTAGCACCGGAATTGTCCGTTCAACTTTCTGTAACTTCTAAATAACTCTGAACGGACTTGACCGGCTTGACAACGGACTTATCCATTCAACTTTCTGACTTCTAACGGACTAGTCTGGCCCCTAGCGGACTTGTACCGTGTGCCCGACTTGGATTTAGTTTTCCCTCCACGATATGTTATTAGGTATTTGCCTTAATTGGCCCAAAAACGTCGTGTCCAACCCCTGTGGAGCCCATGTGGGACTCCACCCCGGCCTCCACCACCTTAAACTCGAAATCCATCAAACCCTACCACCTCCACCTCTATATAAACACTCACCACCCCAACCTTTAATCTCTTTGTCAAGTTGAGAGAAAACTCCAAACCCTAGTTCGTGGGGGCCGCCATCAAGAAGACTCTACCACAGTCAGGAGAAGGGAAGGAGGAAGGAGAAGGCTCAAGCAAGATCAATCTTCGTCAGCCCATCGACGTCGACATCAATTCTCAACCAACTATCCATCTTCTTTGGATCTAGAAGTCAATCCTCTAAGCCCTTGACCTTTGAACCCTTAGACCCGAGGTAAATATCTTAGATGCATCTTTTCTATGTAAAATATGGTTCCATAACTAATCAAACTATACTCTAATTGGAAATTTGCCAAAAACCCTAGCTGAACGGACTTGTCCGGTTCAGTGCGGACTAGTCCGGTTAACTTTCTGGTCTAGGGCGGACTAGTTCGGTCCCCTATACGGACTTGTCCAGCCACGTGAATCTGAAGTTGCTGAATTAATTCCAATTTGACTCCAATCAACTCGAAACCTGTTCAAACTTGTTAAACTCCATCGTAACTAGTTGGTAAACATTAATAGCAACCTATTAACAAGTTTCACCTCATAATTGTGTTATTCATGCATGTCATGGCATATTGAGTAATATATGATCATTTATTGATTGTAATGTCTGTATTGTATGTCTTTTGCGCGGAATAGAATGTGTTGCGCTAGAGGGTGCTGTCAAGGACCTCTGGCACCAGAACTTCGAAGTGTTTGACCCAAACCAGTCTGTGTAGCAAGGCAAGCGTCCTTGAACATTTTGATCCCATTTTTAAATGTTTTTTTGCAAAACTACATGCTTGTGTCAAATTGATGGGAAACACCCGATAGGAGTTTACTAGTCTTGTTTGACCATCCTTGTCGCTAAGGACATGTTGTAGATTGTCGAGAAGGGCTTTCTACCTTTTTGCTTTACTCTAATTAATTGAGATGGGAAAACAACCAAATGACTTAATTATGAACTAATGGATGATGAGCATTGATGAACATGGATAATTGGTAACATGGGACTTGAGAGATCTAAGCAAGCATGGATTTTGGATTGGGTTGGATGTTATGGTGGTTTACTTGCCTTAGATCTAAGGATAGGTTCATGCAAAAATAAGTCAGGACAACAGTGCCACCACAAGGCCAAGTATGGGTGCGGCTTAGCTAATAATTAGGTGTATTGCCAGCATTGTTCGGATCATTTGGGCGAGCGGGGAATGTGAGTCGATTGGGTTTGCAATTGTGGCGAACTGCCCTGGGATTCGAACGGCACAAGATGGGCCCTTGGTTGGATGTGCTGAGTTGGAGGCATCCCCACCGGTGAACCCTTAGTGGGTCTGAATATGTTGGTAGTCCCTTTGTAAAGGCTATTTTGTGATCTCTAGGCCATACACCTAAGGAAGTGTAATTGGCATAAAGGAGGCTTCTTTAGTCGCCGATGTGTGACGAAATCACGAACTTGTAGGTAAAGTGGTACAACCTCTGCAGAGTGTTAAAAACTATCATGATAGTCGTGCTCCCAGTTAAGAGCACCTGGATGACGTACATGATTAGAGTGGACTTGGTATTTGGGATAGTTTGGTTATGGTTGGGTTATGGTTTGGTTATAGTTATGGATTGGATGGTGATTAATGGTCATGGTTAATGATAATGGTGAGAATCTGGTGAATGGATGATTAATGAATGATGGATATGTTAATTATGCTTATTTGGGAAATGATGGGATTATTTCACATAGACATTGTAGGATGCTTTTTACATGTTTTAAATGTACTTTTCAGCAAATAGCCATTATTTATTATCAATTCCTTGTTTAAGCTACATGTCATTATTTTCCCACATTTGCTGAGTACGACATGTGCTCACCCTTAATTCCCCCACCAACAGTTTCAGGTTATGTTTGGGAGTACCCTGAGTATAATGCGGAGTACTAGGTTGTGTGTTGTCATCGACTTGCATGTGGTGTTGCTTGGAGTCGTGCTATCCCTTATGTTTAATTTGCTCAGTTTGCTTAGTTGCTTAATTAGATTATTTCTGCTACAGTTATAGTTCATTATTGATCATTAGAGTTTGTAATTTGAGGATTACTTGAATATTGTAAACAAAGTACTTATTTAACTTTTGTTATGGTAATTTTCTGTATATCGTTTGTGATGCACTCGTGTATGTGTGTTGAAGATCCTGGGCACACATATGTGTCGCACTTGGTTCATTTTTGGAACATCCTGGGCACATCCTGTTGTTTCGTCTTCCATAGGAGCGACAGGAAGCTCCTAACGCAGTCAATCTCGAATGTCCGCATTCAAGCAATGAAGGCGTACTTCAAGTTTCATCTGGACAAGGGTGAGTCGGGACAGTACAGGGATGTTGCCAACAAGTACTTGATGGAGGCGCAATACTTAAAGGTAAAGTTTTTATAATACTTTGCTTCATTATTCAATTATGTTAACAATCTTCTCATCCAATAATAAATGTGTGCAGGTCAGCGTAGTGTGGCTTGACAGCCGTCCAGATGTGTACCATGCCATGTGCATCTTTTGGGCGAGCCAGGGCTTCCAGGGTGTGTCTATGACTCGTCGAGAGAGTCGAGGGACAGACTGGAAACATCGATTCGGTATGGACGGCTACCTACGTCTCGCTAAACAGATGGTAAGTGTGACTTAAATTCTATTTAAATAATTTTATAATCTTCATTGTGCTAACACGTATCGATAGGAGGAGAGCGGTCAGGAGCCGACACCTATGCAGGTGTGGAAGAGGGGTCACTCGGGAAGTGACCCATCACAGCCTGACTAGCCATCTTCTCAAGCGGCGTTGGAGGCGTTGGTGAGTTATTTTTGATGAGTAGGGTTAGGCCCGATCTTCTGAAAGGTAATGGATAGGTCGATTGATGTGGAGATCTCGACGTTGATGATCCGAGGCTCTCGAGTAGAACACGAACAGCGCCTGCAATCACTACACCACCGCTCCGTTGGTTATCAACCGTGCTTCACACGATTGACCTCGCCAAGAAGGCTAATCCCTGCAAGTGCAACCGAGAACACAAGCAAGAACGTAGAAGACACGATCTGAAATCGCGAAGTTGGGTTTTCACAAACTGTAGAACAGCGATATTATTAATCTATGCAAAACCCACCGAATATGACCGGCGGCTGCAGTATTTATAGGCTAGGGTTCGACCAAAACATGATTAGACGCGTCCCTAATGGACTCTTACGGGATACAAGGCCCAAAGGCCCGATTCGGTGGCGCAGCACCGGACAGAAATATGGACTCGACTTGTTTCGACGATTCCCAATGACTCCGGAAGAATTTTGAGGTGGGACTAGAACCATTGGAAATTTTATCTTCTCCTCTTTCCGTGCATATGTAGAACGTCGAAAACGGAGTCCGTGTGCCTCCTGGGCGTCTGTTTTAAGGTGGACTGCTCCTGGACTCCGAGTTGAACTCGAGTCCGAGTTGTAAACTATTTCCATCTACTTGTGGACGTCCCAGGTGGTTGTCCACGCTCCGAAGGCCTCCTTCCTTCACTTGTTGATCTTCTCCATTATTCCTAATAACAATTAAATCATCACATAGCAATCTATTCTCAAACTCACATGCAAAAGAAGTTAAGAACGAATTCACCTACTGATTTAATAACCGTGCCCGTGCTCTTGTGATTGGTCCTTGCAGTTCAATGTGCGTCTCTGCTGTTGTGATGTCCTCATCATCCTCCCCCTCTTGAATTGGAGTCGTCCTCGACTCAAGTTCATCTTCTTCTCCCAAGTACGGTCGCAAATCTGAAATGTTAAATGTAGGACTAACCCCAAAATCGGGAGGCAATTCAAGCTTATATGCATTATCATTAATCTTTTCAACGATCTTAAAAGGACCAGCAGCTCGTGGCATAAGTTTAGATTTTCTCAAGTCGGGAAATCGCTCTTTTCTCAAATGTAACCACACCAAATCGCCCGGTTCAAGTTTTACTTCTTTTCTACCTTTACTACCTGCAATCCTATACTTCTCATTCATCATTTCAATATTTTTCTTTGTAGTTTCATGCATCTTAAGAATGAATTCAGATCGTTGTGTAGCATCCAAATTTATAGTTTCAGAAGGAGGCAAAGGTAGTAAATCAATAGGAGCATGGGGATTGAAACCATACACTACCTGGAATGGACTTACCTTTGTCGTGGAGTGAACGGATCTGTTGTAAGCTAATTCTATATGTGGTAAACATTCCTCCCACAACTTCAAATTTGTTTTCAAGACAGCCCGTAACATAGTGGATAAAGTACGATTAACTACCTCGGTCTGTCCATCCGTTTGTGGGTGACATGTAGTTGAAAACAGCAACTTGGTTCCCAATTTATACCACAAAGTTCTCCAAAAATGTCTTAAAAATTTTGCATCACGATCAGAAACAATGGTATTTGGCACACCATGTAAACGAACAATTTCCGTCATAAATAAATCAGCAATGTGTGAGGCATTATCATTCTTATGACAAGGTATAAAGTGTGCCATTTTGGAAAAACGATCAACAACTACAAAAATACTATCCCTCCCCCTCTTAGTCCTAGGCAATCCCAAAACAAAGTCCATAGAAATATCCTCCCAAGGTACACTAGGAACAGGAAGAGGCATATAAAGACCATGTGGGTTAAGACGAGACTTAGCTTTGTTGCAAGTAGTGCATCGTCACACGTAGCGCTCGACATCACGCCTCATCTTTGGCCAAAAGAAGTGTGTGGACAGCACGTCTTCAGTTTTCTTCACTCCAAAATGTCCCATCAAACCTCCTGCATGTGCTTCCTGCAAAAGCAATAGACGAACAGAGCTAGCTGGAACGCATAGCTTGTTAGCACGATAGAGGAGACCCTCTCGCAGCACATATTTATTCCAAGTTCTTCCTTCTCTACAATTTTCAAAAGCAACTTTGAAGTCCAAATCAGTAGGATATAATGCTTTAATTGTTTCCAAACCAAAGATTTTATGATCAAGTTGGGACAGCATGGTATAACGCCTAGATAATGCATCGGCAATGATATTTTCCTTCCCTTTCTTATGCTTAATGATGTATGGAAACGACTCTATGAACTCAATCCATTTAGCATGTCGTTTATTCAGATTGGTTTGACACTTAAGATACTTCAATGATTCATGATCGGAATGTATGACAAACTCCTTAGACCAAAGATAATGTTGCCAAGTTTGTAATACACGGACTAAGGCATACAATTCCTTATCATAAGTGGAGTAATTCAGAGAAGGACCATGAAGTTTTTCACTAAAGAAAGCAACGGGTTTACCTCCTTGTATGAGAATGCCTCCAATACCAATGCCGCTTGCATCGCATTCTAGCTCAAAGGTCTTGTCAAAATCAGGAAGTTGTAGTAATGGTGCTTGTGTAAGCTTCGATTTGAGAGCATCAAAAGCTTGTTGATGTTGTTCGCCCCATCGAAATGGAACTCCCTTCTTCGTTAGCTCATGTAGAGGTGCTGCAATGGTGCTGAAATCCCGCACAAAGCACCGATAAAATCCTGCAAGACCAAGAAAACTACGAACCTGTGTGACGGTAGTTGGGGCTGGCCAGCTAGTGATTGCTTCAATTTTTGCCTCATCCATCTCAATTCCCTGCGAGGAAACGACATAGCCAAGAAACGAGACTCGATTGGTGCAAAAAACGCACTTTTGGAGGTTACCAAACAAACGTGCATCTCTCAAAACAGTAAAAACAGCACGTAAATGATCAAGATGTTCATCATATGACTTGCTGTAAATGAGGATATCATCGAAGTAAACCACCACAAATTGTCCAATGAAAGCACGTAAAACCTCGTTCATTAATCGCATAAAGGTGCTGGGTGCATTAGTTAAACCAAAAGGCATGACTAACCACTCATAAAGTCCAAACTTGGTTTTAAATGCAGTTTTCCATTCATCTCCTAGTGCCATTCTAATTTGGTGGTAACCACTACGCAAGTCAATTTTTGTGAAGATGATAGCACCACTCAATTCATCAAGCATGTCATCTAATCGAGGAATAGGATAACGATATCGAATGGTGATGTTATTAATCGCTCGACAATCAACACACATGCGCCAACTACCATCTTTCTTAGGAACCAAAAGAACAGGAACGGAACAAGGGCTAAGGCTTTCACGAATGTACCTGCGGTCCAAAAGATCTTGGACTTGTCGCTGAATTTCCTTAGTTTCTTGTGGATTCGCCCTGTATGCTGCACGATTTGGCAAACTTGCTCCTGGAATCAAATCGATCTTGTGTTCAATGCCTCTCATCGGTGGTAAACCAGGGGGTATCTCGGAGGGAAACACATCCTCAAACTCCTGCAAAAGGTTAGCAACAGCCGGGGGCAATGCAATAGACAATTCATGAAGTGAAAACATGGCTTCTTTGCAAACTAAAGCATAGCACATCCCCTTAGCATCGAATAAATCAGCAAGTTCAGATTTAGTTGCGAGCAATGATGGTGATTTTAACTTAATAACTTGCTGTTTTTTCAGATTCTAATTTAGTTGCTTTGCCCTCACGAATTTACTCTTCTCAAAATGCACAATTTCAGCAGGAGTCATGGGGAGCAAAGTGATTTTCTTTCCCTTATGCATGGGAGTATATTTATTGGTTCTACCATGATGAATAGCATCTGTATCAAATTCCCAAGGACGACCCAATAAAAGAGAACAAGCATCCATAGGAACAACATCAAAATCAGCAAAATTATGGTATGAACCAATTGAAAAATGGATTCTTGCTGTTTGTGTTACCCGAACCTTACCGCTGTTGTTGAACCATTGAATGTGGTACGGATGAGGGTGTGCTCTTGTTGGCAAACCGAGTTTCTTGACGACGTCCGTGTTTACCAAGTTATTGCAGCTACCTCCATCAATTATAGTGTGTACACGACAGTCCTTGACGACGAGAAACATGTGGAAGAGGTTGTGTCGTTGTAGCTTGTCGTCGGTCTCCACTTTGGAGCTCAAGGCACGCTGCACAATGATGCTCCTATAGTTCTCCGTCGCCGCTGTACCAAGTACCTCTTCTTCGGTGTGTTCGTCATTTGGATATGTAAAGTCAGTAGCAAGAGAATATTCATCTTCAACATCCGAAGTACTATCATACCCGCCATCTTCGCGTGCTATGTATGCTCGTTTGCTCGGGCAATCTCTCATCATATGACCAAGTCCCTGGCAGCGGTGACACTTAATGTCAGAAGTACGACCCGTAGAAGGAGTGGACGACGAAGGCTTGAATGATGTCGCCTTGCTGCCTTCCGGCACGCGAGAAGGTGGAGCAGCAGGTATAGTTCGTTGGCCGCCATTGGGTGGTGTAGTCGCTGCACGGGGGGGCGAAGATGGTGCTGTTTTGGATGGTGTAGTTGCTGCACGCGACGTGAAGTTGCTCCTCGTGCGTTGTTGCTGTTGTTGTCGGCCCTGCAATTCTTTTTCTGCCAAAATAGCAAGCTGAAACAATCTGTTAACAGTATCATATTCTTTGTAATCAACAATGTCCTGAATTTCACGCCTCAACCCCCCATAAAAACGAGCTATTTTATCATCCATGTCCTCTACTACCCCACAATGCAGCATACCCTTTTGTAACTCTTGATAATACTCCTCTACGGACATGTTACCTTGGTCTAAACGCTGCAATTTTTTGCGAAGGTCCCGCTGAAAAGATGGAGGAACAAATCGAACACGCATAGCTTCCTTTAATCTATCCCATGTTGGAGGATCAGTTCTAGTTTTAACAAGTTCATTCCACCATATGATAGCAAAGTCCTTAAACTCACTAGTGGCTTGACGAACTCTATGTTGTTCAGGAACAAGATGGGAATTAAATTTTTGCTCTACTGTCATCTCCCAATCAAGATAAGCCTCAGCATCATAAGCACCAGAAAAAGAGGGTATAGTAAATTTCACTTTAGCAAAAGGATCATCAGGAGGGCGGTTATAATTGTTGTGATTATTACCTCCCATACCTCGACGATAAAGTGGCAGTCTTGGCTGATTACTGTGATCTTCCAGTTCATCATAAGCATTGTCTTCTTGTCTTCCAGCGAGAGGCAACCGAGCCTCAAAAGTATTCATCCGAAGAGCAAGGTCATCCAGTTTGCGAGTCAAGTTCGCCAATGACTCCTCCGTTGATGCGTTGTATTTGGCGAACATATCACGTAACTCAACATGTTGAACACATTCGTCATTATTTTCTTCTCCTGCCATTGTTAGTAGGAAACAAAAGACAACAAAAAAAATGTTATCCCTATCAACTACAGTGACAATGTGGAAGGTGGAAGAAAACAATCTCGCTCAAGCGTCTTACCACGCTCTTACAAGTGTTCTTACCGACACAGCAGGTGGTGTGGACGGTGAGATGAACCAATGAAGCGTGGGTTGATTACAAAGGTACCTGTTATGCTCAAGAGAAAGGTGGAGCTTGGATGGCACAATATGGTGGCTAATAAGCAGAAAATCGTTAACAGCTAAACAAAGTTGAATAAGTATTCAATGTAGGAAACTGTTGCTGGTCAACTGAGTGCCCTAGAGCCTAGCACAACACAAGGAAGTATCAAGGCAAAAGAAAGACAGAATGATATAACCAAACAAACAGCACCAAGTGGTATAGGCCAATTGCTTTAATATGCGTGCTTTTCACTATTTTTTTTTCTTTTTTGTAATATTTTTTTGATATTTTTTCTTTACTCAGTAGCACAAATATAGGAAGCACACAAATTTGCAGCTCAATTGGATGTAATATGCGGCCTATAGAAAATCAAGAAGGTTCTTTAAAATTCGTGCTGAAACTTCGGAGGCCGGATAGCCTATCTTCCGAGGGGAATTTGGGCAATCTAATTTCGCCGAACGCGGCTACGCGGCGGAAAATCGGATGCGAAATTTCGCGTAGATGAATTTGAAAAAAAAATTCGCCCGATTTCGAGTTCGTATGCGAAAGTTATGGCCGTTTTAAGGTAGGCTGTCCGAGTTACGTTTTTTTTGGATGTTGATTCCAACTCGGTTTGAGAACAGAACTCGCAAACGGATACGAAAACGATCGGGAATTTGCACAGCAACTAATGGGGTGGTGTGTGACGATTCAAGGATGAATGGCACAAAGATTTGTCACCTAATCTAGGGCTGGCGATGCGGGAGTTCACGCAAGGCGGCTAGCTAGGGCAAACCGATGAACGTGGCGGATCGGTTTGTTATTTAGGGATGGTGGAATAGGTGTCGAATAGCAAGAAAACAAGGACGAAACACGATAACTAGGATCAAAAAACACAAAGCTAAACCAGCAACAAGACTCAACCACACGAATGCAAACTCAACAATGCAAACTGAAAAACGAAACTGCAGGCACTATAGTCTGGGAAGCGGTAAAAACGATCTAATTTTTTTTGTGGCTTTTTTGTGGACTCTAGGTACGAAACAAAATCGATCTAATGGAAGGAAGGAAAACAAAGATACCTCACGGGCAACCTGGAAATCTGATACCAATTGATGAGTAGGGTTAGGCCCGATCTTCCGAAAGGTAATGGATAGGTCGATTGATGTGGAGATCTCGACGTTGATGATCCGAGGCTCTCGAGTAGAACACGAACAGCGCCTGCAATCACTACACCACCGCTCTGTTGGTTATCAACCGTGCTTCACACGATTGACCTCGCCAAGAAGGCTAATCCCTGCAAGTGCAACCGAGAACACAAGCAAGAACGTAGAAGACACGATCTGAAATCGCGAAGTTGGGGTTTCACAAACTGTAGAACAGCGATATTATTAATCTATGCAAAACCCACCGAATATGACCGGCGGCTGCAGTATTTATAGGCTAGGCTTCGACCAAAACATGATTAGACGCGTCCCTAATGGACTCTTACGGGATACAAGGCCCAAAGGCCCGATTCGGTGGCACAGCACCGGACAGAAATATGGACTCGACTTGTTTCGACGATTCCCAATGACTCCGGAAGAATTTTGAGGTGGGACCAGAACCATTGGAAAGTTTATCTTCTCCTCTTTCCGTTCATATGTAGAACGTCGAAAACGGAGTCCGTATGCCTCCTGGGCGTCTGTTTTAAGGTGGACTGCTCCTGGACTCCGAGTTGAACTCGAGTCCGAGTTGTAAACTATTTCCATCTACTTGTGGACGTCCCAGGTGGTTGTCCACGCTCCGAAGGCCTCCTTCCTTCACTTGTTGATCTTCTCCATTATTCCTAATAACAATTAAATCATCACATAGCAATCTATTCTCAAACTCACATGCAAAAGAAGTTAAGAACGAATTCACCTACTGATTTAATAACCGTGCCCGTGCTCTTGTGATTGGTCCTTGCAGTTCAATGTGCGTCTCTGCTGTTGTGATGTCCTCATCAATTTTGTTAACTTAATTGAATTCTCTTTAATAGTTTTCATGATGTTATTTTTCTCTATTTTCAGGCAAGGTACGAGCAGGAGGCGCGGAGGCTTCGAGGCGAAGGGTATGATTGGCAGAGCGCGCAAATCATCCCCGAAGCCGCTTATGCTTGCAGTGGTAGGAAACCTCACGGACGATGAGTTTTATTATTTTAAATTTACTGTCACAAACTTCAAGATACAAAAAGTTAATAACCCTACTTCTTTGTGTAGGTTAGCCATCTTCGACAGAGTGGTCAACTCGAGGGAGGCGTGGCCTTCCTCGAGAGGCTCTTCATCGCAGCCGACTGGGTTAAGCAGCCGAGACCTGGAGCTCCAGAGTGTCCGGGAGGAGCTCCAGAGGATGCTAGAAGAGCTGCAACAGACAAACGAAAGGCAAGCAGCAGCCTTCAAGGCTAGGGACGAGTATTATAACTCGTACATGCTACTATTGCAAGCTACCATGCAGGTAAGTTATGACCGTTGTACTTAACATTTTTAATATATAAATGACTTGTATATGATAGTGCTTTGCTTTGTATTTGTAGTCTATGAACCTGGGACAGAAAGCGGCCTTTCCCCGGTAGCAGACGTCAACAATGAACCCGCCACAGGTGCCGACGACTGGAGCACAGGTACAAAATTACTCAAAATAGCCAAAATTAGTTTAAAGTTGCTTAAATTTAGTAAAATTTGATCAAAATTACTCAAACATAGCCAAAACTAGTTAAACTTTCTCAAACTTAGTGAAATATGATGAAACTTACTCAAACATAGCCAAAACTAGTTGAATTTCTCAAACTTAGTAAAATATGATGAAACTTACTCAAACATAGCCAAAACTAGTTGAACTTGCTCAAACTTGCTTAAACATAGCCAAAACTAGTCGATCTTGCTCAAACTTAGTAAAATATGACCAAACTTACTCAAACATAGCCAAATATAGCTTGTAATAAGCACATTTAGTCAAATATGCATTTTAAAACTTATAACTTATCTAACTACATTTGTACATCACACGGATCGGCGACGGAGGCTCAAACTCTATCGCTGCAGCTTCCAGTGCTTGGACGACGGCTCGAGGATGACTTCGCGGGCTCCAGAGGCAGCGGAAGGGGTAGTGTTTGGCGTGTGTCACTAGTGTAAAATGTTTGTGATTTAGTGTTTTGCTATGCCTATGAATATATATATTTGTTTTATATGCCTGTGTGAGTTGGCCATTGAGCCACGGCTGGCCTGGAAGTCGTGTCAGCATTTTCTATTTTTTTAAATTACCTTCCTTATTGGCGACGGTTTCTGGTACTTGGTTGTCGTCAATAAGCCATATTAATTGGCAACAGCCAGGGCAACCGTCGCTAATAAGCCATAATAATTGGCGACAACATGGCCCAACGTCGCCAATAAGCCTCACTTATTAGAGGCGGCCACGTGTACCATCGCCAATAAGTCTCACTTGCTGCCACGTGGCGCGGTGAGCTTATTGGCGACGGGCTACTTTGGCTGTCGCCAAATATCTTATAGACGACAGTTACCGTCACCAATAACGTTATAGATGACAAATAATTGGAGGCAGCCGAAAGCCGTCGTCTATAAGCGAATACCGTCGTCTATAATTTATAAATGACGGTAGGCCCCTTATAAACGATGGTTTTTGGTTTATGATCGGGATTACTGTAGTGCGCCAAGGGGTTTTATAGCTCCTGCTGAAAAAGTTTTAATCTATCATTCACCCCCCCCCTCCTCTGGTACCTTTTCATGTGCTATTCGATCCTACAATTTTACTTTTGCCTTTATATTAATTCTGTTTTTACATAAAATCCTTCTAAATAGTGTTAATTGCAGAAAAATGTATTTAATTGAATAAAAATTTCAGAAAACTTGTTTAGGGAATTTAGAATATATATTTATTTCTGTTTATATTTAAGTAATTCATTTAAGTCAATAAAATTATGTGGAAAATAGATTAAATAGGTATCTATCAATCTAAAATTATTTTACGCATTAAAATAAATACAAATAACTTTAAAAATTATTTAATGTATTACTTTAAGCTAAAATAATATAATAATAATTAATTATATTTTGAGTAGGAAAATCCACTAAAATGTGTTTTGAGCATAAAAATAAATATAAAAGCAATATAAAATTTTAATGCACATTTCTAACCCATAAAAATCCACATATTAATGAATACCGTTAAATAAACTACTACACGTGAAAAGGATATTCTCTCGTAAGTATGAGTTTGCGTAGGTTTTTGTGATGGTGTGTATACTTGTGATGTTGCATTGTGTGCTGAAAGTGCATCTAGGTAATCCCTTGTGGGTTTTGGACGATTGACGACAAACAAATCAGATCCTAATAAACTTGTTGAGATGACTACAGGTCAATTTTAATGAGATAGTTTGGTGCACTCAAAAAGTGGAAAATGAAGTGGTGAAGGAAAAGAGAAAAGCCCAACTGATGACTGAAGCGCAAAGTAGACTTAAATGTATAGGATGTGTGTGAGAGACACATTCCAAGAGCTCAAGTCTTTGCGTATGGTAAGGGCTTAAAATCAACCTAAAAATTTACTGAGCATCGGACTAGTATGTTCATGGACCAGGCTAGTCCATTCAACTCTCTGTTGTCCAAATTCACAGTGCACCGGACTAGTCCGCTCATGGATCGGACTAGTCCGATCAACTTTCTAGAACCACATTTCACAGTGCACCAGACTAGTCTGTTCATGGACCGGACTAGTCTGTTTAACTTTCTGTAAACCTACTATGTTGTGCACCGGACAAGTCCGTCCATAGGACTGTACTAGTCCGTTGAACTCTCTAATGCTCTATAACATATAGCACCGGACAAGTCCGCTTGTGGACCGGACTAGTCCGTTAAACTCTCTGGAACTCAAATACACAGGGCACCGGACAAGTATGGACACCTACCGAACTAGTCTGGTATACCTCACACAATTTAAGGTTTCTAGTGTGCTGCACATTTCACGCTGATTTTACACAGCACATTGGACAAGTATGGTCCTTAGTACAGACTAGTCCGGCCGTCGAGATCCCTAATGGTAACAATTTTGGAAACACTATAAATAGGAGATCCATGACCCCACAAATACAACACAGGTATTCTATTGTTCACAACTCAAACCCTAGCGACGCCACTTGTCCAAAGAGCACGAAAATACATCTCCCCACACATCTAAGGTCGTCAAAAGTCAAAATCTTTGAGTTTTTAGATTTTGGGATTGGGAGATCGGTGTCTACGCGTCATTGATCTCTTGGGGTTTGATCTCTTTACACTCGTGCATTTACTTGTAATCTTTTCGAGTGTATTTGATCATCTTTTCATTGTAATTCTTGGCGGGGCCCTCAAGTGTGAAGTTGCCCCATAAACTTGATGATTACCCGTGATAGTGGAATCAAGTCAGCCTCGTGTGGTCACTTGACGAGGGAAAGGATTTGAAGAGACCCAGCTCTGTGTGGGCTTCCTCAACGAGAAGTAGATCTCTTTGGTGAGATCGAACCTCGGTAAAAATTCGTGTCCGGTGTGCTTCTTTATTTTTGCATCATCGTTACTTAGGGCATTAGGTTGATCAATCTTGTAACATAAATTATAGTTGCATTCCATGTGTAACTTTGCAATATTGATTGTCAATTCAAGTGATCTCAGTAGTTGTTCAATTTCCGATGCTATAACATTTAATTCTTGAATCAACACTTAATTAACTCGCTACACATTACCTCACTGGACTAGTCCGCACCGCCAATTGGACAAGTCCAGTCACTCAAGTATTTGACAGTTTGATTAAGTGTGCAGGAAATTTTCAAAGCTTATTCACCTCCTGCCTCTAGGCCACATTAAATTGGTATCAGAGCAGATTCACCATTGACGAGACTCATCACTCGGAGAGATCAATAGCCTCTAGGAAGAACAAGGAGATCCCGAAGGTGCTCAACATCGAAGAAGAGCAAGATACAAAAGCCTTTGATGTACTCAGGGAAAATCAACACAATGATGAAGAAGTGTGTCACCTCAAGGCATTTTTAAGAAAGAAACTCCTAAGTCAAAAAGGAAAAGAGGACGAGAAGATGACGGGGAGTGGTCATCACGACTACTCCCGATATCCTTACAATTACAATCGTCTCAATTCAAATAATCATTATCTTTCCATTCTCATGGGAAAACCTCCGCAATTTGATGGAAACGATTATACCATGTGGAAATACAATATGAAAATGCACATAATCTCATTGACTCCAAGTCTTTGGCATATTGTGTGTACAGGTGTAGACATCCCGGATACAGATGATGAACTCACTCTAGAACAAGAACAAGAAATTCACCGCAATGCACAAGCTGTTGCAATGATCACTTCATCTCTAAGCCGAGAAGAGTTCACCAAGATTGATGGACTAGAAAGTGCAAAAGAAATCTGGGATACACTCAAGAGTGCACATGAAGGAAATCGGTCAGTCCGAGAAGCTAAAATTGAAATGCTTGAAGGGGAATTAGGGAGATTTGCCATTGAAGAGGGTGAATCACCTCAAGAGATGTACAACCGGATGAAGGCGCTTATCAACAAGATTCGCGCCTATGGAAGCAAGAAGTGGACTTACCATGAGGTGGTCAAAAGAATGATTAGAGCATTATGCCAAGAAATGTCACCTTGTGCTCAATGATCCGAGAAAGTTTGGGGTTCCACAAAATGACTCTGGATGATCCATTGGGAAAGATTATCAACCATGAGATGATGGAGAAGGAGGCCCAATATGTCAAAGACCTAGCTGAGCTCACTTCCTCCAAGAAGAAGGACGTTGCTCTCAAAGCAACTTGCAAGCCTAAGGGAAACGAAGCTCGTGAAGCACAAGATGATGAAGACACAAGTGATGTAAGCACCGATTTGGATGAAGAGTAAATGTCACAATTCATCAAGAAATTCAAGCGCATGATGAGAAGAAGGAAGGGCAGCAATTCAAGTGAAGGGGAGAGCAAAGAAAACAGGAAATCCAAGGCTTGACGTACCTGCTACAACTGTGGTATGTACGGGCACTTCATGGTTGACTGCACTTACGAAGAAAATAAAAGGAAGAAGGAAGCGAAGTCTCAAGAAAAGAAAAACTTCAAGAAAAGGAGCCAAGCTCACCAAGCGAACATTGGCAAGGAGTGGGACTCAAACGACGAGTCCTCCGCCGGTGAAGAAGAGGAGATGGCCAACATTGCCATCAAGAAGCCTACCAAGGAGTCTACGCTCTTCTCGAACATGGGAGGACGGGAGACTCACAATCACACTTGCCTCATGGCTAAGGAAGCCAAGAAAAAAGTTTGACTTAGACCCCCCTCGATTAATTCCTCTATTGATGATTTTTATAGCTCTAGTGAAAATGAGGATATGTTTAAAGGATTAAGTAAAACTGCTTTAAGGAAAATGAAATTGTTGTCGCATGAAATTTTTGAGAAGGAGGAGCTTGTCAACCGACAAGAGGATATGCTCATCCGTGAAAGGAAGAGATATCAAGAGATTGAGAAACTTCTGAGCTTTAGAGGGAGAAGAGCAGGTCACTTGAGCATGAGCTAGCCTTGAGTAAGGAAACTTACTCAAAACTAGAAAACTCACATGTTGCAATCAAGGATGAACTTGCTAACTTGTCAAAAGTTAACAAAATCCTTGAAGTGAAAGTTGAGTCACTCAACCAAAGTGACTCCTCCTCCTCCAAAAGCTCACCTTTCAAAGGTGTAAGTCCGACAACAATTGTAACTTGCACATGTTCCATTAATAAAAATGCAGTTAAACTTGATTCTCCTACTTCTCATGTTAAACATCCATCCCAAAGTGGCATATTTGACAAGGTAAAGATCAAATATGCACGCAGTGCATATATGATCACTAGACCTCCTAACATCAAAGATGGCCTTGGGTTTAACAAGAATAAACACATGTCCACCAATGTTCATGCTAAGAAGCAAATTACTTTTGTTAAGGAAACATCATGTGAATCTGACTTGCAAATACTATTTCGTACTTTTGATGCTTCCTATGTACTCATGAAAGACAGATTTGGACATGTATTTGCTAGATATGCAAGGCCACGCCACAAGAACTCAAAAACTTGTGTGTGGGTGCCCAAGACTCTTGTGACTAACCTGCGAGGACCCAAGCAAGCTTGGATACCTAAAACCAAGAAACAATTCTATTTTGCGGGCCTAGTCCTCCGGTGGATCAAAATGGGTGTTGGACAGTGGATGCACTAATCATATGACCGGAGAGAGGAGTATGTTCGTGGAGTATGAGCGCAACGCGGATCCAAGTGAAGGGATATACTTTGTAGACAACAGCCACAGAAAGGTCCTTGGTAGTGGTAAAATTGAAATCTCTTCCCAACATACTCTCTCAAATGTTTTACATGTAGGTTCTTTAGATTATAACCTCTTGTCCATATTTCAGTTGTGCAACACGGGTTATAACTGTTTATTCACTGATGGGGGTGTGACCACTTTTAGAAAAAGAGATGGCTCGATTGCATTCTAGGGAATGTTGAAGGTAAAGCTTTATCTTGTTGACTTCAACAAAGATAAAGTTGAACTCAACACTTGCTTGGTTGCTAAAACTAACATGGGATGGTTGTGGCATAGACGGCTAGCCCATGTTGGGATGGGAAATTGGCAAAAACTTCTAAAAGATGTTTACATCTGAGGTTTAAAGGATGTTGTTTTTGATAAAGACAGGCCATGCATCGTCTACCGGGAGGGAAAACAAGTTGGAGCACCACATCCCGCCAAGAACGTGATGACTACCTCAAGACCACTGGAACTTCTACACATGGACCTCTTTGGTCCAATTGCTTATATAAGCATCGGCGGTAACAAATATGGATTAATCATTGTTGATGATTTTTCTAGATTTACCCGGGTATTTTTCTTGTATGATAAATCAGAAACTCAGTGAATCCTCAAGAAATTTTTGAAAAGGGCACAAAACGAATTCTCCTCAATCGTGAAGAACATTAGAAGTGACAATGGAACGGATTTCAAGAATACAAAAGTTGAGGAGTACCTAGAAGAAGAAGGAATAAAGCATGAATTTTCGGCACCCTACTCCCCTGAACAAAATGGGGTGGCCTAAAGGAAGAATAGGACACTCATCAAGATGGCTAGGACAATGTTGGATGAATACGTTTTGGACTGAAGCGGTGAGCACCGATTGTCACGCTACAAATCGGTTGTATCTTCACCAACTCTTGAAGAAAACACCATATGATCTTCTCACCGGTAACAAACCAAATGTTTCATATTTTAAAGTATTGGGTTGAAGATGTTTTATCTTGAACAAGAAACCAAGGACTTTGAAGTTAGCTTCGAAATCTGATGCACGGTTTTTGCTTGGTTATGATTCGAACGCCTATGCCTATCGTGTCTTCAACAAAGTCTCTGGCCTTGTTGAGGTTGCACGTGACATAGTGTTCGATGAAACTAATGGCTCCCAAGTGGAGCAAGATGATAAGTGTGTGCTAGATCAAGAAGCTCCACGTCAAGCATTGAGGAGGATGGCACTTGGTGATATTCGACCTCAACAACAACCACAAGACTCAAGTGCACAAGATGAACCTCAACAAGAAAGCAATGATCAAGGGGGAGCTCATGCACAAGATCAAGATCAGGAAGATCAAGAAGATCAATGTAATCAAGGAAGCAATGATCTAGGGGGAGACATTAACAATGAAGAAAATAAAGTGAAAATAACTTCACAAGTTCCTCACCCAAGAGTACATCAGAGTATACAAAGAGATCATCCCGTCAACAATATCATTGGAGACATTGCTAAGGGAGTAACTACTAGATCTCGCATAGCAAATTTTTGTGAATACTACTCTTTTGTCTCTTTTCTGAAACCATACAGGGTAGAAGAAGCACTAAAGGATCCAGATTGGATGATTGCAATGCAAGAGGAGCTAAACAACTTCAAGAGAAATGAAGTATGGAACTTGTGGAAAGACCAAAGGCGAACATCGTTGGAA
The DNA here is from genome assembly GCA_036927565.1 of Tuctoria greenei. Lineage (NCBI taxonomy): Eukaryota > Viridiplantae > Streptophyta > Magnoliopsida > Poales > Poaceae > Tuctoria > Tuctoria greenei. The sequence goes on along the minus strand of JAYESD010000002.1, from coordinate 263,341,372 downwards.
CCAAATGGGTCTTTCAGAACACAAGATGAACATGGAGTGGGACAAGAAATAAGACGCGACTTGTGGTAAAAGGTTACTCACAAGTTGAACGTTTGGACTTCGACGAAACTTTCGCTCCTGTAACTAGACTTGATGAATGTGTCCTAGAGGGGGTGAATAGGCATTTTTGAATTTTAGTCGGAACCTGCAACACTTAGCAACTTGATCAAATACCAGGAAATCAGACTAGTCTGGCTGAGTGCAGACTAGTCTGATGCGTGCGGACTAGATTGATCAAGTTTGATCGATTTTCTCGATCCTAGACTCTGTGCAGCGGAAATATAATTGTAATTAGAGTGTAATAATTCTAAGAAATTGGATATTGTACAATTTAACCTTATATTCAATGTTTTAATGTAATGTGAACAAGATCAAGTGAAACCCTAGATAGCAATGAAAAGTAAGAACAATATGCACAAAGTGAAGACACAATATTTTTATCCCATGGTTCAGTTCCCACAAAGGCAACCTACGTCCACGTTGAGGAGCCCACGAAAGGACCGGGTCTTCACCAACCCTAACCTCGTCGAATCGCCACGAAGGCCAATTCTCTTCCACTATCACTAGGGATAAATCACCAAGTTCAAGGGGCCTTCTCACAAGTTGAGGGCTCCCCAAGATTACAAATCAAACACCACCAAGAACACACTCTTAAGATCTATGACACCCAGTTCTGAAAAACAAACCAAGTGCAGTGTATGTGTTCCCAGGATGTTCATCACACATACACAAATGCATCACAAACGGAAATCAGAATTTAACCATGTCAAATATAAATATACCGAATGAATCCTCTGTTCTGTTGCAAGAAGAAGGGCAATGACGATTGTAAGGTTAAGTATTACGTACGTAAAAACCAGTCAGTGACTCATTTAAGTGTTGTGCGAAAAGGTAGCCTTTTGGCAACTGCAACCATCCATAGCGAGCGACGGAAGATCAATAGGATAGGCTCCTTGGTTCTATTCCAGCGGAAAATAAACTAGCATAGGCAACTCCAACTCCACAGGCAGTCGACGGCGGTACGCAACCTAGTGCTCCATGTTGATCTCCAAAATATCTCTAGCAGCTGTTGGGGGGGGGGGGGGGGGGTTGCAAGGGTGAGTACATGTCGTACTCAGCAAGTGTGGAAAGTATGACATGTAGCTGATTCAAATGACGAATGTAATAATGGCTAAGTGCTGAAAAGTACATTAAAATGTTTGAAAAGCATTATATTATGTCTATGTGAAACAGTCCCATCATAACCATCATATTAACATAATATAAACCATATTCAATTATTGCCAACATCATCATTATCCATGTCCGTTTACCATGACTCAAATTCATATCCATAACCGTAATCCATAAACCATCCTTAACCATTACCAGCCCATAACCATAATCCAACCATCCCAATACCAAAATCCTCTAATCATGGAAGTTGTCCAGGTGCTCTTAACCAGGAGCACGGCTATCATGATAGTTTTACACTCTGCAGAGGTTGTACCACTTTACTCACATGTTCGTGATTTCATCACCTTTCGGTGACTAAGAACCTCCATTATGCCTTATCACACTTCCATAGGTGTGCGGCCAAGAGATCACAAAATATCCTTTCAAAAGGGACTACTAGTATGTACGGGCCCACTAAGGTTTCACCAGCAGGCTTGAATCTCCATTCTCCCACCCACGGGCCCCCTCGTGTGCCATGTGGATCCCAAGGCAGCCCTCCTCGACTCCCATTCCCCGCACCATCCAATGGTCCATACAATACTAGCAGCGCTCCTAATTATTCAGCTACGCCGCACCCATACTTGGGCTTGTGGTGGCACTGTTGTCCTGGCATATTCTCGCATGAACCGGTCCTTAGATCTAAGGCAAGCAAACCACCAGAACATCCAACCCATCCACATACCATGCTTGCTTAGATCACCCATTATCATATTATATTGACCCATTCACATTAACCAGAATATCATTAATGCATAATTAAATGTATAGTGTTGTTTTCCCCTCCCAGTTAATTAAGCGAAGCAAAAAGGTAAAAAAGCACATCCCGACTCACTACCATAATTCCAGGTGACAAGGGTGGTTAAACAAATCTAGTAAACTTCCTACCATAGGATTTCCCATTAAATTGACACAACATGCAGTTTTGCAAACAAAATATTTATTTTAAAAACAGGATCAATATGCTTCAGGGACACTTGCCTTAATATTCCGCAATTCTGATGGTCAATCAACTCAAAGTCTTGCACTCAAAGATCCACGCATACTCGCTTCTCGATCATAACCACTTGAGCAAACCGTCTACTCGCAATCAACCACATACACAAGCAAACATACATAATAAATACATTGCAACCACTAATCAATATTCAAAGTATGGATGCATGCAGAAAATATGCTTGTATTAATGTTATATAAATTTCTATGGCTTTTTAATAATTTTGTATAATGATTTCCTATTTATTTGAGCAAGTTTGGAATTAACTAAAATAAATTCAGAGGCAAAATATTTATTAAAGAACATTAAATATGCTGAAAATAATATACCAACTTACTAGAATTTATTCTAAATTTTTAGGAATTTTTCTGGATTTAATTTGACACTTTATGAATTAACTAGGCTTTATTCTTATTTATTAAATCTGAAAAACAGATTAATTAATACTGAAAATATAAATTTTGGTTAAATCTATAATGACAGATTGATCTTGTATGATTTAACCTAATATGTAAGTTTCAAGTGGTTTGAGATGATTTGACGATGATTAATGATCGCTCAAAATAAAATACATCCTACACGTGATCTACTTCAAGTATTAGAATCAAAATAGTTGTCTAGATTAGACTGTAATAACCTACCGTGTGCGCATCAATTCCGGACGGTCGTGGAACGGCGGCGCGATGTGTGTCTCCGGGATCTAGAGTTCTGTTGATGAAGATGATGGCGGCCTGACGTAGACGAAGAGGACGAAGGTGTGACGTAGATGAAGGAGACGACGATGCGATCGTCCGGCGGCACGAGGACGGCGGCGCCTTCTCTTCCTTTTCTTCTCCTCTTTCTCTCTTCCTATTTCCCTGGCGGCTAGGTTTTTTTCTCCTCTGCTCCTTTTCCTGGCGGCGCTTGATGGCTTTGATCAAAGGTAAACGAAACCCTACGACATTCTTTTATAGGCGGCAGGGACGCGGGAGCCAGGGCCGGCTCGAGGCTCGGCCACGGGACCGAGTCCCGGGCGCGTACGCCAGGACGCCCGGGCGTGCGAGCACGCTAGCCCCTGGCCCGACGTTGGCCTTTGTTTTTTTTTTGTTTTTCTGTTGCATGGCGCTAGGGGCAGGCCCACGGTACCGCTATCGTCATGGCCCCTTGTGCGGCCACAGCACTGGCAGAGTTGACTTTTTTTTCTTTTTTTTTCTTTTTTTCTTCTTTTTCTTTTTCCTTTTATTAATGATTTCTATCTTTTCGTTGGTGCAGCCACGGTCCTGGCCACTCATTCGCGTGTGGTCAGGGCACGACCACAGTTGCCCTTTTTTTACTTCTTTATTCATTTATATTTTTTATTTATTTATTTTAGTTATTTCTATTTTATCTCTTTTATTCTTATTAATTATTATATTTTATTTATTTATTATTTATATTTGTCTCTTTTTTATACTTATTATTTTTCCTATTATCTTTTATTTTCATGGTTTTTGTTATTTACATATATATTTTTTATTTACTTAATCATAGTTATATCCTTTTTTATTATTTGATATTTCAACTTAATTACTTTTAATGTATTTATCTTAGTAATTGAATTTCAATATCGGAGTATAAATGCAAATGCAAGATGATATGCATATATATTTTTATTTTTTATAAAATATTTTTTTCCAATTATTTAACTTTTAAATTCTTATTTGAATTTTAATTTGCCAAAACCCGAAAATTGGGGTGTTACAATTCTACCCCGCTTAACATGAATCTCGCCCTCGAGATTCGAGCGAATTAGAGAAGAGATTTGAAATTAAACTGGTGTTCTTATTTAAATTTGAGTTAGCCAAATTTTGAAAATTTGGGATGTTACAAGATCAACAATGAAACAACAGGAGTGTGTTAGAGAATCAAACCCAAGAGCTCAAACGTGTGGAATCGTGTCTCTCCTTTGATCCAAAGTGAATCCTCAAGGATTTGATCTTTCTTGCGTTGGATTTCGTGGAGAGATGTGTTTTCTAAGATCTTGGAGGGCGTGACGGTGCTGGGAGTCAAGAGTCTTGAAAGTAGGGTCGTGCACATCTATTTATAGGGTGTTTCCAAAAGTTACCGTTAGGGTTTTGAGGGTCCGGACTAGTCTGTGGTAGAGTCCGGACTAGTCCAGTGTGCGACGTGTAGGAAACCCTAAGTTCTCAGGAACATCGGATTTGTCCGGCCTTGGGCGGACTAGTCCGATTTAGGCTGTGGAAGAGCTTGGACTAGTCCGGTTTTTAACGGACTAGTCCGGCTGTGGTGAACCCCCTAGTGAATTGGGGGAAAGTCCGCATTTGGAGGACTTGTCCAATTTTAGTCAGAAAGGTTATCGGACTAGTCTGAATATTATTGGACTTGTCTGATGTCGTGCAATGTAAAGTGTTGAGGACTAGTCCGCACTGGGGAGGACTAGTCCGATCTTAGTGAGAAAGATATTGTACTAGTCTGTGGTGATAACATACTAGTTCGGTCTGTGTAAACATGGACTGTGCAGACAAGTCTGCACTGGGAGGACTTGTCCAATTTTGAACAGAGGGATTATTGGACTAGTCCGGGGTATATCGGACTAGTCCGGACCTGTATAAATTTGTGCAGTGATAGTGATTAAAAGTGCTTGAGCTTTCGGGATGTGTTTCTCCAACACACTCCACACACACAAGTATTATCCTTTTCATCTCTTGAGCTCTATCCAGCTTGATTCCTCACTCTCCTTTCTTTTTTTCGCTTACTCCGTGTTTTCATTAAAACCTGCGCCCATCTCAACAATTTGGTTAGGATCTCATTTGTATGTCATAAATCAACCAAAACCCACAAGGGATGCCTAGATGCACTTTCAATCTCCCCCTTTTGGTGATTGATGACAACCAATTGAGATTTCACAAAATATGATAAAAATACAGAATTTACATAAAGTGTGCACATATGAGCTTATAACAAATTGAGCAATTAAAATATAAGACATATGTGCACTCTTTATGGTGGGGTGCAAAACTACATGAGTTTGAGCAATAATCATGATGAGAATGAATCAATTGACATGTAAATACAAATATCAAGCATATATGTCAATTCCAAAGAAAAATCACAGATTATCTCAAATCATCATCACAAATTTCATAACATGAGCATAAACATAGTCATTCCATCACACCACAATACTAAAAGTAGAGATAACCGAGTTAAAGTTTTACAACTCAAAGAGAGACACAAAAAGATACACAAATGAAGCTCTCATTTCTCAACCTACAACTAGGATCTAGTGACTCCCCCTCAATCTCTCCGCCTTTGGCATCAAGACACTAGAAATAAGGAGAGGGGGGATCTAGTGACTCATTCCTCGCTGTCGGTCCTTTCCTCATCTTCATATTCATCTTCAGGCCATGGAGGAGGAGGAGGAGCGGATCCACTCGAAGTGCCCCCAATGCCAAAGTAAGCAAGCTCGGGGGGAGTCAAAGGTCCGAGCTCAGTGAAATCAGATGTTGAATCTTCAGAGATGACTGGAGATCCAATAGGCTCGATCTCCAGCTTCTGGAAAATATGCTTGACATTTTGCTTTATGTATCTCATGTCATCCTTCCTTTCCTTGTTCAGCTTATGAATTTTCACTTCGGCCTTCTTGCATGAGCCAAAGATGGTTGCCAAGTACTTCAAGATTCCACTAGGAGACCCTTTTTGGGGAGGGGCCCTAGTGAGTCAAATAGTGTGAGGTGAGTTGTGAGGATGAAGGAGATTAGGTTTTGGCGGCGTCTAGGGTTATGGAGTCGAAAAATCGGATTAGTCCGTGATCGGCCGGACTAGTCCGGACTACCAGACCTCAGTGGACTAGTCTGCAGTGTGCGGACTAGTCCGGATAACCACAGACTAGTCCGTGGTCACCAAAACAGAATAGAATAGCCCATTCACATATATATTTGGAGGTTCTTATAGAGAAAGTAGGGACCAAAACAATCAAGTAATCTTGATGAATATGATCAGTAAGCATACAACAATCAAGCAATGACCATGTTTCACCAAGATCAAGTAATTGAAATAGTTTTTCGGGGAAAATTGAGAGAGATGATTTTCACAAAACAATCAACATATTTTGAAGAATCCATACATGTATGCAAGTTTTCAAGCCACATTTCGAGCATCAAGGATGTTTAGTCATTTTGGAGCTCACAAAAACGTTTTTCATCAAGTGGCTTGGTAAATATATCGGCTAGTTGTTTTTCGGTGTTGACATGGGAAATGACTATCTCCTTTCATTGAGTGGTCTCTCAAGAAGTGGTGTCGGATGTCTATGTGTTTGGTCCTAGAGTGCTCAACGAGGTTATTAATGGCACTCTCATTATCACAAAGGAGTGGAATACAACTCATATTGTAACCGTAATCCCTTAGAGTTTGTCGCATCTAAAGGAATTGTGCACAACAACTCCCGGTTGCAACATACTTCGCTTCGGCCGTGGACAAGGCAATGGAGTTTTGTTTCTTGGGGGACCAAGAAACTAGGTATCTACCTAGAAATTAGCATGTTCCGGAAGTGCTTTTTCTATCTATTTTGCATCTGGCATAATCTGCATCGAAGTATCCAATGAGATTGAATTTGGAACCTTTAGGATACCAAAGGCATAGGTTGGGTGTATGAACTAAATACCGCAAGATTCTCTTTACGGGTGTCAAATGACACTCTTTTGGGTTGGCTTGAAATATTACACACAAACATACACTCAACATAATGTTTGGCCTAGATGCATATAAGTAAAGTAGGGATCCAATCATGGAGTGATATACCTTTTGATCGACGTTTGGTCCATCTTCATTGAGATCAAAGTGTCCATTTGTTGCCATGGGAGTCTTCATGGGCTTCGCCTTGTCCATTCCAAACTTCTTGAGTATGTCTTGAGTATACTTGATTTGGCTTATGAACGTCCCCTCCTTTTGTTGCTTCACTTGGAATCCCAAGAAGTATTTTAGCTCTCCCATCATAGACATTTCAAACCTATCTGTCACAATCTTACTAAATTCTTCACAAAAAAATTTGTTAGTTGAACCAAAAACTAGTCTGGTGTGCGACGTGTAGGAAATCCTAAGTTCTCAGGAACATCGGACTTGTCCGGCCTTGGGCGGACTAGTCCAATTTAGGCTCTGGAAGAGTTCTTACTAGTCCGGTTTTTAACGGACTAGTCCGACTGTGGTGAACCCCTAGTGAATTGGGGATAAGTCTGTATTTGGAGGACTTGTCCGATTTTAGTCAGAAAGGTTATCGGACTAGTCCGGATATTATCGGACTTGTTCGATGTCGTGCAAAGTTGTGAAGTGTTGAGGACTAGTCCGCACTGGGGAGGACTAGTCTGATCTTAGTCAGAAAGATATCGGACTAGTCTGTGGTGATAACGGACTAGTCCGGTCTGTGTAAACGTGGACTGTGCAGACAAGTCCGCACTGGGAGGACTTGTCCGATTTTGAACAGAGGGATTATTGGACTAGTCCGGGGTATATCGGACTAGTCCGGACCTATATAAATTTGTGCAGTGAGAGTGATTAAAAGTGCTTGAGCTTTCGGGATGTGTTTCGCCAACACGCTCCACACACACAAGTTTTATCCTTTTCATCTCTTGAGCTCTATCCAGCTTGATTCCTCACTCTCCTTTCTTTTTTTTTTTGCTTACTCCATGTTTTAATTAAAACATGCGTTCATCTCAACAATTTGGTTAAGATCTCATTTGTTTGTCATAAATCAACCAAAACCCACAAGGGATGCCTAGATGCACTTTCACTTGAGTCAATTCGTATTTTATTGACATATGCTACTCACCATAATTTCAAGTTGTATCAAATGGACGTCAAAAGTGTCTTCTCAATGGTCCAATTAAGGAGGAAGTGTACGTGGAGCAGCCATCGAGATTTGAAGATCAAGAGTGCCCAACCATGTGTATAAACCGTGTAAGGCTCTCTATGGCATCAAACAAGCTCCTCGAGCTTGGTATGAGTGTCTTAGATATTTTTTGACTCAAAATGGTTTTAAAATTGGAAAAGCTTATTATACTTTGTTCACAAAACACTTTGATGATCATCTATTTGTATGTCAAATCTATGTTGATGATATCATCTTTGGTTCTACTAATAAGTCTTTTTGTGAAGAATTTAGCAAGATTATGACAGACAGATTCGAGATGTCAATGATGGAGAACTAAAGTTATTTTTGGGATTCTAAGTGAAGCAATTAAGAGAAGGCACGTTCATAAACCAGACCAAGTACACGCAGGACACCCTCAAGAAGTTCAATATGGACAAGGTCAAGCCCATCAAGACACCCATGGCAACTAATGGACATCTCGATCTCAATGAAGATGGTCCAAATGTGGATTAAAAGGTATATCGGTCTATGATTGGCTCATTACTCTATTTATGTGCATCTAGGCCAGATGTTATGCTTAGTGTGTGTATGTGTGCAAGGTTTCAAGCCGCACCTAAATAGTGTCATTTAATAGCTGTAAAAAGAATCTTAAGATACCTTGTGCACACACCCAACTTGGGCCTTTGGTATCCCAAAGGATCCAAGTTTAACCTAGTAGGTTACTCCGATGCCGACTATGCAGGATGCAAATTTGATAGAAAGAGCACATCTGGGGCTTGCTAATTTCTTGGCAGATCCTTAGTTTCATAGTCATCTAAAAAACAAAACTCCATTTCTCTTTCCACAGCCAAAGCGGAGTATGTTGCAGCCGGTAGTTGTTGCGCACAACTACTTTGGATGCGACAAACTCTAAGGGATTATGATTACAATCTGAACCATATTCCACTCCTATGTGATAATGAGAGTGCTATAAAAATTGCACACAGCCCAATAGAGCACTCAAGAACTAAGAACATATATATTCATCACCATTTCTTAAGAGATCATTCATTAAAAGGTGACATTGTAATCTCACATGTTAGAACTGAAAAAAACTTGCAGACATTTTGACCAAGCCATTAGATGAAAATAGATTTTGTGAGCTAAGATGAGCTAAATATATTTGACTCTCGAAATGTGGCTTGAAACACTGCATACCTGATTGTGATTTCAAAATTTACTCGTTTTTTGCGAAAATTTGTCCCTTATCTCGATTTTCTCCTGAAAACAATTTAAACTAGTTAATCATGGTGAATTATGGCCATTTTATGATTGTTGATTGCTTACTGGTCATATTCATTAGGATTATTTGTGAAATGGTGTCCTTTAGATCACTATTAGATCAAATACCCAAAATCAAGTTGATCAATTATGTTCTGTCCTGCTGACACCAGACTAGCCTGGCGTCAGCACCAGACTAGTCCATCGCCTCAGACTAGTCCGGCCCTAGTTCGTCATATCGGACTTGTTCGGTGTTGACCGGACTAGTCCGTATATATCTAGGTTAACCCTAACCTGCCGCCAGGAGCTCATCCACCACATCTCATAATCTCTTTTGCTCTCTCTCTCTCTCTCTCTCTCTCTCTTCAACCATGAGCTCCAAAGGCGATTTTTGCTTTCAGCCATCAAAATCGCAGATTTCCCCAAGGGAAATCCTCTCCTCGACGCGGAGCTTGTCCACTCCGGACTAATCCGGACCATACTCTGCCCCTTCAACTCAAATCTTCAATTTTTTAGTGAAATTTCACTCAAACCCTAGCTCTCATCTTTTCTTAATTCTTGCTTATTTTTCTTGACTCCTAGGGATACATTACTCTTCTAGATGTATTCCTATTGTTTCCTATTCATTGTTAATCGACCCGAGCTAGATTTGTTGAAAATGGGAAAGTAGGGTTCTTATGCCAGACCGGACTAGTTCGGTGTTCAAGTGCGGACAAGTCCGCACTCTGAAAACGGACAAGTCCGGTACCTGACAATTTGAACCTCTAAATTCTTATTTGCACATAGTATCAAATCAATTCTTATCAATCCTTGAATTCCTTTGTTAGGTATGATATCTTCAGGTTTCGAGGATGGCTCTTTTGATTATGATGAAGAGTGTGACCATGCTAGAGTGCAAAGAGCCAAAGAGAGGGTGATGAAGAAAAGACACGATCACAATGTTCACTCCTCTCCTCCTGATGATGTACTTCTCGAGACGAGGAGAGTGGTAGTGAAGAAACCAATAAGCAAAGAAGGTGTTGGGAGTTCATCGGCACCCAAGAGAACTCTCAACAAGGGCGAAGGACTGGCTAGTGGTCCTATTGGCCCATTGAAGATGAATGCTCCTATTCATCGCAATAGGCAGCCCTCTAGTGATGACTTTACAGGAAAAGAGAGTGAATTGGCTCACAAGTCCAGAAAACTAGAAGTCTATGAACAGCCCAAACAGTCAGCTGACCCTAGATTCTGGAGCAACTTCCATGCTGACTACTATGAGCATGTCTACTTGAAGATGAGGAACCCAGTGATTCAAAGTCAGTGGGTGGATATCACTTACCTCCAGTCCAAGAGATGCCAAGCTTATCAAGAGGTCCTAGAGGCATTAGAGCGACATGGACTGAAGGATCTTGTCTCTTTCCAGTGGGACTAGAACATTGAGGTCATCACTCAATTCTATTCCACTTTATACTTTCTCGTGATGATGGAGACCAAAGATATGGATGGCACATGGGGCGAAGTACATTGTCACATATGAATAATTTGCTAGAATTCTTCACCTTGAATATTCTTTGGAGAATGACATCATCATTGAAAATCTAAAGCCTCTGGAGAAAGATGAGCTTGACTTTCTCTATGATACAAGAATGCCATACAAGTCTCCAACTACCAAATACTTGAAGCCTTTCTTTGCAGTGCTAAATAGAATCCTGAAGAAGACCATAGCTCCTAAGGAGGGAGATGCAGGGACTATCAAGGGGACACTTAGGACATTGATGAAGGTGATAAGCAAAAGGACCTTCAATGTCTTTGAGTACATTTATAATGATATTGTGAACATCTCCATCACCCCTAACAGGTCATGTGGCTATGCACCCTATGTCATGTATATGATTGAGAAGGTGATAGGGCTTGAGTTTGTAAAGGATGTTCCTCACACTGGTCTCAGACCTCAGAATCCTACAATTTACACTATCCCCTCTGCTCCTACCTCACCTGCAGAGGAACTAAGATCTAAGAGGGCTCATGAATGCACAAGAACTAAAGCTGCTACTCTTGCTCCTCCACCTCCTAGGGAGTCCTCCAGTGGTGTGCTGAAGATGCTCTCATCCATCTTTGCATCCTGCCGCAAAGTGGAAATTAAGCAGCACAAGGAGAGTCTGGCCAGGAAGAAGCATCAACGATATGTGAAGGCCAACATCAAAGCAATTTGTGAGAAGATGGAGATGGAGCCAGTGGGGTCACCTCAGATCTCAAAAGATTCTGAAGAAGATATCACAAAGATGGCACCCCTCTCGAAGCAAGAGTTGGCTTCATTCGAATTGTCTAGTACCTCTGCTCCTCCCCCTCCTCCGCAAGCACCTGAAGATGAAGAAGAGGATGAAGATAGGACCGAGAGTGAGGGAGGCAGTGGCGATGAGTGATTCCGCTCAATTTTTCCCTTTTTGGTGCCTTGATGCCAAAGGGGGGGGGATTGAGACTAGTAGTCTATTTTGTAGCCATTAAGGACTTGTGATCAAGGACATGTATCTTGATTTCAAACTGTTGTAATTTATTTTGGATGTGCTTACTTTACTTAATGTCTGATGCCTAGTTTAATGATAATGTGATGATTGTTGCTCTAATTGTTAAGTTATTATCTTTTGCTCATCACATCTTTTGATCACACACTCTTTAGGCACCCCACCATAAAGAGTGCATATATGTGAAAAGTTTTTGTTACTCATCTATCATTCTCATATATGCACACTTTATAAAAATCAATTTTTACTCTTAATTGTGAAATTTCAATTGGTTGTCATCAATACCCAAAAAGGGGGAGATTGAAAGTGCATCTAGGCAATCTCTTGTGGGTTTTGGACGATTGCAGACAAAAAAATGAGATCCTAATGAACTTGTTGAGATGGCTGTAGGTCAATTTAAATGAGATAGTTTGGTGCACTCAAAAAGTGAAAAATGAAGTGGTGAAGGAAAAGAGAAAATCCCAACTGATGACTGAAGCGCAAAGTATACTTAAATGTATAGGATGTGTGTGAGAGACACATCCCAAGAGCTCAAGTCTTTGCGTAGGGGTAAGGGCTTAAAATCAACCTAAAAATTCACTGAGCACCGGACTAGTCCGTTCAACTCTCTGTTGTCCAAATTCACAGTACACCGGACTAGTCCGCTCAAGGACCGGACTAGTCCGATCAACTTTTTGGAACCACATTTCACAGTGCACCGGACTAGTCCGTTCATGGACCGGAGTAGTTCGTTTAACTTTCTATAAACCTGTTACGTTGTGCACCGGACAAGTCCGTCCATAGGACCGGACTAGTCCGTTGAACTCTCTGATGCTCTATAACACATAGCACCGGACAAGTCCGCTCGTGAAACGTACTAGTCCGTTAAACTCTCTGGAACTCAAATACACAGGGCACTGGACAAGTCTGGACACCTACCAGACTAGTTCAGTATACCTCACATAATTTAGGGTTTCTAGTGTGCTGCACATTTCACGCCGATTTTACACAACACACCGGACAAGTTCGGTCCCCAGTATGGACTAGTCCGGCCATCGAGATCCCTAACGGTAACAATTTTGGAAACACTATAAATAGGAGATCCACGACTCCACAAATAAAACACATGTATTCTATTGTTCACAACTCAAACCCTAGCGCCACCACTTGTCCCAAGAGCACGAAAACACATCTCTCCACACATCTAAGGTCCTCAAAAGTGAAAATATTTTAGTATTAAGATTTGGGATTGGAATATTGGTGTCTACGCGTCATTGAGCTCTTAGGGTTTGATCTCTTTACACTCGTGCATTTACGTGTAATCTTTTCGAGTGTATTTGATCATATTTTCGTTGTAATTCTTGTGGGATACCTCAACGTGTGAGGTTGCCCCATAAACTCGATGATTACCCGTGATTGTGGAATCAAGTAGCCCTTGTGTGGTGACTTGACGAGGAAAAGGGTTTGAAGAGACCTGACTCTGTGTGGGATTCCTCAACGAGGAGTAGATCTCTTTGGTGAGATCGAACCTCGGTAAAATTTTGTGTCTCGTGTGCTTCTTTATTTTTGCATCATCGTTACTTAGGGCATTAAATTGATCAATCTTGTAACTTAAATTACAATTGCTTTCCATGTGTAACTTTGCAATATTGATTGTCAATTCAAGTGATCTTAATAGTTGTTCAATTTCCGCTGCTATAACATTTAATTCCTGAATCAACACTTAATTAACTCGCTACACATTACCTCACTGGACTAGTCCGCACCTCCAATCGGACAAGTACGGTCACTCAAGTATTTGACAGTTTGATTAAGTGTGCAGGAAATTTTCAAAGCCTATTCACCCCCCCTCTAGGCCATATTCATGTGCTCGATACTTATTGTATGTTATTTACTTTTGTGCCACATCAGCGCTTCGATTAGAGTTAGTTCCCGAGCTGACTTACAACGTTCATGACTTCAACTTCGACAACCAGGACTATGAAAAAGGCAAGTGCCCTTGATCATATTGTACCTACTTTAGAAATTATAGTTAGTTGCATGCTAATTTAATATGAATCTTATATTATGAATACCATTTTTCTTTATCTTACTTTCCTTGTTGCTGGGGTATAGAAGGGTGGTATTTGAGAATTATTTTACGCTTCGTCATGCAAAGTAGACGAGGAAAAACATTCATCACATTTATTATTTATGAATTATGATCATTATTATGGTTCTGGAAAATGAATTGTAGTGAATAGGAATCTGGCGGGTTGGTTTCAATGGTATGGTGCTATATGCACGAGACCCGGGTTTTGGAGTTTAAACCTTGCCGGATTCTAAGGCCCGGTTTATAGAGGAGGTCACTAAGCTATACATAATCATCACAAGATTGAGAATGGGGTAACTTGGTCAATTAATTAGGCTTCTACCGGTGTAGTACTAGTAATTGGAAGGGGCGAGGAATTGGTTCAGAGGTACTGCCGTGAGATTCGCATGGCTAAAGAGGGAGCTTCTCCTGGCGGAGGAAAAATGGACTCTAGGTGTCGGAGTGGTGAAACTTCAGAGGGTTAGCATGAGTCAGAAGGACCTTTGTAAATATTTCATATTGATCTTTTGGCCGCACACCTATGGAAGTGTGTTATATGACCGATGGGCCATGGGCAACAGGGAGGTTTACTTAGTCCACCTGATAACAGAGGGTGAAATCATGGCTTGTGGATAAAGAATACATCACCTGCAGAGATTTAAAAATTGTCATGATAGTTGTGCTCACGGACAAGAGCGGTTTGGTGTCAAATTTATAATTAGTCAATGGTTAGAATGATGGTTGGAATGATGGTTGGGAATAGAATTGGTCTATATATTTTGTTTATTATTATTTTGATTGGGTGTATTCACCTAGATATAGGTTGTTACTGGAAGTTAAGGTATATGATTTAATGTGTAGTGTTTAAAGCCAATATTAGCCTTCCTTGATGTAGCCTTCATGTTATTCTTTTTCCACACTTATTAAGTACTTTGTGTACTCAAGCACTTACCTTCCCTTCAAGCTATAAAAAAGAAGCAGTGAATGAAGATTTCTACATTGATCTGGAGATGTTCTAGAAGGGCATTTCCTCGTGCAACTGCCTGTGGATGGAACTATCATCGAACCCGACGCATTTCCATTTTCTTCTACTATTATTAGATATATCAGGGTAGCAATAAAACAAGAAGACAAACCACTGGGTTACTGGTACATACACAACGACCAAGCTTTGTCTTACAGAGCACACTTACGCAGCGATCCGGTGAGCTGCGGCTGCAGCAGCTCATTACTTGGATGATGGCTTTTGCGGCCATACAGACCACACTTATTGACTTTATGCAGCCATACAATACCAGTAAACTGCTCATTGAACTACGCAGCCTGCCAGCTGTCAACCAGTCCTCAACTATGTAGGTCATCTTCTCTTCCCTAGAATTCACAAACCTTGCCCAAGGGCTGTGACGAAACAGATGAGCAGCCGAAGAGAAGAATCTTTGTGCGGCAGAAGATCATCAGTGAACTTGGGGAACCTCCCCCACGGGTAAACTCATGCCGCTTTCCATTGTTTGCCTCCCAGGTCCAGAGCTCTTGCTTTGCATTGTTGTGACTGATTCAGCACACTCATCAATCCGACCATCCTGAAGAAATTTGCACATCAGGTTTGCAGCAGGGAAGAAACTTCCAATATACTATATTTACTATTATGCTGAGTCATGACAAACCTGTGCCCCTCCATTACCACAGATCCAGGGATGCTCTGGACATTAAATAAAAAGATCATTAGACCAGACACAAGATACATTTGTTACTCTTGGATCTAAAAAATACTTGTATCAATTTTTTTGAGACAAAAATAGGATGTGAAATCACTCTAAAGAAAAGCAAGACAAATTAACGTAAGATATTGAAATGGTGTTGCAATGATATTAACTTAGCACTTCATGGGCTTTCAGTCGCTGAGATCGACAAGGGCAGAGCATTTTCCTTATTAGATCTTTTGCGTTGTCTGATATCATGTGCCACTGCCTTGAATCAAAGTTGAGATGTGCTTCCTGAACTTTATCAAGTATTCTCTTTTCGGTTTCTGATACAGAACAAAACAAGTCAGTTTGGCAAATCTTGTAAATTTAAAGCAGACCTTTCAATCTCACGCCCAATGATTTACCTGCCCAGAATGGTGGCTCCCCGCTTAGCAATACGTACAGTATCACTCCAGCTGACCATACATCAGCCTCAGGTCCATAGCGCTTCTGCACTACCTCTGGAGCAATGTAGTATGGGCTTCCCACTAACTCAGTGAAAACTTCATCTGAGATTTGCAATTCCGCATTCAGGAAAATCTCCAGAATCGATGCCAACTCTTAACGTAACTTAAAGGTTGCTAGATGCCACATTCAAAGAGGCATTGTATGCAGCAAGGAAATAAGGCGTCTATAGAGACAGTTCCAGCCATAAATAATTAGCAACAACAAACTTATACAGTAATACTTGACTTGATGACATTACAAAAGAATTACCTTTGTATTACTATGACATTTTTCTAGTTTTACTGTATTCACTGTTTGAATTGGATGTATTTACATAGTAGGTCTAAACGTTAGCAAAATATCACATGATGAGTTCATCGTTCAACAATACAAACATCCTATTAGATCTAACTAAATGAGTTTATTACCTTTCTCAAAGAACACAGAGAGACCAAAGTCAATTAGTTTTATCGACAAATCATCTTCTTTATCCATTAACATGAAGTTTTCTGGCTTGAGATCCCGGTGCATCACCCCAAGTGAATGGCATTTCTCTATGATGCCAACAATTGTTCTTATAAGCTCTGCAGCTTTCCTCTCACTGTAAACCTCTTTCTGAATCCGATCAAAGAGCTCACCACCGGCACAAAGCTCCATGACAATGTGCACAGCCTCCTCATTCTCGTACTCCTCCTTGATTGTAACTATGTTCTTTTGGCCAGAAAGGTGGTGCATTATCTGGATCTCACGCCGCACATCCTCAATATCTTCCATGCTTTGGAAAGTTACCTTCAGGATAGATTTGCATGCATACTGATGCCCAGTGCTGATTTCAGTGCAGAGATAGGTTGTCCCGAACTTTCCCTTCCCAAGCTGTCGGCCAAGGGTATAGTGCTCTGTTATGTCAGGAGTCTTTCGGCCAAGGACAGAGATGGACGTTAGTCTCAATCCTTGACGTATAAGAACCGCGACACTGCAATCCTCATATTTGTCCCCTTCGTCGTACCTAGAAGCCAGACGTCCATCGTGAAACCGGTTGTCGTTGTAGTAATTGTGCTCCTGGTTTCCATTTTGGCACTGATTTCCCATTCCTGCAACTAGAGGATAGAAAATGGCACTTATAGCTATAGCACTCTGCAGAGCATTGAAAAAAAGTTCTTCAAGAAGGAAATTTACACTATCTTCTCACAATGTAAAGAATACTAGATCGGAACTCCTACTTAAAAGACTAGAGATAAGCAAAAGTAAAGTTCAAGTTGAAAAGAGCTAGGTGAGATTGAGAAAACCATACAGGTTTAGCGACATACATATCGATATTACTATTTTAATTTAGAATAAATGCATCAACCGTTCCTGAACTTGTATGGATATGTTATTTAGGTCTATGAACTTTTAAAATGCGTATTTGGGTTCATAAACTTATTAAAATGTATTATTTGAGTCCAAAGTTCCAAAATTGCTTTTATGACTATTGGTATAGCTGTTACTTGAGCTTTATTTTAATATTTGTTCTCTCCCCAAATCAGTGTTGTTAGCCTCCAATATGAATTATGATAACAAGCTGATTTGGATAGAGAACAAATATGAAAAATAAACTCAAGTAACAACATTTTCGGTACTTTGGATCTAGATAAAACAGTTTAACGAGTCTATGAATCTAAATACGCATTTTAAAAGTCTATAGACCCAGATAACACACCCAGACAAGTTCATAAACTATTGATGTATTTTACACTTTTAAGTACTACAAGATTTAGCAAAATGAAATACACGGTAACATATACTAAAAATGAACTTGGTCGGTGTGAAAAGACCATCCCACGATATTATAATTAAGAAGAGCTCAACTCGAACCCATCCAAGAAAGGTCACGAAAGTTCTCTCCCTTGTGACACGAGGGTCTGCCCCTATATATGCTCCAGATCTTTACCAATACTTTAAGCTCCCTAGCCCTTACGTGAGGATCCATCCGCCACATGTCAGTCCATCATCAGGGAAACCAGCGAGTAACATCTTTTACCCCAATCTAAAAATTGGCTCCCACATGGAATCAAACCTAGGACGATAGGGGTGCTACTAAGGGTCCTAACCACTAGGTTAAGACCTATTTTGCGTAACATGTACTAAACAAAAAGCATATATAAGAACTACGAGAGAACAAACTATCTCAAGTTCTAAAGTTTCTAAAGCAACAAATCCCTGTCTAACTATATCAGTATCACTGTATCATACAGCTTAGATCCCTAACACGATTACGAGTTTTACCCTAATCCAAAGTCCTCTTTTAAACTCAAAGTTTCCCTTCTGGACAACAAAATTCATCCATGAAACCAAGATTTCCATCAAAATAGTTCCCCTGAATGCCTCCTAATGACCACAACAACTCCCCAACATACCGCTTCTAGCTTCTAACTCAAGTTCCCACCGAAACGCAAGAAATTTAGATCGATAGAGCGAGGCAACATAAAATGCACCTCCATGTGAATTGAAAGGGTCTCACCTGATGATGCAGCCTCTACCGGAGCTGAAAAATGGAGAAGAGACGGACCAGATCAGGAGGAGAAAATGGATACGAGACCGTGGGGAGATGAGTAGGATGGGAGGGGCGTTTTTATACCTCGAAGAGCTAGGTGTGCCGTGTGCGAGGTTGGACGTCACGACAGTCTGCAGAGTGGAGGACATGTTTTCCCCAGCTGGAAGCCCTCCTCGACGGTTGAGATTGCCCCTACATCCTGCAGAGTCCAAAGATCAACGGGCTAGGATGTAAATAAAGAGTACATATTTTGTCATCTATTACTCATGAGATTGCCCATTCTTTCGATAAATTGAGTTCAGCTGTGAGGCATTTGCATCGCTTCGCTTCACGTGATTTAACATGAAGTTTGTTATGCTCTCACAGCTTACGGCGAATTTGTTTTTGTATCGGTAGGGTGTTTCTTAAAAAGGTGGGTCTAGATAAGCATATTCATTTTTGGGACGAATATTCGCCAGGGTTTAAATTGCTTCTACGTTGTGCCAACCCGTAAATATATCTTACTACCATGCCAAATTTTAACAAATCATTGTCATTTTAAACAAGAAAAGTGCTAGCATCGCCAATAGTTTTTCCCTTACCTTTTTTCTAAAGCCAACAATTTTGTGACATGAATGTATCACTTTCCCTAGTGCATTTTCAGCCATTGAGAAATTGAGTGGTAATAAAAGGAACTTGCATTAGTTGGCACACATTTGGACCATTGTGTTGCATGTGATTTTTGCGTGAAGTGTGTGTTGCTCTAACGACTTACGACAAAGCAGGGTTTGTGTGTGGATGAGGTGGAAGTGACGAGCATTTTCAGCTTTTAGTGTGCGAATATTTGTTAGATTCGAATTGTTTCATCACAAGATGTTTTTTGTCAAGTTGCAAATATATCTTACTGATATACACATTTTTTAGGATTTATCATTGTGTTACAAAGAAGTAACAACACTACTATGGTAACAAATCTGAGCTCACGAGCTGTCTAAAATTGATATTTTCCAAGCAGATGCATGAGACATTGGGTGACAAGAAAAAACTATCATCAAATGGTTGTATGTAATTGCATTGCATATTTGCATCGATCTTTTTATTGTAGCAGGAAAATTTGTTGAAAGTAGGAGGGTAATTGCTTCAAACTATAGGGATTACGGTGTCATCAGAAGTTCACGTTGCAATAAACATCGTTTCTAAAAACACGTAAGTTCCAGCTAATACATTGAAACTCTTGTGCGTACTACTCCGATTGTGTTCGGATTCATATGTGCCCCATAAGACATCATACCAAGCAGCAACCTTTCCTAGGTAGAGAAATGAAAATGAGTGGTCCGTTATATCTTGATAACGTGATAAAGACTGATGTATTTATTGCACATGTATATAAACGTCAAGAATGTACTTCGCCGCGATCAATTATGAGGGCATTTTTTTGACATGATAAGAGTCTGTATTTTGTACATGCATGTATGTACTCCCTCTGTATCAAAATAAATGATGCTAGTTAGTTTAGTTTTAAACTAACCAATATATTTATTTTGAAACAGAGAGAGTGGCCGATTTAAAAATAATGCTATTACCTCTACCCGGATTTAGTACTACACTTATGACACTACTACAAAAAGCATTTTTACAGGCGCCTCAATTTTTCAAACACAGGCGGTCCTTAAAAATATGCGACTGTGATGACGAATGATATAATAACCGTCTGTGATGAAAGAACAACACAGGCGGATTTTAAAGAACAACCGTCTGGGTAAATACATGATCTTCAGAATCGGTTCTTAATTAAGAACCGCCTGTAATGCAACGAACTTCACAGACGGATTTTAAGAAACAACCGTCTGGGTAAATACATGATCTTCACAGACGGTTATTAATTATTAACCGCCTGCAATGCCATGAACTTCACAGACGGATTTTAAGAAACAACCGTCTGGGTAAATACATGATCTTCGTTGGCGGTTCTTGATTAATAACCGTCTGTAATGCAATGAACTTCACAGATGGATTTTAAGGAACAACCGTCTGAGTAAATACATGATCTTCGTTGGCGGTTCTTAATTAATAACCGTCTGTAATGCAATGAACTTCATAGCCGGTTCTTGATTAACAACGGTCTAAGAAGATCATGTATTTTCAGTGGCGGTCATTGTTTAATTATCATAAGCGGTTTTCATTGAAATTACAGGGATGTAGTTGCAATTATATATCACAGCCGCATGTAGTCGTGCAGGCAAAATTGTATCAGGAAAAAAACACAGATGAGCTAGCGGATACTAGTACAGTAATGCATTATAGGAAATGCTCGATCACCAGTGAGGCTGGCTTAATTGTGATAATACACCATTAGAGGCTTTACAATTGTTCAAAGATAATTTCTTTACACACTGAACAAAAATCATGCTACATTCATTGTAGATCGACGATGAAGCTCCCATCGATCAATCTAAATTGTACCGTCCTGCTTGCTCCCGAACACGTCTCTTATATTCCGCTGGATCCTGAAAATATTGACATTATTTAAATTAACAAATGTCGAAGGAGGAATGAATAACCTACATTGGTCACTAAGTCAAAGTGTCATCTAACCTTGATAAGTAGATTATAGCAATCATTTTCAACATCAGGCACATTTGGCTGATGCAGCAAACGTTGAACTTCAAGTAGTATAGTTTTGATTGTAAAAGCACTGCACCACCCCTACGAAATATAATTTAAGCAATATAAGAAACCAGTTCAAATAAGTTCGACAAAAATTATAAGTAATAATTACATGAACAAAATAGGTCTATCTTACAGTCTCTTGATCAAGAATCCCGATGCAGAGTGCTCCCGAACGATGGACATTTGGGTGGAAGAACCCAATTGGAAAGGAGCATCTTGGAGGCACCAAGGGATAGTCCTCAGAGAAGGAGATTGTCAGGGGGTAGTAACCATCTTCCCATTCAGTCTGCAAAAGAAATTTATTAATAGGAGGACGATAGTTAAACTCATATTGTGCTTGTTCTTCATGACTTACACCTTCTTTACCGGGGACGATGCACTGCCACTTCAATAAATCTCCCGATTCAGGCTTCGCAGAGAAACCCTACGCGGAGAAATTGAAAATACCAAAAACAAACAACACGGAAAAACAAACTACAGTTAAGTTCATCAGTCCATTACAGATACATATGTATATACAACCATGTGACCGGTGTGCCATATGTACATACATGGGGATGGTTCTTGCGCCACGCCAAGCGCTCCTCCTTCAATCGGCTACACGCCCGAGACATCATTATCTGAAGAAAGACCAAACTTCCAAACTTCCAAATCATTGAGTCCAAACGCATATGTACACAAATGCAAAAGGACACAATCCATATACCAACATTGTTCTAAGTTGATTTCAGAAGATACAAATATATACAATATATATCATCTCGCATTGCTATATACATTTTTTCCAGCATTGACATCTTCTCGCATATAGGGTTTCAAATTCTTTTTAATGTGTCTCTCTACGCGCTTGATGTTTTCTGGTTTGGTGAAAAGGTACATCTCTTCATACTGATTATATTCCTCTTCATTATCTCCCACATTGTCAACCCCAACAATATTTTGCTTTCCAGAAACAACTACGTGCAACTTCTCAGTTTCTGGATCTTGAACATAAAAAACTTGTGCAACATTATCGGCGAGAACCCACAGGTCATCTTTGTAACCCACTTTATTCAAGTCTACCAGTGTCAGTCCGTAATTGTCCACTTTCAAACCATCAGGATGTTTGACCCATTGGCACTTAAATACGGGCATTACCATTCTTTCGCCATAATCGAGTTCCCATATTTCCTCTATGAACCCGAAGTATGTGGTCTTCTGCCCTTGTGAATCATAAGCCTCAATACGAACACCACTATTTTGTGCAACACTCTTACCGTCTTTTTCTTTAGTGTAAAATGTGTAACCATTGATGTCATATGCTTGCCATGATGTTACCAAAGCAGATGGGCCACAAGCTAACTTTTTCATTGTTGCCTCTTCTATAGTGTTTCCGTATGATATATTTTTGTCCATTAACCATTCAGTGAAACATCTTCTGTGCTCTTTCATGATCCAGTCCTCTTTGCGGTCTTGGTTTTTATCACGAAGCTCAATTTGGTGTTCCTCGATGTACGGCTCAGCTATTGCGAGCTGTTGTAGTACACCAAAATGTGCACGGTGTACATTCTTGTAATCTTGAACAATAAAAGTTTTCTTACCCACTTTGCCTCTCCCACGTAGTCTACCCTCATGTACCGGTATAGGCACACCTATCGATTTTCCATCTTTGATGTAATCAGCGCAACCCTCAATCACTTCTTCAGTGGTGTATCCTTCCATAATTGAACCCTCTGGGTGAGCACGGTTCCGCACATAACCTTTTAATACTCCTAAATATCTCTCCAACGAAAACATATGATGTAAATATAGTGGCCCCAATGCTTTTATCTGATCAACAAGATGTATGATTAGGTGTACTTGCATATCAAAAAAGGATGGTGGGAAACACATCTCAAGCTTGCACATTGTCTCGACGATGTATGTTTTCAGATAGTCTAAATCTTCACGTGCTATCACCTTTTGCGATACTGCATTGAAGAAGTAACACAAACGTGTGATGACAACTTTTATATGCTCAGGTTTGATTACTCTTATTGCAATGGCAAGGAAAACTGTCATCATCATGTGACAGTCGTGAGAATTATAACCGAATAAAGACAAGTCTTTCATCGAGACTAGTTTGCGGATATTGGATGAGAAACTTGTGGGCACTTTGATCCCACGCAAGCATTCGCAAATTGCTTTTTTCTCTTCTAGCGTCAAGTTGTAGCTGGCTGGGGGAAGGTAATGCTTCCCGTTCGCCTTTTCTACTGGATGAAGCTCTGGTCTCAAATCAAGATTTACTAGGTCCATACGTGAATTTAATCCATCCTTTGTCTTCCTCGGCATGTCCAGCAAGGTCCCAATGATGCTGTCAAATACATTCTTTGTAACGTGCATCAAATCAATACTATGGCAACATTCCAGATTCTTCCAATACGGAAGATACTTGAAAAAAATTGATTGTTTCTTGAAAGCCATGTCAGTTGTATCATCCGAAGATGTACTTTTCTTTCTCTTAATTCCTTTACTCTTTTTTCCCTTACCGAAAGCAATATGAATGTTCTTGACCATTTCAAACACAAGTTTTCCACTGTAAGGTTTCGGTGCAGTATCTTTTTCGATTTTGTTATCAAATTGTTCTTTCATCTTCCTATACTTGTGTGTATCTGTCAAGAACCGTCGATGTCTCATGTACACCGTCTTTCTGGATGAAGTGAGGTATAGATATCCAGTTCTATCCACGCACCTAACGCAACCTTTCTTCCCTTTCATTTGTCCCGATAATGTAAACAGTCCGGGATAATCATGCACGGTAACGAATATCATTGCTCTTAGCGTGAAATACTCCCGCTTGTACTCATCCCATGTACGTACCCCTTCATTCCACAATTTCGCCATATCTTCCATTAAAGGTTCCAAGAACACATCAATTTCGATGCCGGGTTGTTTCGGACCTTGGATAAGAACAGATAATAAGATATATTTCCTTTTGTGACACAACCACGTCGGTAGGTTGTACATAGTTAAGACCACGGGCCATGTGCTGTGTATGCTCCTTTTTTCACCAAACGGATTCATTCCATCTGTACCCAAGGCAAACCTCACATTTCTGATTTCCTTCGCAAATTCTGGATACTGAATATCAAAATTTTTCCACTGCGTTGCATCACCAGGGTGTCGTATATGTTTTTCATTCTTCTTGCGTTCCTCGGAATGCCAACGCATAAGTTCAGCCTCCCTAGGGTTTGAGAACAAACGCTTCAAGCGATCAATTACCGGAAGGTACCACATCACCAATGCAGGAATTTTTCTCTTATTCTTTCCGTCTGCATCGCCAGAAGTATCGTCATCGTCACCTTCAGGACCAATAATAAACTTCTTATTCTTCTGAGTCTTTTTCATGTTGGTAACATACTGGTGATTGTAGTCCTTCTTATATCTACTGACACCACAAATGGGGCATCTAGTTGCGAGCTCATGCTCTTTGCGATACAGAATACAATGGTTCACACAAGCGTGTATTTTTGTCACACCTAGTGCCATCGGGCAAAGAAGTTTCTTCGCTTTATAAGTGCTTCTAGGCAGTTTATTTGGATTTGGAAGAATTTCTGCCAGAAGATTCAAAAGATCAGAGAAACTACAATCGGACCATCCGTGCGTAGCTTTCAACTTTAGTAGTTCTAAGACTGCACGCAATGTAGAAACTCTTTATCACAACCGTTTGATTCATCATATAAAAGCTCTGTGGCCGCATTCTGCAATGTCTCCATTTTACTTAAACCTTTGCTTGCTCCCATAGAAGTCAGTACATATGGTTCAATGTGACGCAACATCTCCTCACAATCGAACTCATCATCATCATCACCAGCTTGATTGTCACTACCATCATCGATATGAACATTATCATCATCTGAGCCTCTCTCATCATCTTTATCCACATCATGTGTATCTAACTCACCATGCTCTGTCCATATTGTGTAGTTATTTTTGAAACCTCTTTTCACCAAATGAGATTGGATTACTATAGTATCCGTCCAAGCAATCTTATTTTCGCAGTCGATACATGGACATAATATGTCATCTATCTTTTGCAACTTCGCATGTCTCTTGGATGCTTCAATAAAATTTGCAACATTACGAATGTACATAGGATCGGGTCTTGGCATGTTATACATCCACGCTCGGCGGTCCATGCTTCAATAATAGAATTTTTTGTCAGATTTACAAAATTTGGCCACAAATATTCTCTAAAGGTCTTCTATAAAATGAATTTACAGAGACATAACAAGTATGATTAGGGCGACTAATGTAGGAGACGGGCGACGTCTTGAGGCGGACGGAGTCAAAGGGGGAAACAGGCCCAGCAGCATGGGCTAGGTCTGGGTGGGATCCAGTCCGTTATATCGGGAAACAAGGCCCAGATGCATCTTATATATATTACAATAGCATCTGTTAATTAAACATCATATTCATGTCACATAATAGGTACAAAAATGAAACAATCCATATAGTCCATACATCAATATACCAGAACACAATCCATACAGTCCTTACACATGCAAAAGGACAGAATCTATATACCAGAACACACAAAACTAACAGCTTATCAGCTAATGAAAATATACAAAGAAAAAGTAAGGAAACTACATTTACCTTGCAGAGGCGTCAGCACGGTGGGCCGGCTGGGTGGAGAAGTGGCGGTGCGGGGTTGAGCGGCGGAGCGGCAGTATGGGCTGGGCGGCGGAGCGGCGGCGCGACGCAGGGGAAATTTCAACAGCCTGGCGGCGTCGATATAAATTCTCCAGAGTTGCGTTTTGACTGCGGTGAGGGGTCCTTATATAGACGTAGGTTTTTCACAGGCGGTTTTTAACTTTATCGCAGGCGGGTTTTACTTACCAACCGCCTGAGATGATGTTTATTAATTAAGAAGTAAATATCTTCACAGGCTGTTGGTACTTAATAACCGCCAGGGAAGATTTTTATCTCAGGCGGGTATTACTTAACAACCGCCTGAGATAATGCCAACTGAACAAAATATTTTTAAAACTTGTATAGCTGACGTTGAAATGTTTTGGTAAATATCAAATTAATTTCTACTCACATATTATTCACATTTGTGTATCTCATAAAAAAAGATCTTTCACTCAAAATTGTTGGTACGAACATATTTGCATAATTTATACATGTATGAATTTTTTTAATTTTTTTAAAAGCACTCCAACATGTCAAACTTCAAATTATCCACCAGTATTCATTGACACTTGATTGAAATATGTACAAAACACAAGAAAAATGTACAAGAACACTTGATTGAAATCCTAAAACTACACTACGGCCCCGCCTCCTCCATCCTCTCCGCCAGCTTCTCAAACCAAGCCAAGCGGTCCTCCTTCGACTCGTCGTCGTTGTCGTCGTAGTCGTCACCATGGTGGTGGTCGCCGTCGTCGTCGTCGCCGTCGTCAGTGGACGACTCGTCGTCGCTGTCGTCGGTGGACGACTCGTCGTCGCCGTCGTCGGAGGACGACTCGTCGTCATCATCGTCATCATCGTCGTCGTCGTCGAAGTCGTCCTCCTCCTCCTCCTCCTCCTCCGGTGACGATGCAGCAGGAGAGAGGGTCGGCTTCTCCGGCTGAGCCGATTGCTCCGGCTGTACTGGTGGCTCCGGCTGCACCGGCGGTGGAACGCGCTGGTCGTCATTCACCCTCTCGGGGGAGCTGCAGCGTATCCACTTGCAGGGTGGCTGCCTCGGCGGGCTAGGTGGTGGAAGGTTGGCCATGGCTGTGGTGGTTAATCGGCGGCGGGCTAGGAGAAGAAGAAAGGAGTGGAGAAAAGTTTTGTGCTTGTCCATAACCGACGACGCGCCTTATATAGGTCTGTGCGGAGTAGACGAGGGAGCAGTTCGTTTCCCGCGCATTGAACTCTTTGCAGACCTCGTGCGGCGCACAATTAAACCACTGCGGAAGACGATCTTGAGAGATCCTTGCACGCGTCCCTGCACCACGGCTTCTCAACTTCTCCGCGGACCTCGTGCGGCGCGTCAGTTAATTAACACTTCTCAGGCCGTTAAATAACATATTGTAGTTTCAAAAATGATTATCTCAGGCGGTTATTACTTATAAACCGCCTGAGAAAAAAGAAGTAAAGATCTTCACAGACGGTTGGTACTTAACAACCGTCTACAAATACGTTTATCTAAGGCGGGTATAACTTAACAACCGCCTGGGATAATGCCCGATACTCTTCTGCAGTTTCCTTATCCCTTGCTTCTTTTTTATTTAGATTCCAATATAAATACTCAAACATGTTTACATTCTGCAAATTGTGTTCAAATTCGATGATTCTTTCTTCTACATTTGTATTAAATTAACATCTACCAACTGAACAAAATATTTAGTTCATTGCGCATTGAACTCTTTGCAGACCTCGTGCGGCGCACAATTAAACCACTGTGGAAGACGATCTTGAGAGATCCTTGCACGCGTCCCTGCACCACGGCTTCTCAACTTCTCCGCAGACCTCGTGCGGCGCGTCAGTTAATTAACACTTCTCAGGCCGTTAATTAACATATTGTAGTTTAAAAATGATTATCTCAGGCGGGTATTACTTATAAACCGCCTGAGAAAAAAGAAGTAAAGATCTTCACAGACGGTTGGTACTTAACAACCGTCTACAAATACGTTTATCTAAGGCGGGTATAACTTAACAACCGCCTGGGATAA
Organism: Tuctoria greenei; assembly: GCA_036927565.1. Classification (NCBI taxonomy): domain Eukaryota; kingdom Viridiplantae; phylum Streptophyta; class Magnoliopsida; order Poales; family Poaceae; genus Tuctoria; species Tuctoria greenei. The sequence continues at coordinate 263,313,414 of JAYESD010000002.1, read as the reverse complement.
TGCCCGATACTGTTCTGCAGTTTCCTTATCCCTTGCTTCTTTTTTATTTAGATTCCAATATAAATACTCAAACATGTTTACATTCTGCAAATTGTGTTCAAATTCGCTGATTCTTTCTTCTACATTTGTATTAAATTAACATCTACCAACTGAACAAAATATTTTGTTCATTGCGCATTGAACTCTTTGCAGACTTCGTGCGGCGCACAATTAAACCACTATGGAAGACGGTCTTCAGAGATCCTTCCGTCGCACGCGTCCCCTGCACCACGGCTTCTTAACTTCTCCGCAGACCTCGTGCGGCGCGTCAGTTAATTAACATAGCATTTGTTGTATGTTTTTTATGTTCTGACAAATTTAAAAGGATTTATGAAGTGAAATTTAATGGTAACCTTTACTTATCAATAATATTACAAGAAAGTGGATTTTTGCCTTTTTAAAGGACCACATTTAATCAAGAATATTAATTAAGAATAAGTAAATATCTTCACAGGCGGTTATTGCTTAACAACCGCCTGAGATAATGCCCGATACTGTTCTTCAGTTTCCTTATCCCTTGCTTCTTTTTTATTTAGATTCCAATATAAATACTCAAACATGTTTAGATTCTGCAAATTGTGTCCAAATTCGATGATTCTTTCTTCTACATTTGTATAAAATTAACATCTACCACCTGAACAAAATATTTTTAAAACTTGTATAGCTGACATTGTAATGTTTTGGTAAATATCAAATTAATTTCTACTCACATATTATTCACATTTGTGTATCTCATAAAAAAAAGGTTCCTTCACTCAAAATTGTTGGTATGAACATATTTGTATAATTTATACATGTATGAATTTTTTTAATTTTTTTAAAAGCATTCCAACATGTCAAACTTCAAATTATCCACCATTCTAACTAAATGCTCATATTCATATGAGGCATTCATCAAATAATGAACACACATTGATTCCAAAAAATTTAAAAAAATATGAAAAAATTCGTAGATGTTGGTATGATGATTAAAAATGTCCACTGAAAAAATAAATGAAAAAAGCATTATATTCATCAAGATAGAAAAATGAAAAATAGCATTTGTTGTATGTTTTTTATGTTCTGACAAATTTAAAAGGATTTATGAAGTGATATTAATGGTAACCTTTACTTATCAATAATATTACAAGAAAGTGGATTTTTGCCTTTTTAAAGGACCACATTTAATCAAGAATATTAATTAAGAATAAGTAAATATCTTCACAGGCGGTTATTGCTTAACAACCGCCTGAGATAATGCCCGATACTGTTCTTCAGTTTCCTTATCCCTTGCTTCTTTTTTATTTAGATTCCAATATAAATACTCAAACATGTTTAGATTCTGCAAATTGTGTCCAAATTCGATGATTCTTTCTTCTACATTTGTATAAAATTAACGTCTACCACCTGAACAAAATATTTTTAAAACTTGTATAGCTGACATTGTAATGTTTTGGTAAATATCAAATTAATTTCTACTCACATATTATTCACATTTGTGTATCTCATAAAAAAAAGGTTCCTTCACTCAAAATTGTTGGTATGAACATATTTGTATAATTTATACATGTATGAATTTTTTTAATTTTTTAAAAGCATTCCAACATGTCAAACTTCAAATTATCCACCATTCTAACTAAATGCTCATATTCATATGAGGCATTCATCAAATTATGAACACACATTGATTCCAAAAAATTTAAAAAAATATGAAAAAATTCGTAGATGTTGGTATGATGATTAAAAATGTCCACTGAAAAAATAAATGAAAAAAGCATTATATTCATCAAGATAGAAAAATGAAAAATAGCATTTGTTGTATGTTTTTTATGTTCTGACAAATTTAAAAGGATTTATGAAGTGAAATTTAATGGTAACCTTTACTTACCAATAATATTACAAGAAAGTGGATTTTTGCCTTTTTAAAGGACCACATTTAATCAAGAATATTAATTAAGAATAAGTAAATATCTTCACAGGCGGTTATTGCTTAACAACCGCCTGAGATAATGCCCGATACTGTTCTTCAGTTTCCTTATCCCTTGCTTCTTTTTTATTTAGATTCCAATATAAATACTCAAACATGTTTAGATTCTGCAAATTGTGTCCAAATTTGATGATTCTTTCTTCTACATTTGTATAAAATTAACATCTACCACCTGAACAAAATATTTTTAAAACTTGTATAGCTGACATTGTAATGTTTTGGTAAATATCAAATTAATTTCTACTCACATATTATTCACATTTGTGTATCTCATAAAAAAAAGGTTCCTTCACTCAAAATTGTTGGTATGAACATATTTGTATAATTTATACATGTATGAATTTTTTTAATTTTTTTAAAAGCATTCCAACATGTCAAACTTCAAATTATCCACCATTCTAACTAAATGCTCATATTCATATGAGGCATTCATCAAATTATGAACACACATTGATTCCAAAAAATTTAAAAAAATATGAAAAAATTCGTAGATGTTGGTATGATGATTAAAAATGTCCACTGAAAAAATAAATGAAAAAAGCATTATATTCATCAAGATAGAAAAATGAAAAATAGCATTTGTTGTATGTTTTTTATGTTCTGACAAATTTAAAAGGATTTATGAAGTGAAATTTAATGGTAACCTTTACTTACCAATAATATTACAAGAAAGTGGATTTTTGCCTTTTTAAAGGACCACATTTAATCAAGAATATTAATTAAGAATAAGTAAATATCTTCACAGGCGGTTATTGCTTAACAACCGCCTGAGATAATGCCCGATACTGTTCTTCAGTTTCCTTATCCCTTGCTTCTTTTTTATTTAGATTCCAATATAAATACTCAAACATGTTTAGATTCTGCAAATTGTGTCCAAATTCGATGATTCTTTCTTCTACATTTGTATAAAATTAACATCTACCACCTGAACAAAATATTTTTAAAACTTGTATAGCTGACATTGTAATGTTTTGGTAAATATCAAATTAATTTCTTCTCAGACGTGAAATTTTAATTAACGATGAACACACTACATTCATTAACAATATTCAATCATTCACACAGTTGAAGAACACACAAGATACTCATTCATTAACAATATGCACATCTCACAAAAGAACACACAAGATGCACAATATTTACACAAGAACACACAAGAACACAAAAGATACACAAGTAATATTCAATCACATAGATGAAAAAAGATAGATTTCATTCATTAACAATATTTACAAAACAGAAGCAACTAAAAACAACAAAAAGAAAAACTAATTAAATCCTACTCCTACTCCTCTTCCATCTCCTCCTCCTCGTCCTCCGGCGGCGACTCCGGCACCGGCTGCACCGGCTGCACCGGCTGCACCGGCTGCACCGGCTGCACCGGCTGCACCAGCGGTGCAACCCCGAGGTTGCTAGCCGTCGCCTCCACCAGCGTTCTACGGCCCTCGGGGCCAAGAACCTGGGCCATCGTCGCGAACAGAATGTCGAGACGATCAGCCACCCCCACGAGGGCGTAGAGGTAGTGGCCCAAGGTACCCATTCCAGTATACTCTGGAAGGGTACCCAGCCCCAAGGCACTCATGGCGCGAGACGTATTGTTGTACGCCTCTCGCGCCATGAGGAGGCGCTGCTCGGCGTTGATCTTCTCGGGGGAGCTGCAACATTGTTTCTTGCAAGGTGGCTCCCTCGGAGGGCTTGGCGGCGGAAGGTTGGCCATAGTGGTGTTGGGTCGTCGGAGCGGAGGAAGACGAAGAAAACAAGAGGATTCAAAGTGAGCGATGCGCTTGTGAGCCATAGTGGTGTTGGGTCTTTAAGGCCGCGCGGAGTGGAAAAGAAAGGTCGCACCTCGGGGAAAAGAAAGGTCGCGCACGCGTGACATGGTCACTGACGTGTGGGACCGGGTCCACATGTCAGTGACCGCTGATTAAGTCAGGGGATCCTCATCCCGGTTGGTGAGGGGTCTTTATGTAGGCGTTCATCAAATTAAGAAGAAGTAAATATCTTCATGTTTAACTCAGGCGGGTGTTACTAACCAACCGCCTGAGATAATTGTATCTTCTCAGACGGGTGTTACTAACCAACCGCCTGAGATAATTGTATCTTCTCAGGCGGTTGGTAAGTAAAATCCGACTGAGATAACAGTCTTCCCTGACGGTCGGTACTTAAAATCCGCCTGAGAAAATGTGAGTCTATATATACCCCTCGGCAGCATTGGAAAAACCTAACCCGGGCGAAACACTTAGACGCCGTTAGGCTGCCAAAATTTCGTTTGCCGCCAAGTGTTCCCCCTCGTCACTTCCAGGTACGCCGCCGAGCTTCGCCGTCGCCGCCGAGCTTCGCCGTCGCCGCCGAGCTTCGCCCTCCTCACTTCCAGGTACGCCGAGCGAAGCCATTTCCGTCGCCGCCGAGCTTCAAGGTAAACCCTAAACCCTTCGACCTTCCATCCTCCTTCGCCGTGCCGCCTCCCTCCCCGCCCTCGTTGCCGCCTTGCATATCCTTGGTTAGGGTTCGGGAATTAGATAATGGTAGGCATCCTTGGTTAGGGTTCGGTGGAATTCGAAAAACTGTCAAGTTCGGTGGCATCTTTGGTTAGGGTTCGGTGGGGCAAGATTTATGTGGATGGTTATATCACAATAAATTGGTAGTTGGTTCTGTGTGTCTGAAACTGTTCCGACACATTAGTGGTAAACATGATTCTAGACTCTAGTAACAGCAGTATATTCCCTATTTCTGTCATCGGCCTTGCATATGCCACATAATTCTCTATTAGGGGCAAGATTTAGCTATATTTGGTTAAGTTGACCAAATTTGGCTAATTTTGGCTAAGTTACATTAGATATAGTTATACTTGACTAATTTTGACTAAGTTATGCTATATTTAGCTATATTTGGCTACTTTTGCTTAGAGTTAGCTATGCTAGACTAAGTTTGGCTAAGTTTGCTTTTATTTCTCTAAGTTTCATTTGAGCAATTGTAGCTAATCTGTGCTACCAAAGATTTCTGCACTTGTGGCTCCATCAGCTTCATTTGAGCAATTGTACCTAATCTGAGCTACCAAAGTTATGCTATATTTAGCTCTGAAGCCAAACAAAAGTTGCTGGCCAACTCATTTGTGATGCCAGGAGCATCCTCACGCCCATATCTAGGTAACACTAGGTGTGGCGATGGAGTCTGAGCATATGATGCCGATCTCTATGATACAAGAATTTAGTAAGACCTATATAACTTCAAAAATGTGTTTTGGCTAAATTTACTTAATTGAGCCAAAATTGAGAAAATTTGTTTTAAATATGACCAAATTTAGTTATGCCATTTATTAGATTTTTTGTCTTATTAGATCTAGCATGGAAAGCCCTAAGAAGACTGGTCCTGATTGTAACAACAAAGAAGACAATATGGAGTTTACTGACTCCAGCAGTTCAGGCTCCTATCACAGTCCTTCGGATCCTTTTCCGAATATAAAAATTAAAAAGACTTCAGTGGATCTAGACCCGGAATATGATCATGCCGACGAGGTATGGATCACGAATCTTAACTTCAGCAGTTCAAGTTAATGTTGGTTGTCAAGTATACGAAGTCTTATAATTTTTTTCTACCTAGATTAATCTCGAAGACAATGAGGTGACATCGGCTCCTAAAACCGCAGAAGGTTCACCAATGGATGAATCCTCAGCTTCACTCAAGCGGAAACGAGGGCAACGAGGTCCCAATAAGGGTCTATTGGACCGCATCATGTACATAACAAGGGTCGGTCCAAGTGGGCTTCCCCAAGAACCACTGGATTCAGTTACCAAGTACCGTAATGCATGCGGTTTTCTTGTTAGGGAGGTTGTGCCGATCACAACCGAGAATTGGAGGAAATTACCCGAGCAGACCAAGAATGAGTTGTGGGAAAAGATAAAGAAACAATTCAAGTTCCCGAAAGGCACAGAAGAAGCTGTAAAGAAAGCAACATTGGTCTCTTGCGGCAAGAAGTTTCGATGCTGGAAGAGTGAAATGAATGCTTATGTTAAGGCCAATAAGGTCCCTAGCCCGAGGAAGATGGGAAAAATCACACAAGCTCAGTGGCAAGAGTTTGTTCGTCAAAAGAGCACACCTGATGCTAAAGCTCTAAGTGCAACTAGGTCAGAGCTTGCAAAAAAGAACAAATACCATCATCGCTTGGGGTCTGCCGGATATGGCCCCAAAGTCCAGAAATGGAATAAGATAATAGACGACATTCTTAGTAAGGGCAATCCTCACCCATTAGAAGGGTGCGATGAGCGAACTCAACGCTGGGTCTTTGCTCGGTCAGGTTTGACCAGCGAGGGCAAACTTGAAAAGCCCGACTCTCTGAATGAAGTAGAGGATAAAATGAAAGAAGTAATTGAAAAGCAACAGAAGGGTCTCTTCAAGCCGAAGAGGGAGAATGACCAACTTACCGCTATCTTGGGAAACCCTGAACACAGCGGACGGGTTCGAGCGGTCTCTTCTCAAATGTCTTGGCTAGATGGTTTCCCTAAAGATAAAGACACATATAGAAGACGTGAGAAGTTTAAGAAAACACTTGATGAAACAATTGCTCAAAAGGTCAAAGAAAATATGCAAGAAATTATGGAACAACTTAGACAATCAGGACAATTAGTGGCACCGAGTACAATGATGGTTCCGGTGCAAAAGGAGCAATTAGTATCTCCAACTGCCTACCCTAGTAGCGTTGGTTCCGTGCCAGGCTCAGGGTCAGCCCATAAGTTCCCTGTCGATGATATTGCTAACGACAAATCTTGTCGTCTTCTTGTCCCGATAGGCAAAGCAGGGAACAAAACCAAACAGGTTGCCACTGCTATGGCAAAGCCTGATCGTGACTTCAATGGGAGTCCACTTCTGTTGTATTATTCTGTGGTGCAAGTTCTTCAGATCATTGATAATGATTATGAAGATTATGAAATAGACCACGTCACACCTGAGGGGATCGCGACTCTGGGGCAGGCTGTCAACCAATTAATCCTTTGGCACCGACGCGATATCGTGTTGGACGATGAGCCAATTTCTAGCCCCGTCGCATCTCCAAATACTGCAACCCCATCTTCTAAGGTGAAAGTGCATGAAGATCCACTCCCAGTCCGGGAAGATCCACTCCCCCTATGTCTGAGCAAGGATGATGATATCCAAGAGCAACAAGTTGGACAACAACTTCAAGCAGTACCAGAGCAAGCTGTTGCTAGTAAAGAGCAACTAGTTGAGCAACAGCTTGAAGTAGTACTAGAGCCAGCTGCTGGGAGTAAAGAGCAATCAGTTGAACAACAGGTTCAACAACAAGCCAGTGTCCAACTTCCGACGACTACTCCTCGATCATCAGTGCCTGTCAAAGTTAGCTCATACGAAAATAAGAAACCTTCATCAGAAGTGACAAAGTATTTGGAAGCTATGAAGGAAAATATTAGAAAATCGAGTGCATCTCGTTCTTCTCATGAGCCAGCATTAGAAGATATCGAGGAGTGGGAAGAAGACGGTGTCATGTATAATCGGCGGACGGCTTTAGTTAAACCAGGAGTTCCAATATACAAGCTTGAGGATGTTCCTCCTAAATTTGAGAATGGGAAGCCGTTAATGACATCCGTACAACTTAGCAAACAAACCCGTCGCGCTCAGAAGAATGCATGAGTGGTACATCACTGCCAGCACAAAATATGGTCTTCAGTGCGTCACATTTCGTATTCCAAAAGAAGCATTCTGGAGCACTGGAGTAGATAAACGAGTCATTTTATTTGAAGAGCTGCTTTCCCTTTTCCATCGGGGCATGCTCGAAATCAACCTGCTGCTCGTCTGGTGCTTGTAAGTGCTCTAATATTTTGTATTTGCTTTTCTTACTACACGCATACGCATTTCATGAGATTATAACAATTCTGGACTTCTTCAATAGGATGCAATACATGGATAATGAAAATTTGGCGCACAAGACAGGTATCCTTGACCCTACTAGGATTGCAAAGTCGCTATTCGACGTCCAGGCAAATCGAGAATCAAGCCAGTACAAACACATGAAAAAAAAAGATTTTGAAAGAGCAATTGCAAAACTTAAGAAGGATAGAAAGGCAGAAGTTGCAGCTTACATAGGACATGCGATGTTTAACTTTGTCAGAGACGGCCAGGACCTCGTAAAGGCTCCGTACCACTTCGAGTAAGTTCGACACATGGCATTGAAATAGCAATTATTGGTAATTGTTAACACGTGTGTTTGTATGTTTGCAGTAATCACTACATAATGATCTTCATCAAGCCAACGCAGGGAATGGCAACAGTCTTGGACTCGGCCGATTACCCACCAGATCGTTACAAAGATTTCCTTTCCATTTTGAAAAAGTACGTTTATTCAATAATTTTAATTTACGCACATTTAGAATGAGTTGACAAGTTTTATATGACATTTCTTGTATTACAGCGCTTGGCGGTTTTACGCGGAACAGCTTGGCGGTCAGAGACCTCCTAATACGAATGCATTGGACATTAAAACGTATTATGCTTGTCCGAAGCAGCCTGCTGGGAGTGTCTTATGCGGGTATTATGTATGCGAGCATCTTCGGAACGCCGCCGTATATAGAGTCAATCGTGAGGATGTAAGTTATCCTTAATGTCGATACCTTATTTTCTTACTTTTGTGTTTCATTTTCATTGTAACTAGCATAGTTTAATGCTTATATTCTCTGCTGTTCAATATTACCAGAAACATTATTTTCATATTTTGATTCCAACTTCAAAATTCAATTGCTCATAGTACAACTGCTCCAAAAATACCTACTAAATTCTTGTATACTCTCACTTTGATCTATACTTTGAGATTGTTCAAACCAACACATTCTAAACCTTGTTATGTGTTATATTGCAGCACAAGAAGAATCTGAACGAAGAATGGCCGGTTTGTAGAAGTATTCCTGATGGAGGAGCCGACAGGATTGCTTCTGAACTCTGTCAGTTCATTCGTCGCGAAATTTTGCACAAAACGGGGAAGTTCTTTGATAAGAGAGGTTCAGCAGCTGATGTGCCAGAACTTTGCGACTATACCAATCTAAACAGTTTTTAGTGAAAACTTGTAAACTTTGAGATGAAATTGTATCTGTAACTTGTGTGTATGTATATTGTTTTAGTGAAATTGACTTCTGTGATGATAATATTGTTGTCTTTTGTTCTGTGATGATTGTTGTTTTTTGTTCTGTGATTATATTGAATTGACCTGGAAATTAGAAATAACAGCAGTAGTACTGCATGACTGTGAAAAACAATTATCACAGGCGGCTAGATACAAGTAAAGAAACATCTGTGATAACCTAATTTTCACAGGCGGTGTCTGTTATGGTAGAAACCGGCTGCGTTAAAGGGTCTTCACAGACGGCTGATATAGGTAAACTCCGTCTGTGATAACACCATTATCATAGACGGGTTAGTTATGCTTCAATAACCGTCTGTAAAGACACATTATCATTGACGGTTAGTTATGCTTCAAAACCCGCCTGTGAAGACATATTATCATAGGCGGTTAGTTATGCTTCAAAATCCGCCTGTGAATACAAATTATCATAGACGGTTAGTAATGCTTCAATACCCATCTGTGAAGACTTCTTATCATAGACGGTTAGTTATTCTTCAATAACCGTCTGTGATAAGACGTTTATCACAGACGGTTATATATGCTGCACGACCCGTCTGTGATAAAGTATTTTCACAGACGGCTAGCCTAAGTAAAGAACCGCCTATGATAATCGGTCTTCACAGGCGGCTATCCTTAGTGAAGAACCGCCTATGATAATTAGTCTTCACAGGCGGTTTCACTTCTCCGCCTGTGAAATTGCGGATTATCACAGACTCTTCATTTCAGGCGGTTTTAAAAGCCGTCTGTGATAATAGGTTTGGAGCCGCCTGTGATGAGGCTTATTGTAGTAGTGTGAGCCTTGTAGTTTGATTTGTTTCCAAACAGACGCCCTATCTACAAGCAATGGAGAGAGACGGTGAACCACTAATCATGCATGCATCCAAACAAAACTTCCAAGGCGGACGACGGAGGAGGCATCTGCTACCTTGTGTGAAGTTCGAGATACGAGACGGCGGAGGATAGCTGAGCTGACACAACTAGAAAAAGCATTTTCACAAGCTGCTCTAAACATATTATCACATTCAATTTTGAAAACCGCTTGTGACAAAGCGTATGTGAAAATGACCGATTATCACATGCGGCAGCAAAAACCGCTCGTGAAAATGCATTTTCACATACGGTTTTTACCATCAACCGTCTGCAAAAATATATTATCACAGGTAATTCTTTACACCCATGAAAATAGTGAGGCGGACATCACAGCCAACATATTCTAGTCGCTAGTTGGTCAAAAGATTTTGTGCGCATTTTGCGTTCGTAGCTGGCAAAAATCAAGAGGCAATGAATCGAGTGAGTTAGTCCCTTTCTAAAACAGTTAGATCCGCAAATCCGAAAGATCAAAAATACTTGAATCGATTGGCAATGAAACGTGGCTGGCAAAAAAATACAATTGCTGGCATACACTTTGCCTACGCAGCTGTTGACTCCAATCACTAGAGTATGAACAAGCAACTATGTATAGCAGTACGACACAGGATCAGGAAGCAACGCATGCTGCCATGCACATAAGTAGTATTACGCTTCTTCTAGGCCGCGATTGGCTTGAAGCTGAGGAGCTTCCAAGTATTAGCGGGCGAGCCGGGCACCCCCACACACGAGGCACTGGTACGGCCTCTTCCTCCCTCCATGTGTAGTGGCACCTCCAGCTCGAGCCGGTAGTTGGCGCCGCCCAGGACCGGCTCTATATTTTAGAGGACCCTAGGGCGAAATCAGAGCATGGGCCCCTAAAACTTTATATGCATATAAGTTTATAAATATCTATTTTTACTTGTAAAGCATATAAACATATATATTATTTGTTTGAGACATCTAATAAGAATATTAACACTTGATTAGTATTGTATTATGATGTAAAAACGAAAATATATCAAAATAAAATTATGCTACAATGAAGGCATGATTACCTCAAATAAGAACCAAATTACAATAACTTTATGACAAGAATGTTTCAGTGCTTTCACAAAAAATAGTTTTTCGACCGTATGCAAAATCATTTAAACTAATATCAAAATCATGTAACACCCATAATTTTTCAAATTTTGAAAACAAAAGAAATGTACTAGGAATGCATCATGAAGGGTTGCATTTGATTGAAAATGTGTTTTCAAAATGCGCTAGAATTCGTTTGAATTTAAAAAGTAATTCAAATTTGCAAAAGAATGAAAAAAGGAAAAAGAAAATAAAAAGAAAAAAAAACCCACCCTGGGCCTTAACCCCGCCCCAGCCCACTTCTCCCCTCCCCTTTTCTTTTTCCTCCCGCCGGCCCAACTCCTCCTGGCCCAGCTCGGCCCTGCGCCTCCCTCTCCCTCTCCCTTTCTCTGCGCGTGGACCCCACAGGTCAGCCCTTTCCCCTTCCTCCCGACGCGCGCGCCGACACCGCCCGGTGATCCCGCCACGGATTCAAAACCCGGCATGGAATCCCCCTCGTTTAATGCCCCGGGATGGAATTCCTTCGGGGGAAATCCCCTTCCTTACCTCGCCGCCCCCTCTCCCCCTATAAAATTCGGCCGGCACCCCCATTTTCCCCTTCCCCGAAGCTCCAAACCCTAGCCGCCGCACCAAGGTATGTCGCTGCCGTTCCCGTCGACTCGTCCATGTTCTCTCCATCAAACCTTGCCTAACGTGTGCGCCCCATCCTTAGGAACCCGCCGGACAAGTTCACTTCGGGAGAACGCCGCCGCAACGCCATCCTCGTCGAGCTCCGCCGAGGACCGCCGCCGGTCGACGCCGCCGCAACGCCATCCTCGTCGAGCTCCGCCGAGGACCGCCGCCGGTCGACGTCGCCGACGCTCCTCCGCCCCGATTCAAGCCCCGCGACCACCCTAGGTGAGTATGCGTCGTCCCCATCCTTCGTTTGGCGTAGGGAGCGCCCGAGTTAGGCGCCGATTTGGCCGTTCCGGCCAACTCCGGCGACTCCCGCCACCGTGGCCGCCGAGCGCCGCCGCGCTCTGGGTGCGCGCCGCCCACAGGGCGACGTGGCCCAATCTCGACCACCCATCTAGGGCCGACGGCCGAGATTAGAAGGGCGTACCCCTTCGCGTGTTTTAAATTCGTCCCGTCCCTGGTTGATCCAACGGCCCAGATTCAAATGCACTTAAATGTTGGCCCTTTTGCACGTAGACCCCTGCGCATAATTTAGTTTAATTACAGATAGGTCCTGGAATTCAGGAAATAGCCCCTGGACTTTTATTTAATTCTGTCAGCACTCCTAAATTGATTAAATATATCATTTTAGCCCCTGTTTTCACTATAAAAAATATTTTTAGCCTCTGTAAATTATGAATAACCCCCTGGTGATGTTATAAAATATTTCTAGGCCACTGATCATGTCTGTTTTGCATAAAAGCCCATGTATTAATTGTAAATTACATAAAATCACATGAGAATTCTCTCTTTTTGCACAAATCACTAAGGGTATTATTTTATTATTATTTCCTAATCTCTTTAGGGTAAAATAACGCATTTAATTTGCTGATTTTGTTGAATTTCCTAATGAACCTATATAAGCACTAAAATCTACACCTCCACCCACACCACTAAATAAAGTTGTACTAAGGACATAGTGTTAGTGACGTAATTGCGTAGGTTTTCTTTTGTGTTTATTTATTTATTTGTGGTGTGCATTTATTCTCTTGTTCTTATTGTGTGCTGCTACTTTCCGTTCCGCATGCGATGATGTATATAGAGTTGGTTCCCGAGCCGACTTACAATCTTCAGGACTACCACTTTACCGACCCACCCTCCGAAGAAGGCAAGTTCCTTGACCATTTTGCACCTGTTTTATTAAGTTTTAGTTAGTTGCATGTTTAATAAATTGAATCCTATTTACGGTACCCTTCCATATAATTCCTTGTCCCCGGGTTGGCTTGGGTAGATGTTATTATTTCTTTTACGCTTAGCCATGCTTAGTTTTGGGAGGGAAATATCTCTACATACATGTTCTATTATTAATTTTTGTGATTTATTTATTGAGATATGGTGAATTGAATTGTAGTGGATAGGAATCTGGCGGGTTGGTTTGTTTGGGATGGTGCAGTACGCACGAGACCCGTGTTTTGGGGTATGAAACTTGCCGGATTCTAAGGACCGGTTTATGGAGAAAACCACTAAGCCTTATAGTACCGCCACAAGACTGAGTATGGGGCAGCTTGGTCAATTAATTAGGCCTCTCCCGACGTAGTATTAGTGATTGGATAGTGCGGGGAATTGGTTCAGGGTGTACTGCCTTGGGATCTGCATGGCTCAAGAGGGGGCAACTGGGGTGTTGAGTCGTGGTGTAACGGCTCACACTTTTGTACAGGGGTGAAACCTCAGAGGGCTAGTACGCGTCGGGAGGATCCTTTGTAAAGACCTCGTAGTGATCTCCTGGCCTCACACCAAAGGAAGTGTGCAATGTGGTTCGCGACCACGGGCATCAGGGAGGTTTACTTAGTCCACCTGGCAACAGGGGATGAAATCACGGCTTGTGGGTAAAGGGTACATTCTCTGCAGAGATTTAGAAACTGTCATGACAGCCGTGCTCACGGACAAGAGCGGCTTGGTGTCCAATTCATAATTAGTCCATGTTTGGGAATGGTGGTTTGGTTGGTTGGGACTTGGATTACAATTAGGCTATGGTTGGGTTCATACAATTAGAAATAGGTGCTAATGAAAGCTAAGGATAGGTTGTAATGCTATAGTGCTTAACCCAAATCTGGCCTTCCTTTCTTTAAACCCACATGTCATCTCTTTCCCACTTGCTGAGTATCGTTGGTACTCAAACTTGCTTGTTGCTTATCTTTCCTCAGTCTACAATGGAGAAGAGGTGGAGAATGAAGACTTCTTCGCCGATCCGGAGGAGACGTTCTAGGCTGGCGCAACCCCCGGGCAATGCCTGTGCATGGAGCCACACTAGTTTACTTTTACCGCTGTTTTGCTCTGTAATTTTATTTTAGACCTACGGGTCATTATTGTAAGACATTTATGTACTCGAACATGGCTTGTAATAAATGATATTACACTTTTGTCTACACATGTATGATGAGAATCGATCCTGGCATACATGTGGAAGCCATCCGGTTGTCTTGTTGGGACCGGGTGTGACAAAGTGGTATCAGAGCCGTGTTGCCCATAGGACGCAAGCCTAGATTAGAAAGGGATTACTTAAGGACCCTATTATATTCTAAAAAGTAATTTATAAAATTGCTTTGTACTTCCTACCTTGTCTACTTGATTTATTTACTCCTTTATTTATATGTTTTGTTACTGACACTCTCCTGTTTTCAAAATTTGTAGATGGCCCGCACCAAGACGACCCCCCGTAAGTCGACCGGTGGACTTGTGCCCCCGCATAGGCTGGCCAGTCGCTCTCCAACCGTCGACCCCCATCACCCTGTGGTGATCTGTTCTGACGGTAGGGCCGCAGGACGACTGCGACTTCGTCTCCGGGCCATACTCCGCGAGACTGGCTACCGTCACCACAGCCTCTCGCTCTCCTACCACACCACTGGAGTGCAGCGCCCCGGCGGGACGGAGTGGAGCTACAAAATCTACATCTACTATGGGGATGAGTTGGTGAAGACCCACAGCAGTCCTGCCTGGAGGAGCTCCCGCCGATATGCGGAGCAGGACGCTAGCTGGGAAGCAGCCACCTTTTGGAGTCACGCCCGCCGTTTCCGTCTGGAGGACACGGTACACGCCTTCGTTCCACAGCGTCCCAGTGGCACTGCGGGCTTTGTCTCCCGGCACGTGGAGGGACCCCTGGACCTCCCACAGTCTCGTCAGACTGTTGACGACGTGGCCGAGCTCAGTGCCCGAGTTCAGAGGGCGCAGCAGGAGATTCAGGATAGACGTGAACTCGCACTGCGCCACGAGGCGGTGATCAGGAGGTATCGTCGGATCACCGACGAGGACCCTGACGACTATGCGTACGACACCTCAACGTGGACCCCGGACTCTCCAGACCGCCGTGGCGGCCAGCGTGAGTCGTCTACTGAGGAGTCCTCTGACGAGGAGCCTTCCAGTGTGGCGTCTACCGCACCACCGCCGCCTGCTGCCTCACCACCACAGGACCCCGACGACGACGACGACGACGACCCGGAGGAGTTCCCGCTTGACGACGAGTAGTCCTCGACCTTTGCCACGACTCAAGGATAGGCACACCCTCATTAGTTAAATAAGAGTGACGTAGACGTACTTGTGTGACCTTGAGTTGTGTTATTTCTTTTTATGATTTTCGCCTTGGTGTGTTGTGTGAGTTGTGGAACGCCTTGGCGACTTGTCCACAACCGCACCTTTTTGATACTTCTTTAATTACTGAGCTATTAATAAATAATTTTCATTTTTATGCATGTTGCTGTGAATTTTGCATATAGTAAGGGTATCGTATAGTAGTCTTACACTAGTTATAGTAGTATTGAAAGTTGCCTAGAGGGGGGTGAATAGGCTAATCGACCTGCAAATGACTTAATAAAACGAGATTAAGTCACAGGGGGCGGACTAGTCCGGTCTGGGGGCAGACTAGTCCGGTCAGCCTGCGTGAAGAACCCTAAAAAGTGTTTCTAGCAAGTTTTAAGAAGATTTTCTCGAGGCTACAAGTGAGGATATGTTTATGACAAGTTTAGAAACTATCAACACAAGAGTGAGTCAAGTTTCAACAAGATTAAGCAAAGAGAAACACAAAACAAAACTAGCAACTCTAGAACGGAATATTCGATGAACAAAGTGTGAAGAACACAGAGACACAAGGATTTTATCCCGAGGTTCAATTCCACACAAGAATCTACGTCCCCGTTGAGGAGTCCACAAAGGACCGGGTTCACCAACCCTTCCCTCACCAAGTTTACCGCACGGGCCTAACTTGGTTCTCCACTAATCACAAGGGTGATTACAAAGTTCGTTGGGGCTTCTCACAATCTGAGGCTCCCACGCCACAAAGATGATCAACAACACGAAACACACTCAACACACAGCTCACAAAGACTCAATGAGTGCAAGAGATCAAACCGGGAGCACAAGCGCGATGTTCTTCCTCTTCTCCACCTCACTAAACCCTAATCCACTCAAGAATTAGTTTTAGAGGGAAAGTAGGCAAGAAAGAGGCTTAAGAGTGCTCCAAGTTGGATGTGGCGGTGCTAGGGTTCTAGTATTTTCAAGAGTTGGTTCAAAAGAACCCAGGGGACCTCTATTTATAGAGGTCCCAAGCCCATACTGCTGACTTCAGCAAACGGGCGGACTAGTCCGGCCTCAGGCCCGGACTAGTCTGGCCTAGGGGACCACTGACCTCCTGTCAGGTCCCGACAGCTGACACGCTATCGTCACACTACCCGCCAAACTTCAAATTCAAACGGTCACTTCAACAACGGACTAGTCCGGTCACCACCGGACTTGTCCGATCCCACACAGAGCCTTTTGCTCCGTGTGAAAACGGACTAGTCTGAGGACCACGGACTAGTCCGGCCCCAAGGGCGGACTAGTCCGGTCCTCCCAGACTTAGTCACAGAAGCACCTTCAACTCGCCAACCCGGACTAGTCCGGCCCCATGGGCGGACTAGTCCGTTCTCACTCAGGACCTCTTGGTCCGGACTCAAACGGACAAGTCCGTGGTTTTGGTACTTAGTCCCCAAAACCCACTCACTGCTACCCGGACTAGTCTGGCCACGAACGGACTAGTCCGATCTCAGTCAGACCCTTCTGGTCCGGCCGAATACGGACTTGGCCGGCCAGGGGCGGACTAGTCCGGCCACCTGCACGGACTAGTCCGGCCCTACCGCCAGACTACTTATCCACTCTTTTCTCTCAATGGGTTTGACCTCTAAACCACTTTGAGCTCCCAAACTTGATCTCAATGCACTTTACACACGCACCCTCCTATTTCTGCGGCTAGTCTAACTCAACACGCTAGAAACCCTAGTTTCTACACTTCGAGTTGACTCCGTTTCCTTCTTTTTCCTTTTTGAGGGTTTGCATCTCCGATCGAGTCCACACCTGTGCTAAGATCACTTGAGCTCATTAGCGACTTAATTGTCGTTATCAATCATCCAAAACCCACGGGGAACCTAGATGCACTTTCAATCTCCCCCTTTTTGGTGATTGATGACAACAATTAAGTCCTTCAATAATTAAGAGTATTAAAATTGGTTTTCATAACTTGTGTGCGTATGAATGACTCCCCCTCAATGTATGCATCATGTAAAAGAGGTGGAGGAGATCTTTCATACCCACACACGTTATGGTGGGGTGCCTACGTGACGTGCTCAACAATTGTGACAAGACATAAAGAACATCAATATAAACAAAAGATTGATAATAAGAACATTATATTGATATTAAACAACACTAGCAGGTCTTGCACAAATGTAAACATCCAAATAGCATGAAAGTATTACAAGACAAGTCCACAAACCACAAGCACACCCACAAAAGATTAACTTCCCCTTAACTCTCCCCCTTTGGCATCAAAGCACCAAAAAGGAAAAGAAGGGAGGAAACTAAGACCTAAGAACTAGTCCTCATCTTTGCCACTTCCACTCTCCATGGCCTCGGAATATTCGACGTCTTCCTCATGATCATCGGCGTCGTCGTCGTCGTCGTCGGAGTTCCTTGCCGAGGGAGCAGCCCGAGAGGAGCTTCCATCCTCTTGGAGCTGGGCGAGCTCATCGGCGGTGAAGTTGGGGAATGGAGTGATCTCCCCATCACTCACCTCCGGAGAGGACATCGGGACCTCCAGCTTGTCGCACACCGCCTTAAGATATTTTTCCTGACGCTTGTGTGCCCTTTGAGCGCGGATCTCTTGCTTCCGGCAGGAAGTGAAGATCGCCTTGAAGCATTTGAAGAAGGCACTCATTGATTGAGGCGGAGGCGGAGACGGAGGTGCCATGGGGCGAGATGGAGGATCTGCATTCTTGCGATGAGGAGGAACAGGTACATTCGGGGGCTTCTGAGGACGAAGCGGGCGGTGCAACACGTCCTTGACGAAGGTCACGCCCGACACCTTCTCGATGAGGCACATGATGTAGGGGGCATACCCACAAGCTCGGTTGGGGGTATGCGAGATGTTGATGATGTCGTCGAAGATGTAATCGACGAGGTTGAACTTCTCTTCCCCATCAACCAGAAGAAGCAAGTGCCTCAAGTTCCCTTGAATTACCCCAGCATCACCGTCCTTCGGTGCTATCGTCCTTTTGAGGATTCTGTTCATAATGCTGTAGAAGGGCTTGATGTTGCGAGCGAGACCGTCATCAAATGGAACGTGACTTGGATACATATATGCTAGCTCTTCACGGTCCACGACCTTGAGGTTAGAGATTATAATCTCATGATCCATGTGTGCCTCAAGCCTAGAATCTTGGCGAACTCTGCGAAAGTGACTCAGTACTGTTCACCATGTGTCATCCAAATAATTCTTCTGTCACCTGAGGTGGTGAAGTAGATGGTGGAGTAGAACTGCAGAATCACTTCGACGTTCCAGTCATACTTGAAACCCATGATCTTCTTGAGGTCATGGTGCTCAGCAGCTTCGATGACAGTGTCAAAAGCAGAGTGTTGCTTTTTGGCCATGTAATCCCAGTCAACCCATTGAGCTTCTATTACCGGCTTCTTCATCTGCGGATAGACTAGCCGGTAGTAGTCACAATGAAAGTCACACCAGAACCTGGGATCTGCCGTGCTCCTTTCAAACTTGTAGACCTTCTCGGTCCTCAGCCTCCTGGCCTTTTCAGCCCCTTTTCCATGAAACACATTGGCAGACAACTCCTTCTGCCTGTTGGGGTTCCTTTCTGGTTTGTGAACCTCAAGGGGGCCAATGGAAGTGGCCTTCCCTTTCTCCTTGATCACCACACCTCCAGTTGCCTTCTTTGCTGACATCTTGACAGCTGGCTTCTTCTTCGTCGGCTCGACAGGAGCCGGAGCCTTTCCCTTCTTAGGGTCACGCTCAACCCTAGGCTCAGCTTCCATTTGGGCTGGCTCCTTGCCCTTCGCTTTCTCGCCAATGGTGACAAGCTTCTTTCTCTTGGATGCATTGGCCTCAGCAGCCCTGGAGTTGTGAGCCTCCCTGTCTTCCCTTTTCTTCTTCCGCAGCTCATTGAGGGACTCTGCAGTTGCTCTAGCTATGGCTTCTTCCTCGTTGTAGATGCTTGCGGCAACTTTGGAGGCTTCGAGTGCCTTCAGCCGTCTCTCTTCCTTTGCCTTTTGCGCTTCTATGAGCGCAGCCTTGGCCCTTGCCTCAACAATTTGAGCTTTGGTTCGCCCCTCGGGGTTGAGACGAGAAGGGGAACGCTCCGAGTTCGACATGCTGCGGAAAGCATAGAGAAAGGAAGGTGTGAGTCCAAGGAGAGGGAGCATTGCGGAAAAGATCTCGAGAAAAGACTAGAAGTAGGGTTTGCCCTGTGCAAACCGGACTTGTCCGCCCCAGGGGCGGACTAGTCCGCCGGGCGGACTTGTCCGCCTGGGACCGGACTAGTCCGGGTTGCGCAGAGTGAACCCTAACCCTAATAGATTCATCGAAAAATCATCGAATCAGCGCGCAATACTCCTAGACTATGATCGCAAGGGTATATGGACCAACATTAATGAAGGTGTTCCTATCAAAAACTTTAAGAATCAAGAATGGGGCTAGTTTTTGAAGAACGAGGGAATACCTTCTCAAATTCACTAGAATCGACGAAATCGGAGATGGATCGCGAATGTGGAGCGCGGGGAAGTGATCCCTCACTCCCAAAGACTCCGATGCGTGGATTGGATTCGAGATTTGGTGGTTGGAGCGCAAAATCGCCGATGGGGGGCGGTTGCTAGCACGTGGAAGTGAGAGAGTCAAGTGAGAGAGGGAGAGGAGGGGTCTGGGCCGCCTGGGGGGTTTAAGTCCCCAAGGGCCGGACTAGTCCGGTTGAGGGGCCGGACTAGTCCGGTCCACGGACCAGACTCAGACTAGTCCAGATCCGGACTTGTCCGGTTGAAAGGCGGACTAGTCCGGTGTGCGGAACAGCCGCGGACTAGTCTGGACCCGGACTTGTCCGTCCACAAGGGCGGACTAGTCCGGTCTGACTGGGCTGAAAAGTGATGTTTTGACCTGCACACACACTATTGGTCCTTATGGATAACAAGCAACACAAACATGATAATAAAAGAAAGAATGCGATAAAAACATGATCAAGTCCCAAGAAAAAGTTTTCTCAAACAGATTTTGAAGAGAAATCACGATAGAGAAGAGGTTTTCGAAATGGCTCAAAAAATGTGAGGAATGTGGTTTAAGCCACATTCCTAGAATCCAAAATGTTGAGCTCACTTCTTAGCTCACAGAAACGCTTCTCATCAAGAGGCTTGGTGAAGATATCCGCGAGTTGATGTTCCGTCCTCACATGAGAAATCACAATATCTCCCTTCATTGAGTGATCTCTCAAGAAATGATGACGTATGTCTATGTGCTTGGTCCTAGAGTGCTCCACCGGATTATGGGCTATTTTGATGGCACTCTCGTTGTCACACAAGAGTGGAATGTTGCGCAAGTTAATCCCATAATCCCTAAGGGTTTGTCGCATCCAAAGAAGTTGTGCACAACAACTTCCGGCTGCAACATATTCCGCTTCGGCGGTGGAGAGAGCAATAGAGTTTTGCTTCTTGGAGGACCAAGACACTAGAGATCGACCCAAGAATTGGCATGTACCCGATGTGCTCTTCCTATCAACTTTGCACCCCGCATAGTCCGCATCGGAATATCCAATGAGGTTAAACTTAGATCCTTTGGGGTACCAAAGTCCTAGGTAAGGTGTGTGTACTAGATATCTCAAGATCCTTTTAACGGCGGTCAAATGACAAGCCTTAGGTGCCGCTTGAAAGCGTGCACACATACACACACTTAGCATGATATCGGGCCTAGATGCACAAAGATAGAGAAGTGAACCAATCATAGACCTATATAACTTTTGATCCACACTTGGACCATCCTCATTTAGGTCTAGGTATCCATTTGTCCCCATAGGGGTTTTGATGGGTTTTGCCTTATCCATGTCAAACTTCCTTAGAATATCTTGTGTATACTTAGTTTGACTTATGAACGTCCCTTCTTTGAGTTGTTTTACTTGAAATCCTAGAAAGAACTTCAACTCACCCATCATGGACATTTCAAACCTCTCCGTCATTATCTTGGAGAACTCATCACAAAACACCTTATTTGTGGAACCAAATATGATGTCATCCACATATATTTGGCACACAAAAAGATCTTCGTTGAAGTGCTTTGTGAAAAGGGTATAATCCGCTTTGCCTATCCCAAAACCATTTTCAACTAGAAAGTCTCTTAGGCATTCATACCAAGCTCTAGGAGCTTGCTTGAGGCCATAAAGAGCCTTTCGCAATTTGTAAACATGGTTAGGATAGTCTTGGTCTTCAAACCCTGGAGGTTGCTCTACATAAACTTCTTCCTTGATTGGGCCATTAAGGAATGCACTCTTAACATCCATTTGGTAGAGCTTGAAGTCATGATGAGTAGCAAAAGCTAGTAATATCCGAATTGACTCAAGCCTAGCTACGGGGGCAAATGTCTCATCAAAATCCAATCCTTCAACTTGTGAGTACCCTTTTGCCACAAGTCGTGCCTTGTTCCTAGTTACCACGCCATGCTCATCTTGTTTGTTGCGGGACACCCACTTGGTTCCAACAACATTAGCTTGTGGGCGCTTGACAAGCTCCCAAACCTTGTTCCTTTCAAAGTTATTGAGCTCCTCTTGCATGGCAACTACCCAATCCGGATCTCTTAAGGCATCTTCAACCTTATGGGGTTCCAAGGATGAGACAAAGGAGAAATGCTCACAAATGTTTGCAACACGTGAACGTGTTGTTACTCCTCTTGTGATATCTCCTAGAATGTTGTCAACGGGATGATCCCGTTGAACACTTTGATGAACACGAGGATGCGGAGGTTGAGCTCTTGAACCACTTGCTTCATCTTCTTCACTTTGGTCTCCCCCTTGATCCAAGCCTCCCCCTTGATCTTCATTCCCATTATCATTTTGGGGAGTATCTAGTGGATCTCCAACTTGTCCAGTGGGGGTTTGTCCTACTTCATAATGATGATGGTCACTTGGGCTTTGAGATGGTTCTTGTGGGCGAACATCTCCAAGTGCCATTTTCCTTAGAGCTTCTAGTGGAGGTTCCTCTTGATCAAGGGCATGTTGATCAACTTGCTCCACTTGAGAGCCATTGGTTTCGTCAAACACCACGTCACGTGCTACTTCAACAATTCCGGAGGATTTATTGAACACACGGTACGCATGAGTGTTTGAGTCATATCCAAGCAAGAAACCCTCATCGGACTTTGAAGCAAACTTCGAAGTCCTAGGCTTCTTGTTGAGGATATAACACTTGCTACCAAAAACACGAAAGTAAGAAACATTGGGTTTCTTACCAATGAGAAGCTCATAAGGAGTCTTCTTGAGGAGGCGATGAAGGTACAATCGGTTTACGGCATGGCAAGCGGTGTTAACCGCTTCCGCCCAAAACCGGTCCGATGTTTTGTACTCATCTAGCATCGTCCTTGACATCTCAATAAGCGTCCTATTCTTTCTTTCGGAAATTCCATTTTGTTGTGGAGAATAGGGAGCGGAAAACTCATGCTTGATGCCCTCCTCATCTAGGAACTCTTCTACTTGCATGTTCTTGAACTCGGTGCCATTGTCACTCCTTATACCCTTTATCCTTAAGGTGAACTCATTTTGAGCTCTCCTTAGGAATTTCTTGAGGACACCGGGGGTTTCACTCTTATCATGCAAGAAGAATACCCAAGTATATTTAGAGAAGTCATCAACGATGACTAGACCATACTTGTTGCCACCGATGCTAATGTAAGCAATGGGGCCAAAAAGATCCATATGGAGTAACTCCAAAGGTCTAGTTGTCGTCATGACATTCTTAGAAGGGTGCTGAGCTCCTACTTGCTTTCCCGCTTGGCACGCACCACATGGCCTATCCGTTTCAAATACCACATCCTTTAGGCCACGAACGTGCTCTCCTTTAAGGAGCTTTTGAAGGTTCCTCATTCCAACATGGGCTAGCCTTCTATGCCAAAGCCATCCCATGTTGGATTTCGCCATTAAGCATGTGTCAAGTTGAGCTTTATCCGTGGTAAAATCCACAAGATAGAGCTTTCCCTTGAGCACTCCCTTAAAGGCTATTGAGTCATTACCCTCTCTCAGAACATTCACACCCTCACTAGAAAAAACACACTTATATCCTTTATCACAAAGCTGTGATATGGATAGGAGATTATAGTCTAGGGAATCAACATGCAAAACATTAGATAAAGTATGCGAAGGGGAGATAGCAATTTTACCGGAGCCAAGGATTTTCCCTTGGCTATTATCCCCAAAGAAGATTCCTTCACTTGGGTCCTCGTTCTCCTCATACTCTATGAACATGCTCCTCTCTCCGGTCATATGGTTGGTGCATCCACTATCCAACACCCATTTCGATCCGCCGGAGGAGTAAGCCTACAAAACAAATTTATGCCTTCCTTTTAGGTACCCAAGCGGAGTTGGGTACTTTCACGTTAGTAGTTAGGCATTTGGGCACCCACACGCAAGGCTTGGGGCTCTTGCGGAGTGGCCCAACATATCTAGCAAACACCTTGCCATATTTGTTCCTCATAAGCACATAAGATGCATCAAAATCATGGAATAGAGGATGTGGTTCAGATTTAGGCATATTGTTGCTACAGGGTGAGTTCTTTTCAATTTTAGGTGTGGATGAACTCCCCTTAACAAAGACAATCATGTCTTTGCCATACTTGGAGGTTTTGGCGTTATGCCTTCCACCTCTAGTATAGCCAAGACCATCCTTGACATGGGGAGGTCTTGTGTTGGTGTATGCACTTCGTGCATACGCCACCTTCTCCTTGTCAAAGATGGCACCCTTAGGTGCTTGCTTGCCTTGTGCTGAGTTGAGTTCATCCTTAAGCTTAAGGATTAAGTTAGAGCACTTGCAAGGCGGGGTTGCATTGGATGAGGCCTTTGAGGAGGTTGAGCTCTTAGAGGAAGAGGCTACATTGTTCTTGAGAGACTCAACTTGAGTCTCAAGGATCTTGTTAACTTTTGACAAGTTCCCAAGTTCATCCTTGAGCTCAATTGTTTTTTCCTCAAGACTTGAACACGTTTTCTTACTTAGAGCAAGTTCATGTTCCAATGCCTTGATCTTCTCTCTTTCGAGCTCAAGGAGCTCATCAAGCTCTTGACATCTCTCCTTCTCAAGGATGAGCATGTCCTCTTGTCTATTGATGAGATCCTCCTTCTCAAAGATCTCATCCATAAGCAATTTCATCCTTCGCAAGGTGCTTTTGCTTATGTCCTTAAACATGTGTTCATTCTCACTAGCACTATCAAATTCATCTTGTGAGGAAGTTGAGGAGGAGGGATGAGATGTTACCTTTCTCCTTCCCTCCCTTGCCATAAGGCAAGTAGGTTTGTAGTCGTTGTTGAGGTTGGGGAAGAGCTTGCTTCCCTTGGAGCTCCTCCCGATGGCTATGGTAGCCATCTTCTCCTCTTCTTCTTCGGAGGAGGACTCATCGTTAGAGTCCCACTCCTTCCCCAAGTGGGCTTGTCCGGGGGGCCTCTTCTTCTTGTAGAATTTCTTATCTTGAGGCTTGCCCTCCTTCTTCTTCTTTGCTTCTTCATGTGGGCAATCAGCGATGAAGTGCCCATACTCGCCATAATTGTAGCAAGTCCTTTTTGATTTGGGCCTTGCTCTTTCCTTCCCTTTACCCTCATGGTTGTATCCACCTTTCTTCCTTCTCATCATTCTCTTGAATTTGTTGATGAAGAAGGCCTCTTCCTCATCGGTGTCGAGGCTCTCCTCATCACTTTCCTCTTGCTCCTTTGAAGAGGGTGTTGCCTTGAGTGCAACGTTCTTCATCTTGGAGGTGGTGAACTTCTGAAGGTCGTTGTAGAAGAGCGCCTCCTTCTCCATGATCTCATGGTTGATGATCCTGCCAAGGACCTCCTCCGGGGTCATTTGAGTGAACCCCAGGCTTTCTCGAATCATGGAGCAAAGAACGACGTTCCTAGGCATGAATGCCCGGATCATCCTCTTCACTACCTCGTGGTCGGTCCACTTGGTGCAGCCATATGATCGGCTCTTGTTGATAAGTACCTTCAACCGGTTGTACATGTCTTGGGGGGATTCACCATCCAAGATGGCGAATCTCCCAAGCTCTCCTTCGATGAGCTCGATCTTGGCCTCCTTGACCACCCGATTTCCTTCATGCGCCGTCTTGAGGGTGTTCCATATGTCTTTGGCCACCTCAAGGCCATCGACGCGGTTGAACTCATCTCTTGAGAGGGATGAGATAATCACACCCGCAGCTTGAGCGTTGCGGTGGATGAGGATGGCTTGTTCTTGAGTGATGTTGTCCTCATCCTTCGGAATCTCCACCCCGGTCATGACAATTTGCCACAACGCCGGGTTGAGTGACACGAGGTGGATCTTCATATTGTGTTTCCACATCCCGTAATCAGTTCCATCGAATTGGGGAGGTTTCCCCAATGGGATGGAGAGGTAGTGGTTGTTGGCGGCAAGGCGTTCATAGTTGAACCCTTGTCGGTTGTAGTTAACTCCGCCACTACCACTTGATTTGTTCGACGGATCGATCTTGGAGATGTTTAGCTTCTCACGGAGCTTCGCCTTGAGTTGGCGAGTCACCTCATCGTCCGTTGGCTTATCTTGATAGGCCAGCGTCTCCTCACGGGTTGCCTCGTAGTTGCTGCTCGATGCGTCGTCATTCACCACTCCGGCCATCTCTCCGAGCTGTTAGACTCTTTGTGGAGAGTCCTGCTCTGATACCAATTGAAAGTTGCCTAGAGGGGGGGTGAATAGGCTAATCGACCTGCAAATGACTTAATAAAACGAGATTAAGTCACAGGGGGCGGACTAGTCCGGTCTGGGGGCGGACTAGTCCGGTCAGCCTGCGTGAAGAACCCTAAAAAGTGTTTCTAGCAAGTTTTAAGGGGATTTTCTCGAGGCTACAAGTGAGGATATGTTTATGACAAGTTTAGAAACTATCAACACAAGAGTGAGTCAAGTTTCAACAAGATTAAGCAAAGAGAAACACAAAACAAAACTAGCAACTCTAGAACGGAATATTCGATGAACAAAGTATGAAGAACACGGAGACACAAGGATTTTATCCCGAGGTTCGATTCCACACAAGAATCTACGTCCCCGTTGAGGAGTCCACAAAGGACCAGGTTCACCAATCCTTCCCTCACCAAGTTTACCGCATGGGCCTAACTTGGTTCTCCACTAATCACAAGGGTGATTACAAAGTTCGTTGGGGCTTCTCACAATCTGAGGCTCCCACGCCACAAAGATGATCAACAACACGAAACACACTCAACACACAGCTCACAAAGACTCAATGAGTGCAAGAGATCAAACCGGGAGCACAAGCGCGATGTTCTTCCTCTTCTCCACCTCACTAAACCCTAATCCACTCAAGAATTAGTTTTAGAGGGAAAGTAGGCAAGAAAGAGGCTTAAGAGTGCTCCAAGTTGGCTGTGGCGGTGCTAGGGTTCTAGTCTATTCAAGAGTTGGTTCAAAAGAACCCAGGGGACCTCTATTTATAGAGGTCCCAAGCCCATACTGCTGACTTCAGCAAACGGGCGGACTAGTCCGGCCTCAGGCCCGGACTAGTCCGGCCTAGGGGACCACTGACCTCCTGTTAGGTCCCGACAGCTGACACGCTATCGTCACACTACCCGCCAAACTTCAAATTCAAACGGTCACTTCAACAACGGACTAGTCCGGTCACCACCGGACTAGTCCGATCCCACACAGAGCCTTTTGCTCCGTGTGAAAACGGACTAGTCTGAGGACCACGGACTAGTCCGGCCCCAAGGGCAGACTAGTCCGGTCCTCCCAGACTTAGTCACAGAAGCACCTTCAACTCGCCAACCCAGACTAGTCCGGCCCCATGGGCGGACTAGTCCGTTCTCACTCAGGACCTCTTGGTCCGGACTCAAACGGACAAGTTCGTGGTTTTGGTACTTAGTCCCCAAAACCCACTCACTGCTACCCGGACTAGTCCGGCCACGAACGGACTAGTCCGATCTCAGTCAGACCCTTCTGGTCCGGCCGAATACGGACTTGGCCGTCCAGGGGCGGACTAGTCCGGCCACCTGCACGGACTAGTCCGGCCCTACTGCCAGACTACTTATCCACTCTTTTCTCTCAAGGGGTTTGACCTCTAAACCACTTTGAGCTCCCAAACTTGATCTCAATGCACTTTACACACGCACCCTCCTATTTCTGCGGCTAGTCTAACTCAACACGCTAGAAACCCTAGTTTCTACGCTTCGAGTTGACTCCGTTTCCTTCCTTTTCCTTTTTGAGGGTTTGCGTCTCCGATCGAGTCCACACCTGTGCTAAGATCACTTGAGCTCATTAGCGACTTAATTGTCATTATCAATCATCCAAAACCCACGAGGAACCTAGATGCACTTTCAAGTATATAAGACTCCATTCTCTTCGTACTCAGATGGCAGGCAGGGGAAGAGGTCGTGGTCATGGCCGTGGTATGCCCCTTGGTGATGATGAAGCTGGATTCCAGCTACCGCAATGGAATGGGAGAGGTGCCCGTGGAGCACCTGCGATGGATCATATGCAGCAAATGATGGCCATGCAGATGCAAATGATGCAGAATTTAACACAAGTGGTGGCCAACATGCATCAAGCTCAGCAAGCCCCTCCACCTCCACCAAATCAGCCCCACCCACAGCCAGCACCAGGACCCCGATCCCGCATGAGAGACTTCCTCAACACCCATCCACCCACCTTTGCCACCGCTAGTGAGCCCATGGAGGCCGACGATTGGCTGAGAACAGTCGAGAGCAAGCTGAGAATTGTCCATTGTGAAGGACGAGAGAAGGTACTGTTAGCCTCGCACCAACTTCAGGGACCTGCAGCCGACTGGTGGACTGCTTTCACCGAAGCCCATCAGGACGCGAATGATATCACATGGGATGACTTCAAGAATTACTTTCGCAGTCATTTCGTGCCCGAAGGAGAGGTCCAGGCGAGACGTGAAGAATTTCTCATGCTGAAGCAAGGCCGTATGAATGTGCGAGAGTACTTGAACAAATTCACACAATTGTCTCGCTATGCACCAGAAGATGTGGACACGGACTCAAAGAAACAATTTCGTTTTAAGAAGGGACTTGACAAGGAGCTGAAGTTCGCTATGGTTTCCAGTGATTACAGCAGTTTCCATAAGTTGGTGGACAAGGCTTTTGAAGTGGAAAGAACCAAGAAAGAGTTGGATGATGATGACGGGAAGAGGAAACTGGCACAAGCACACAGTTCTGGGAATAATGTGCGCCCTCGCTATGCCCCTCAGCCTGCGGCACCTATGGCTCGTCCTATGAACTCTCACACGGGACAAAGGTACCCAAACTCCTCCTACAGGCCACCCACACCATACAACCAGCAGATGCGCCAACCACCACAGCCTCCACGCCAACCAATGCAACCCCCTCGCCCAGCAGCTCCAGCACCCCGCCCTAATGGTCAGCCGCAACAAAACCCTCAAGGAGGTAGCAGATCCCAAGGTAACAACGCGGTTGTGTAGTGTTATAACTGTGGTGAAATGGGACATTTCGCCAACTGTTGCCCGAAGAAGCAGCTGCAGCAACCCACACGTGGGAGAGTCAACCACGTGGCACTTGAGGAGGCGCACAATGCACCAGATGTGATTGTTGGTACGTTCCCTACCGACTCTCATCTAGATACAGTGTTGTTTAATTCTGGTTACGCACTCGTTCATATCTAAGGAATTCATGAGGAGGCATGACATGGTAGTGCATTTAATGACTCACCAACTTATAGTTCACTCCCCTGGGGGAGAAATGATAACCCGGCAAGTATGCCCTAATGTAAGGCTAGACATAAGGGGGGGTAGTTTTCCCAGCAAACCTGATTGTTTTGGAATCTCAAGGGCTAGATATTATCCTGGGGATGGACTGGTTGACTAAGTACCATGGAGTGATCCACTGCGCTACAAGAACAGTCTCCTTGACCCATCCCGATGGTACCAAGGTAGAGTTCTCTCCAGATCACGCTCCAACACAGAGGATCGGGCTAAATCAAACTGAGGTCACCGAAGAAATCCGTGTCGTCAGTGAATTCCCAGACGTGTTCCCCGAGGAGTTATCGGGTATGCCCCCTGACCGTGAAATTGAATTCATCATTGACCTAGTGCCTGGAACGGCCCCGATATATAAAAGGCCATATAGAATGGACGCTAATCAGTTAGCCAAGCTAAAGGATCACATCAAAGAGTTGTTGGAGAAAGGGTACATCCGCCCTAGTTCATCGCCTTGGGGTGCTCCTGTCATATTCGTGCCTAAGAAGGATGGCACTCAAAGGTTGTGTGTGGATTATCGTGCATTGAATGCAGTGACCATCAAGAATAAGTATCCACTGCCAAGGATCGAAGACTTGTTTGATCAGTTGTGGGGAGCATGTGTATTCTCTAAGATCAACATTTGTTCGGGTTATCACCAGTTGAAGATTTGACCATCGGACATTCCCAAGACTGCATTCGTCTCTCGATATGGTCTTTATGAGTATACCATTATGTCTTTCGGGTTGACTACTGCTCCAGCTTACTTCATGTACCTCATGAACAAAGTATTTATGGAGTACCTGGATAAATTTGTGGTCGTATTCATTGACGATATCCTGATATTCTCCAAGAGTGAAGAAGAGCATGAGGAACACCTGAGGTTGGCACTAAAGAAACTTAGAGAACACCAATTGTATGCTAAATTCAGTAAGTGTGAGTTTTGGTTGAAGCAGGTATCATTCTTGGGACATGTCATATCAGAAGGAGGAATATCAGTGGATCCGGGTAAAGTGGCAGATGTTCTCAAGTGGGAGACGCCGGAAAATGTGGGACACATCCGAAGCTTTCTAGGAATGGCTGGTTATTATCGACGATTTATTGAGGGATTTTCAAAGATCTCTCAGCCACTAACCAAGCTACTCGAGAAGGGAGCTACATTCAAGTGGACACCGGAATGTGAAGCAAGCTTTGCCGAATTGAAGAAGAGGTTGATCACTGCCCCAGTGCTGGTCATGCCGGATATGCAAAAGGAGTTCTCGGTCTATTGTGATGCTTCCAGACAGGGATTGGGATGTGTGTTGATGCAAGCAGGACATGTGGTGGCTTAGGCCTCGAGACAACTCAAGAAGCATGAGAAGAATTATCCGACCCATGATCTGGAATTAGCAGCTGTGGTTCACGCACTGAAGATATGGAGACACTACCTGATCGGAAAAAGGACAGAGATCTACACCGACCACAAAAGCTTGAAGTACATATTCACTCAGCCAGACCTTAACCTTCGCCAACGAAGGTGGTTAGAGCTCATTAATGACTTTGATGTTGGGATCAATTATCAACCTGGAAAGGCGAACGTGGTCGTAGATGCTTTGAGTAGGAAAACCCAATGCAACAGCATGACAATCCAGGCTTATCAACCGCAGCTATGTGAAGAGTTTGCAAGATTAAACCTGTGCATAGTGGCTAATTCAGATGCAGTAGTTATGGAAGTGGACTCCACGTTGGAACAAGACATTAGAGAAGGCCAAAAAGAGGATAAGAAGATCCAAAAACTTAAGAAGCTGATGAAGGCTGGCAAAGCCCCAGATTTCAGGGAAGATGAACATGGAACCCTGTGGTTAGGAAAGCGTATATGCGTGCCGAATGTCAAGGGGATCCGAGAGTTGATATTGAGAGAAGCCCACGACTCGTACTACTCTATTCATCCTGGGAGTACCAAGATGTACCAAGACCTTAAGGATAGATACTGGTGGCTTGTTATGAAGCGTGATGTGGCCGAATACGTGGCTCTGTGTGACACGTGTCAGTTAGTCAAGGCGGAACATCAGAGACCTGCTGGATTACTCCAACCACTCAAGATACCCGAGTGGAAATGGGAAGAGATAAGTATGGACTTTATTGTGGGATTGCCAAGGACCCAGTCAGGGTACGACTCCATATGGGTTGTCGTGGACCAGTTGAATAAGGTCGCCCACTTCATTCCGGTCAAGGAAAGCTACAATGGATCGCGGTTGGCACAATTATACATGGCAAGAATTGTGTGTTTACACGGTGTTCCAAAGAAGATAGTGTCTGATTGAGGTACCCAGTTCACTTCAAGATTTTGGCAGAAGCTACATGAGTCAATGGACACTCGTTTGAATTTCAGCTCAGCATATCACCCGCAGACGGATGGTCAGACAGAACTCACCAATCAAATCTTGGAGGATATGTTGCGAGCATGTGCCTTGAAGAATAGTAAGAGTTGGGACAAAAACTTGCCTTATGTGGAGTTCTCTTATAACAACAGCTATCAGGCTAGTCTCAAGATGTCCCTGTTTGAGGCACTTTATGGGCGAAAGTCCAGAACACCTTTATTCTGGAATCAGACTGGGGAAGGTCAAGTGTTTGGACCGGAGATACTCAGAGAGGCCGAATGACAGGTACAAGAGATCCGGAATAATCTGAAAACGGCGCAGTCAAGGCAGAAGAGTTACGCAGATGCTCGACGTCGTGATCTAACCTTTGAGGTAGGAGACTTTGTATATCTCAAGGTATCACCAGTAAGAGGTCTAAGACGGTTCAAGGTGAAGGGAAAACTAGCACCCCGTTATATTGGTCCGTTCAAGATATTGGAGAGAAGAGGAGAAGTATATTATCGTCTCGAGCTACCTTCTCAACTGTCGGATGTGCATGATGTGTTTCACGTGTCGCAACTAAAGAAATGCTTAAGAGTACCAGAGGAACAGTTACCCATGGAAGCTGTGGATTTGCAAGAGGATCTGTCCTATGCAGAACTGCCAGTTAGGATCCTAGAGACGTCAGAACGTGTCATGAGAAACAAGACGATTCGCATGTGCAAAGTGCAATGGAGACATCACTCTGAGGCAGAAGCAACATGGGAGAGAGAAGAAGACCTCAAGGCCGAGTTTCCCTATCTTTTCTCTTAGGACGTCCGAATCTCGGGGCGAGATTCCTTTTAAGGGGGGTAGAGTTGTAACACCCATAATTTTTCAAATTTTGAAAACAAAAGAAATGTACTAGGAATGCATCATGAAGGGTTGCATTTGATTGAAAATGTGTTTTCAAAATGCGCTAGAATTCGTTTGAATTTAAAAAGCAATTCAAATTTGCAAAAGAATGAAAAAGGAAAAAGAAAATAAAAAGAAAAAAAGAACCCACCCTGGGCCTTAACCCTGCCCCAGCCCACTTCTCCCCTCCCCTTTTCTTTTTCCTCCCGCCGGCCCAACTCCTCCTGGCCCAGCTCGGCCCCGTGCCTCCCTCTCCCTTTCTCTGCGTGTGGACCCCACCAGTCAGCCCTTTCCCCTTCCTCCCGACGCGCGCACCGACACCGTTCGGTGATCTTGCCACGGATTCAAAACCCGGCATGCAATCCCCCTCGTTTAATGCCCCGGGATGGAATTCCTTCGGGGGAAATCCCCTTCCTTACCTCGCCGCCCCCTCTCCCCCTATAAAATCCGACCGACACCCCCATTTTCCCCTTCCCCGAAGCTCCAAACCCTAGCCGCCGCACCAAGGTATGTCGCCGCCGTTCCCGTCGACTCGTCGACATTCTCTCCATCAAACCTTGCCTAACGTGTGCGCCCCATCCTTAGGAACCCGCCGGACAAGTTCACTTCGGGAGAACGCCGCCGCAATTCCATCCTCGTCGAGCTCCGCTGAGGACCGCCGCCGGTCGACGTCGCCGACGCTCCTCCGCCCCGATTCAAGCCCCGCGACCACCCTAGGTGAGTATGCGTCGTCCCCCTCCTTCGTTTGGTGTAGGGAGCGCCCGAGTTAGGCGCCGATTTGGCCGTTCCAGCCAACTCCGGCGACCCCCGCCGCCGTGGCCGCCGAGCGCCGCCGCGCTCTGGGTGCGCGCCGCCCAGGGGGCGACGTGGCCCAATCTCGGCCTCCCATCTAGGGCCGACGGCCGAGATTAGAAGGGTGTACCCCTTCGCGTGTTTTAAATCCGGCCCGTCCCTGGTTGATCCAACGGCCCAGATTCAAATGCACTTAAACGTTGGCCCTTTTGCACGTAGACCCCTGCGCATAATTTAATTTAATTACAGATAGGTCCTGGAATTTAGGAAATAGCCCCTGGACTTTTATTTAATTCTGTCAGCACTGCTAAATTGATTAAATATATCATTTTAGCCCCTGTTTTCACTATAAAATATATTTTTAGCCTCTGTAAATTATGAATAACCACCTGGTGATGTTATAAAATATTTCTAGGCCACTGATCATGTCTGTTTTGCATAAAAGCCCATGTATTAATTGTAAATTACATAAAATCACATGAGAATTCTCTCTTTTTGCACAAATCACTTAGGGTATTATTTTATTATTATTTCCTAATCTCTTTAGGGTAAAATAATGCATTTAATTTGCTGATTTTGTTGAATTTCCTAATGAACCTATATAAGCACTAAAATCTACACCTCCACCCACACCACTAAATAAAGTTGTACTAAGGACATAGTGTTAGCGACGTAATTGCGTAGGTTTTCTTTTGTGTTTATTTATTTATTTGTGGTGTGCATTTATTCTCTTGTTCTTATTGTGTGCTGCTACTTTCTGTTCTGCATGCGATGATGTATATAGAGTCGGTTCCCGAGCCGACTTACAATCTTCAGGACTACCACTTTACCGACCCACCCCTCCGAAGAAGGCAAGTTCCTTGACCATTTTGCACCTGTTTTATTAAGTTTTAGTTAGTTGCATGTTTAATAAATTGAATCCTATTTACTGTACCCTTCCATATAATTCCTTGTCCCCGGGTTGGCTTGGGTAGATGTTATTATTTCTTTTACGCTTAGCCATGCTTAGTTTTGGGAGGGAAATATCTCTACATACATGTTCTATTATTAATTGTTGTGATTTATTTATTGAGATATGGTGAATTGAATTGTAGTGGATAGGAATCTGGCGGGCTGGTTTGTTTGGGATGGTGCAGTACGCACGAGACCCGGGTTTTGGGGTATGAAACTTGCCGGATTCTAAGGACCGGTTTATGGAGAAAGCCACTAAGCCTTATAGTATCGCCACAAGACTGAGTATGGGGCAGCTTGGTCAATTAATTAGGCCTCTCTCGACGTAGTATTAGTGATTGGATAGTGCGGGGAATTGGTTCAGGGTGTACTGCCTTGGGATCCGCATGGCTCAAGAGGGGGAAACTGGGGTGTTGAGTCGTGGTGTAACGGCTCACACTTTTGTACAGGGGTGAAACCTCAGAGGGCTAGTACGCGTCGGGAGGATCCTTTGTAAAGACCTCGTAGTGATCTCCTGGCCTCACACCAAAGGAAGTGTGTAATGTGGTTCGCGACCACGGGCATCAGGGAGGTTTACTTAGTCCACCTGGCAACAGGGGATGAAATCATGGCTTGTGGATAAAGGGTACATTCTCTGCAGATATTTAGAAACTGTCATGACAGTCGTGCTCACGGACAAGAGCGGCTTGGTGTCCAATTCATAATTAGTCAATGTTTGGGAATGGTGGTTTGGTTGGTTGGGACTTGGATTACAATTGGGTTATGGTTGGGTTCATACAATTAGAAATAGGTGCTAATCAAAGCTAAGGATAGGTTGTAATGCTATAGTGCTTAACCCAAATCTGGCCTTCCTTTCTTTAAACCCACATGTCATCTCTTTCCCACTTGCTGAGTACCGTTGGTACTCAAACTTGCTTGTTGCTTATCTTTTCTCAGTCTACAATGGAGAAGAGGTGGAGAATGAAGACTTCTTCGCCGATCCGGAGGAGACGTTCTAGGCTGGCGCAACCCCCGGGCAACGCCTGTGCATGGAGCCACACTAGTTTACTTTTACCGCTGTTTTGCTCTGTAATCTTATTTTAGACCTACAGGTCATTATTGTAAGACATTTATGTACTCGAACATGGCTTGTAATAAATGATATTACACTTTTGTCTACACATGTATGATGAGAATCGATACTGGCATACATGTGGAAGCCATCCGGTTGTCTTGTTGGGACCGGGTGTGACAAATCAATATCGTCCAAGATATCCTTATCAATAGTACAACATATAATGTGGCCGGTGCTGTCATGCAGTTTTGCTCGCTTTTCTTGCACCATAGCTGGTGTAATTAAGAAACATATTGCCTCGCTTGTTTTACTGCACTCAGGTGATTTAAGCAGAAGTGCACCGCTTAGATAATTTAATTAGCAAACAGCTGAACAAAGAACAAGCCGACAGCGGCTAGTAGTAGTGTTTTTCCCGTATTCTTTTACCTTTGTTAGACTGCGGAGGCAAGAACGTAAAAGAAACAACACTTTTACTGTAGGTGGGTTGGGCCGTCGACCATTGCTGTGACAGCTGAACATACTGCCATGCATACATACCGCATACGGTCTATTTTATGCTTGTTAGTGAAAATTTTAAACCCTACAATATGTACAGGTATAAAAAATTTGTGGGCCCCCTTCCGGTCTGGGCCCTAGGCGGTCGCCCCTCCCTCCTAGGCCCAGAGCCAGCCCTAGCGCCGCCGGTGGCCAGCCTCTCCATCTCGCCGCGCACCACCCTCACGAACTCGAAGCTCGTGCGGTGCGGGAGGTTGTAGATGATGACGCAGAACCCAGGAGGACACGCACACGGTGAGGCTAGCATCATGGCGAGACCGCCAAGCCACTCTCACGCCGATGTGAAGGGCCTAGCCACCGACATCGCGGCCATCGCTGCCGTGGTTGTTGACGCAACCGTCACTGTGGCCTCCAGCTCCGCGACCGTCTTATCCGGCCTGGACGCTGCTGCTGCTCTTGATAAGGTGAAGGATTGGGGACTTTTTGGAGTTCTGACCGGGAATGAGACGGGTGGACGTATTATTATTGGAGACCGGCGGATGTGAAGGGATTCCTGTCAAGAGTGATGATTGGTGGAGAAGTGGAAGCACGGATCGCGGACGACCTAGGAGGAGTATTTTTGTGAGCCTCTAATGGGCCCATGGTAAGTATATTTCACATGCTGTAGTTTTAAAAAATCGTCTGTGGGAATGATCATTATCACTGACAGTTTTTTGTTACGAACTGCCTGCGAAATTTCATATCTTTTCACAGGAGGTTATTTGTAACGGATCATCTATGATATTCTATTATAGATGGCTATTAATTTATCGGACATCACAGATGTTTTTTTAATGGACCGTCTAATATTTTGTAGTAGTGTAAGTGAAAAATTGAATACTTTTGGGGTGGCGCTGTCCTACTCTGCTGTATTGCATAGTCCTGGCAATTGGGCCGTGCCCAGAACAGGCGGCACGAAGCACGCCTCGCCGGCCCGAAGAGCGACACGGCCCGACACAAATTTTTTCGGGCCGTGCTGGCCCGACACGGGTAATCGGGTCGTGTCGGGCCGTGATATTGGAACCGGCGGGCGGCACGGCACGGCACGACACGAGAGTTGGGTCGTGCCCGGGCCGGCACGGCCCGAAATGGGCCCGAGGCACGTCGGGCTAAAACCGGCACGAATTTTGAATCGGCCCGAAAAAAGCCCATTGGCACGAATGCAGCCCGTCGTGTAGCCAAACAAAAAAAGGGCGTGCCCGTGCCCCCGCCCGTGCCCATTCGATAGGGTTAGAGTTGACCGTGGCCCCGTGCCCCCGCCGCTGCGCCGCCTCGGCCCCGTGCGGCGCGGGCGAAGGAACACTCGGGAACGAGGAATTTCGGCGGTGAAGGAGCGCCCGGGTTTTTAACCCGGCGCGGCGCGCCGTGAACTACCGAGGTGGGACTATCCCCCGCGGTAGGGCGCCCTACGCTGTGGCGCTGGCGCGCGGTCGGCCGACTGGGCCGTCTTCCTCAGCAGCCCATTCGCGGACGGTTGCAGCCCATTCGCCGTTTTCTTCTTTTTTAATTCTAATTAAAATATTTAAACTTGTATAGAATCCGCAAATTAGATCCAAATTTGATGATTCTTTTTGCTATATTCTTGAAAAAACAATATCTACCACTTCAATAAGTTATTTTCAGACTTATAACAATAACTTTTGTTTGTTTAGGTAAATCTCAAAATAATCCTTATGCCCATATTGTTCATTTTTTATATCTCATCAAAATCAATGGATCTTGAGCTGAAATTTGTTGTGTGCATTCTTTTTATATATGTATACATCCATGAATTTTGTACAAATTTTTTGAAGCACTCAAACATGTGAAAATTTATATTGCCTCTCATTTCATTCAAACTCTATTAACATATTAGCCATTCTCTAATTTTTTAATACAAATTGATTCAAACATAAATAAAAAAATTTCAAAAAAATCAGAGAGTTTCTTATTGTGGTTTAACAACCGCACCAGAAAAATCATGTCAAAATTCATTTTACTTTTTGAGATACAAAAAAGACAAATATTGCTTTTTCTTTGTTTTT
This sequence comes from Tuctoria greenei, assembly GCA_036927565.1. Taxonomy (NCBI): domain Eukaryota; kingdom Viridiplantae; phylum Streptophyta; class Magnoliopsida; order Poales; family Poaceae; genus Tuctoria; species Tuctoria greenei. The sequence goes on along the minus strand of JAYESD010000002.1, from coordinate 263,275,837 downwards.
TTATTCCCACCAGTATATCATGTTTTTGAATGTCAAATTTTGCAAGAACATTTAATTCAATATTTCATACCTTCTCTAATTTTTTCATATTTTTTGAAGTATTTTTTCTATGTACTCTAATTGAATTTCTCTCAAAACCGAATTTTAAACGTGATGGGCCATATGTCCTGATGTCCAGTTCTGCTGCTTTTGGGCTGCTGCTGGGCCTTCGTGACTTTTTTATTTATGTTCAAAAGTTAAATTTCAAATATTTATAGTTTTTGTAAATTTGGGTGAAATTGGATGATTTTTTTCCTAAATTCTTCAAATAATATTCTCTATAACATCCAAATTTTTCTATATTTTTCAAATTTTTTTGTCCATTTATTTCATAAAATACTCGATTTTTGCTCACATTTCATTTTTTCTAAGTTGTAGGCCAAACCATCCTTGTGGGCCGTGCTTGGGCTGGCACGGCCCGAAGACGGCCCGACATGTTTTGGGCCGTGTCTGGGCCCTATTTCTTCGCAGTCGGCACGGTCGGCCCGGCACGAGGCAGTCCACCGTGCTATCGGGCCGCGGGCCATTTCGGCCCGAAGCACGAACGGGCCGGGCCGGGCCGGCCCGGCACAGCCCGATTGCCACATCTAGTTTTGCATGTTACCAAGATTGTGATAGTCACAGTGCCACACGAGGCCGGAGCGCACAAGGAAAGGCAAGCCCGGCCTATCGCCCCGCTCTCAAGGAGTAGAGACTGAGAATAAAGATTAACCAGCTCTGTTTATTATGACTATCAATCCCTGTCCGATAGCGTCATGTGACCATCTCGAGGTCGTCGTATGCACCACCACTTAGACCGGTCGCAGCGGTCGACTCTAAACGGACCGCTATAACATTTTTAGCGGTCAGAGCCACTATTCACAGCCGCACCAGCACCTCTATCGCAGCCTCTGCACTAGCGGGCGCTACAAAGCATCGCCAAAATTAGAGGTGGACTGTAGCGGTCTTCAAAGCGGCGTCGGTTGGTTCCCGCCCACGGAAGCTTCCGGACGGCACGCCTGCTACCTCGCTCCTTCCCTTCTCCGGTGTGCGGCCCTCGGGGATGGACGCGGTGGCTCTCGAAGGATGGACGCGGCGGCCCTCGGGGATGGACGCGGCGGCTCTCAGAAGATGGACGCGGAGGCGTGCGAGGAGCAGGGAGGTCAATGCCGGATCCGGGAGGCGGCACTCGGGGGCGAGCGCGGCGGCCATCAGCGCGTGGACGAAGCGGCGACGCCTGAGCCCTTCCGCGGCGACGACGAGTGGCAGGGCAGCGCGGGGAAGAACAGCGGGCATGGGGAGGGGCCAGGGAGGGGGGCGGAGGGAAAGGGAGCGGCTTTGGAGGGCTGCGGCAGCGTCGCTGGAGGAGGGGGAGCGGCGAAGGAAGACGGATTGGGACAGAACTGTGCCGGAAATATTCTGGAACCTGACCTCTGTGGGAAATACCGGGTTGGTCTGGAGGAAGATTCGGGACTCCACGATAACAGAGAGGAAAACAGGAAAATGAATTGAAAAAAGATAATAAAATAAATTGAGGGAAAATAAAAGAATTAAAAAATAATTTAATGAGTTTATGTAAATTATAAGCATAGTATAATCAAATATAAATGGTTGTTTGATAAAATAAAAATAAGAGGTAGTTGTTTGAAATAATATAAAATAGATGGTAGTTGATATAGAGGTCCGATTTAGAGGTGAACGGGTGCAGAAAACAGAACTGTAAAATTTAGAGGTGACTATAAAGATGATATAGAGACCCGATATAGAGGTCTATAAGTGTGAGCAGTCTTAGACCTTATTATGCTCAACATAACACGATGTGCTGGGACTGGGAGCGCCATTCTGTTCAAGCACCGGGTAAGCTTAGGCCTTAGGGGTTGTTCCAAACAGCTAGTAATAATTGTTAACTGCTAAAATTATCTCTCAAACCGATCTAGCTAATAGTTTAGGTATAATTAGCTAACCTAAAACTAGCCATGCGAACAGCCATCACTCATAAGTACGGATGATGATCATGCATGTATCTGTTTGTATCTAATATAAACAAACAAGCCTACCATATATGATGAGGCTCCTACAAAGCGGTAAAATATTTAGAAATATTTTCTGCTTGTTAGTTCAAAAAATAACAAACGTTAACTATTTTGAAACGGAGAAGTACAAATGAATCAACTGTAGGTTCAATAATTTTCATGAAAACAAGCAGAGGTGAATAGATACTTTACGGAGCTAAGCAGGGACGACACTATGGCCCCCTTTGGCAGAGCTTCACGGAGCTGATTCTCAGGCAGAATCAGAAAAGTTGTGCCCAACACTGTTTTTTAGAAGAAGTGATTCTTGACTGATTCTGAGAAGTGATTCTCCGAAATGAACTAAGAGGCTGGAAGCTGAAAAAAGTAGCTTCTCCTGATTCTGTGAAGTGATTCTCTGTTATGATTCTAAGAGTTTATTCTAGAGAATCATTTTCAGCCACAAAATCACTTCAACAGAGAATCAGAAGTGAATCCAGAGAATCAACTTTATGGAGTTGTGCCAAAGGGGGTATATGTTTTGGTAGGCCCTAGGGAAAAATTTACGGTATGGGCCCATAAAAATATATACAAGTATATGCATATAGATATATACATGATTACTTTTACTTGCAAGTTTTTAGCCATAAATTTTTATTTGTGATATTTCATAATAAGTACTAACCACTTGAGGGAATATCATATTATGACAAAAGAGTGTTAAAATAAAAATAATTCCAATGAATATATGACTACCTTAAATAAAAACTAAAATTCCAATGACTTTATTACAATAATGCTTCAGTTCTTCATAAAAAAAGTTATTCAAGCATTTCTAGACATAAAATCATTAATAACAATATCAGAGTTAATGTTGTCCAAAATAGCCTTATCAATATGGCATATAGCCAAGCCATTCAATAAACCTATCCTTTCGTTTTCTTTTATCCTTTTTTTATGGTACAAGGTGGATGTTTCCAGGACAACAGTCTAACAACTATATTTGTGAAAGAATTAAATACATAAAAGTAAATCATATCACATGTAACCACGTGATCGCACGTCACACGTGATAGATGAAAATCAAGAATGAAAAAATGACTCATTGGGATCCAACACCATGATAAAATACTACCCTCGTGATTAGACCATGTCTCTGAGATTCGATAAAAAAGGTGCTTAATACGTTGTAATTAGATAAGATATCTGAAATATGCCGGAATGAAAGACCAAGGAAAGATAGAAGAATGCACAAAAGTCCAGGTGCTGCACCAAACGCTGGTAGTTGTTTCGAGGAAGCAGACAGCCCCCACCAGGCTCTCCAGCGTGAAGTGCTCATGGGAACTGATAGCATAGCGTATGATCGCGCCTGCAACCTGTCGCCAGTCACGCAAGGCAATCAAACTCGGCACTCAGTGTCAGACCTTCACGCGATGACACACACGGCTTCGTGGTGGCACCCAAAGGCAAGCGCTGGGTACTAAAACTACGTTGGTCCGTGAGTATAGCTGATTGCAGCTCGATTTTTTTTAGCCCAACAGCCTAACATGGAGCGTCATGGGCCCCGCTCGGCCTGGCCTGAAGCTAAGCAATTGAAAGATCTTGATGTATGTATTTTCTACTCCTTCCGAAAACTTGTTGTTTTGTAGTTCAAAAATACAAAATGACAAGCTTTTGGAAACAGATGTAGTATATATTTTGATACACTTGGCAAAATTCATGTCACGTAACAAGCAAGCATCGCATGGCAGTATTCATATCCGCCCGTAGGTGAAAAATGGAATGGTTACTTGTAAACAGAGAAGGGTGGGTAAAAAGGACCTCACTTTTTTGAGCGGGGGAAGCTGCTAGTGAAAATGTGAAATGCATGGATTTTGCATCCGATGTGCGCGTAAGCAGCAGCTTTCATGTCCAACGAGCAAATGTGGGCTGTGAATTTCTGTCCTGACTTTCGGGCTGCATGTACTTGCCGTTTGATAAATGCGCTCGCCTGCTTTTTAGCTGCTCATGATCAAAAGGGGCCCAATTCTGTGAAGGCCCAACCTGTAAGCGAAAGAGAGCAAAAGATTCTGCCACGCCATCGACCCGCAGTACTCAGTTCAAACCAATCACATGTCGGGGAAGCAATCCAACGGTAAGCAGCACACTAAATCGGATCGACCTGTATCTCACCGCCCACCCAGCTCACGTCACCGATCCGCGCCGAGCACACCACCCAACACCTTCCCACAGATCGCTCCCCTCGCTTTCCCCTCCTACAAATACTCGCCCACACCATTCGTCTATCGCCAAATTCTCATCCCACTTGAATCCTTCAACTCTGCGCCTCCAGCGCCAAGCAGCCGTCAAAGGCAGCCATGTCGGGCCGCGGTAAGGGAGGCAAGGGCCTGGGCAAGGGCGGCGCTAAGCGCCACCGCAAGGTGCTCCGCGACAACATTCAGGGCATCACCAAGCCGGCGATCCGTAGGCTGGCGAGGAGGGGCGGCGTGAAGCGCATCTCGGGGCTCATCTACGAGGAGACTCGCGGCGTGCTCAAGATCTTCCTCGAGAACGTCATCCGCGACGCCGTCACCTACACCGAGCACGCCCGCCGCAAGACCGTCACTGCCATGGACGTCGTCTACGCGCTCAAGCGCCAGGGTCGCACCCTGTACGGCTTCGGCGGTTAGGGATCCTGGATAGGTGGTACGGGTGTGTAGCTGTGTTGTGTGGTGTTTGTAATCGACTCGATGCTTTGTTGCTTCAATCGTAGAATTTCGATGCTAATTTATCGATATTATGAGATATGAATGTTCTATCTTTCGTAATTATCTATGTTACTGTTGGAATAAATCTGTTCTGTTTTAAAAACGTTTTGATGTTTTGAGGCTATCACCAACAGGAGATGCAAATCCAAATTTGCTTAACAAAATCTAATTGTAGCATCTCTAAAAAATCAAATAGGATTCCTTTTTTACCTTCCTTGTTGAGATAGCCTGAGGATCGCACCATGATGTACGTAGTTCGTCCTGCGATGAGATTGTAGCTGTGGATTCGTGGTATAAATCTGTATACCATGCTCGTGGATTCTGAGTACCCGCTCTGCGTACCCAGGTCTGGCGGCGGCACCTCTCCCTGAAACGAGCGCAGGGGTGAGTGGGAGCCGGAGCGGTGTGCGTGGTGCTGTTCATCACCATCAATATGGTCGGCTGGCACCTCAGCCGGAACAAGGTGCTCTTCTCCCAGGTTGTCGAACAGGGGTGCTCCCACCCCCTGTTTTTTTAGTCTGTTACAGTACACGGGTAACTAGAACTTGTGAATGAGGAGAGTTCTTTGATTGCGTGAACAATTTGGTCTCTTGGCAAGAATCACTTTCTTTGGTCAACTTTACGTTGTAAAATCGGGATATCTTAGAACCACATTGTTCTGTTGTATACTGTTCTCTTGGGGAATAACAGAGCTGGCGATTCTGACATGTAGAAAAAAGAGGAAATTGTGCAGTAGTCGAAACAAAGTCAACTTTTTCATTTTGACAATGGAAGTTTTCATTTGTTTTAAGTTCATGTACTCTGAATCATGTCTGTGATATCGATGCTGCTGCCAGCCCTCAGATTTATCGAGTTAACTAATTTTATTGAGGGCAAGCTCTATAAACTGTGCCAACTAATATGGCTATATACTTTCCAGAACTAGTTTTAAGATCTGTGTTATTCTGAATATTACCCTATACAATGCTGTCTGCTGAATGCAAATAAACATGGCCTGACGCCCAGACACAAGGTTTGATAAGTGTATGGTTTGCACTGTAATAGTGTGTATCTACTCTTCATGTCTCTGCATTTCATGTTTATTCTTCACCGGGTATGTTTTATACTATTTCACAAGTAATTTGGCTCCAACAGAGCTCCATTAATGTAACCCAAAGACCATTAGGTTTCGAATGAATCAAGAGCTTGCCGTATAGGCATTTGGACTTATCAGAAGATAATGCTCGATAATTATTCGTAATTTGGCTCCAACAGAGCTCCATTAATGTAACCCAAAGACCATTAGGTTTCAAATGAATCAAGAGCTTGCCGTATAGGCATTTGGACTCTTATCAGAAGATAAAGCTCGATAATTATTCGTTTCTCAAAACTAGTTTAGAAAAATATTTCATTTTCTGAACGTCCTTCTTGTGGTGGTTCGCATAAGAAGGCTCCTTATTTCTGTTTCCCTTTTATAATTGAACAATTTTCAGTTACATAGGCTGTATCTCTCACGGTAAGTGCATCCATAGTTTTAAGATCTGTGTTATTCTGAATCTATAAGCCTAAAACAATGCTGAATACACTAAACATGGCCTAACGCCCGAACACAAGGTTTGATAAATGTAACAACCTTACTGTGTGAAACGTCATTCCAAGAGCGCAAATGATTGTTGGAGGAATGGTTTGTACTATAATATTGAGTATCTACTCTTCCTGACTGCTTCATTTACTGTCTGTGCTTCACTGGGTATGTTAATTCTATTTCACAAGTAAATTAGCTCCAACAGAGCTCCATTAATGTAAACCAGAAACAATTAGGTTTCAAATGAATCAAGCAAAAGTTGCCGTATAGGCATTTGGAGTCTATCGGGAGATAATGCTCGACAATGCTTCGGTTCTTACAACTAGTATAGAAAAATATTGTATTTTGTGAACATCGTTCTTATGGTGGTTTCAGTAAGAAGGCTCACTTATTTCTGTTTCGTTTGGTCAGCGAGCTATTTTCGGTTATATAGGCTGTATCTTTCACACTGAGTGCATCCATAGTTTAACTCGCTGTGTCGAATCTTTAATCTAATATAACATTGCAGTGTGTCAAATGCCGTAGTCAAATGTACTATTGTCTTTTCTTTTCTAGACACTGTTCATTTTGTTAGAATGGTTGATCCATGGGTAATTGTTCATATGGTGTAAAATGCGTCTGTGCTTCTGGAATAGTTTGACTTTGAATCGATCAGTTGCCTTTCCATGCACTATTGTTTCTATGCTGAAGGTATGAATTGGAGCTAGCAAACACAAGAAGGTAAAATTACTAAATATCCTGATATTTCTCAAGGGTCAGAAGTACATCTACATGGAAGGTAAAACATCTGAATTGGTAGAGCGATCGAGGGCATGCTAAAGGTTTGTAGAAATAACTCACAATCAGCATTGGATCTGCCACATCGTTGTCTCTTATGCTCTACTTTATTCATCAGCCGAATACTGCTTAATTTAAGGCATCATTTCCCTGGAATTTATTGAAGGAATTGCTTTTTTCTTCTTCTATGGACTAAGAGAAGCATGACATGCTATTTGTTCTGTAAAACTGAATATTGACATTAAAGAATATTCTAGGTTCTTTAATGTAGTGGCTGTAGTTTGGGCTGTCTTCCCGCATCGATCGCAGGGTTGCAGGCGCCGAGCCGCCGGCAAGATTGTTGGCCCGACTTGTGGTGCCACCAACGGCGTCGCGGTTGGCACAAGACCGGCATGGAGCGCACGAGGACGGGGCACACAGGGTGGCAATCGAGTTGTACTAAGCTGTTAACCATGGTGCTTTCTCCACTGGTCTGTCTTTTGAATCTCAAGATAGCCAGGCCCGCTCATCTCCGTGAAACCATGCACAAGTAAGCTCTCCCGCATATTCATGTTCTCAAGTCTGCTGCTGCTGGTGCTCTCGATATTTTTTTCCTTTTTTGGTACCCTCGATTTAACAAGATCGTAACAAACTCAAGGCTCCAGTTCTTGTATGGAAAGCGTCAGGGCAACGTTCACCTACAATTTGGATAAGCTGATGCCTGCCATTGTTAAATTTTTCAGGTGAAAAAGAAAATTCTCACCGATTCCGTACTCTCCCGAAATAACAGTAGTTCAGCGCAACTGTAGAAAAAACAGGGGATCAAAACAAGCATATTTATGCGAATAAGAATTGATGTGATGTGTACAGACGATATGCACTAACTATATATAGACCTTTGACTGCACCAGACTGCATTTTTACCCAAGCAACCTGAGATTCTAAAGGCTAACCTCCCTCACATAAAAAATGGGCAAACTAAGCTTGAAATCAAGTGTGGCGCTTTTCACATTGCCTTGCCGTATTTACCAACCAAGCTGTACCGACTATCCATGATAAAACATTTGCCTGTTTCAGCCAGGGCCCAGGGGTTGCCTCTAATGGATCGGGTGATACTGTGTGATCCCACGTTTTGGTGGTAGTTTCCGTAGGATGAAGAGCACCAGGGCTGAAGGTACAATCTCAACCAGCTGAAACAATGTAGTAGAAATTGGTCAGTTGGATTGTTTGGCTCATGAAGGGCATGAAGGCAACTGCACATGTGTACAAGATGTTTCAGAGATGTCACATAGTATTTGGACAATTTAATCCTTTTTTTGCATCTGACATTGGTTAGTTCAAGTAAAACCAACCTCAACATCAAACTTGGTTGCCTAGCTATGAACTGCCAAGTCTACAATAAACGGTAACAAATTCTACACTCCTCAGAAACCATTTGAAAGTGAAACTAAGCAATGCACAACTGAAGAGAGCATGCACTCCAAAGTCTAGGTACTGCTGGGTATCTGTCAGAGTATGATTTGTCAAAAAATGGTTATGGAACTATTTCACAATTGCAATAATTGACAATTTGACATGACTAGATTATGTCCATATCTCAACATCTAGATACGGAACAGTCATAGTGAAACCCTGCATACTGATGCATGTCAAACTGCAAAAGGTAAATTGCATCAGCCTGTGAACACTAGGCAGCATAATTGAATGAGAAAATACCAGGTAATAGAAGAAATTCAGGATTGAATGGTTCAGAACATCAAGATCTGCTTCCTTATCAAATGCATTAAGGCACATCTGCAAGATAACACCAAGTCAACAGCAGGTTCCTCTACCCTAACTACCTAAAGTATTCATACCACAGACTAAGCAAAGCTAAAATGCTTACCATGACACATCTGATCAAGAAGCAAGAAAAGCAGATAGTAGTCACATAGCCAACCTGCATTGATACAGGCATATACAGGATTACAGTATAGTTTTTGTAATGAAATGTCTAAAAAGCCTACTGATAGAACATAAAGGCAGCATACCTCCTGCAATTTCTTGCGCCTTCCTTTTGATTCTACAGGGAAACGCTGCAACATCAGGAATAACCTGCAGAAACAGATAGAACCCATCAGGTACCGTATCAGCCAAAGGCTGTACATATGTATGCACAGAATGATAGATGTGCCTAGAAATCAGGTTATACAGAGTCAGGGTAGAAGTTGTGCACTGCTAAGACCTTAGCAAGCATCATAGTATGCTAACCAGTGCATATATACAAAATAGCTGCTACATATCCTCAAACCTTTTATAAAATGGTTGACATGGAGTGTATATAATGGTTCCCAACGTTTCAAATCAATCCAATACCCCGTAACTATATTTTATCAAGCCAATGCATAGTAATACAATGATGTTGCACATGTAGCATCATTACAGAGCACAAAGAACTGTCTCAAGTTTCAAATTAATAGGGCTGTGGCACAGTCAGGAAAATGTTACCTTCCTCCGTAAAGAAGAAAAGCGAAAGCTGCAAATAGTGATACACCTGACAAATATAGCATACTATCAGCCGAGAATATTAAAAATAAAACGATCTAAAATTTGCTATGCATCCAAATCAATCAAATGTATGACAGCTTTACATGTGCCAAGTCACCTTGACCATTAACAACAACAACAACAAAGATTTTGTCCCAAGGGGTACATTAGATATGAAACCCAATAGAATCATATGGAAGTGACAGAGAGAGAGAGAGAGTGTGTGTGTATGAGAGAGAGAGAAGAGTAAACAAAGTACGAGTAAACTATAATTTGAGCACATGGATTGTTGATTTCCTTGCAGTCCTATCAAAAGCCAAATCTTTAGGTACATTCCAATCCCTCTAAGTCCTGTTTTACCGCCTCCTCCCATGTCAACCTTGGTCATCCTCTGCCACTCCTAACATTTTCCCTACCCTTTAGGATCTCATTGTTAACTGATGCTTCCGGAGGTCCCCGTTGGATATGCCCAAACCACCTTAGTCGGTGTTGGAGTTGCTTCTCTTCCATCGGTGTCACTCCTACCCTTGACCATTAAGAGCTACCACAAATTAAGGTTTTATGAAAGTGGTTCCCAAAATTTACTTGAAATAATTCTCTTATTTTATTTACCTTGGTACACGAAATAATTGATGAATAATTCACTGCTCTGCTCCAACATTTTGAAGCTCGACAGGAAGCAGGATTTTGGCGCCAAGGTGTGGTGCCAATTCAAGAGGCAACAGTAACAGTATGTTATAGTAAATAGTAGTTGAAACTGAATGTAATGAAGTGGTGGTATGGCCAGCTAATGGTGATGTGATAGGAACAGTAGAGTTATACAAACTTGACTATAAGAAAAGAAGACTGACTCCATTGCACGGTATCTCAAGCTGCTGAAAATTTCTAGCCTGTCGTGTAAACTCTTGACTCTTGAGCTCATCTCTCTGTTCTTCATCTATCTTTGCAGAGTATGTATTTGTTTGTTTGTGTTGCTGCTGCCACTGTTGTCGGATGAGCAGCAGATAGTGAGGGAGTGGAGTGGAGATGTTGGTGTTGCCAGTCAGGCAAATAATAACGTCTTACAAAAACTGTTCTATCAGAAGAAACTAATCACAATTCATTTAGAACCAAGATGCATACAACCATGATTCTCCACGTTTAAATAGATAAAGTAGAAACATATATGGATGGATTGATAGAGAAGAGAAAGGAAACAAGCATTTACCTGCAAAGAACATCTTTGACAAGATGACCATAACTCGAACTGGTTTCCACCACAAAACCAACCATATAATAATCTGAAATTTATATATGGCAAATTATCTTACAGGACACCGGAAAATGTACTTAATTTGCATGTCTCAAATCAAAAGGTACATAAACCACAGACTGTATTAATTATGTTTTTACATTCTGGCCAAGTTTTTGCTTGTGTAACCAAAGACAATTCAGGACAAGAGCATACCAAATTTTATAACTGGTACATTATCTATTGGAAATAGGAAAATATCAATCCAAAAGGTTATTCAAGCCTGTTGCCAGACTGGGAAGTACGAGGCCAAGTGCTCCAAGTTCTTCCACAGGCTTGCATCAATTGAATATAACATATTAAAATGAAGTCAATGCCCACAGCGACAGCGCTATAAATTACACATTGTCATATAGTACAAATCAACCACATCATCTCTGTTTCTGAAGACCACCCACATTAAGGAATCTTATACAGTAAATCAGTAAGTCACCTGAATTGCATAGACCACAGCATTGATCCAATAGAAAGTTGGTCTAAGTCCATCAGTCGACATTGCACGTGCCTAGAGAATAACAGTGCACATTACTAATCACAACAACATTGATGAAACAATACAAAATACAATAAACTATAAGCCCTCTATAGTACCTGGTAATAAATCTCTGCCCAGAACAGCACCAGAAGAGCGTATGTGGTGAAGAACGCAAGCCCAGGCATATCAAGCAGCACATGCTGGATTATCTGTGGCACCCCATTGCTTCAAATCATTACTAGATTTACCCCAGTGCATTCATGAAAGAACAATAATATGACCATAAAATAGGCCACAAACCTCAGGCTCTACAAGTTGCACATTACGCCGCAGCACAAAAACAGTGGATCGCACTGCAAGCACAGGAAGTAAAAGTTCTCATAGATCAGCCGACTGAATGAAACAACCAGTGGAACAAAGGAAAGGAAACATCACAGATGCTTTTCTCACCGCCATTCACAAGGAAATTTAGGAAATGGAACACCTTCTGAGTTGTCCAGCCAAACTCCGGCACCCTACACTCGATTCTGATCAATTGGACCTGCAAGAGACATTAACCACCGCAAATTCAGAATATTCGGAAGGCCTCACTCCTTTCGATTTTTTTTTCCCACAATTCCCCAGATCCTTTAAACTTCCACACAGGCAGATCAGACCAGCGAGCGCCATTGAGCGACGTACCAACCGAAACCGGCAAAATTCCGATCCAGTCGCAAAATTCTGATAGATCAAGCCACAGGTGCTGGGGTAGGGGGGAGAGGGGGTGGCTTACGAGCGCTATGACAGAGACGATGCCGTAGAGCACGGCGAGCGTGTGGAAGATGCGGTCCTGCCAAAGCGGCGACTCGGCGCGCCACCAGTCCACCGCGCCGTTCAGCGCCGCCACCGCCGCCGTAGTCGTCGAGGCCGCCGTCCCCGCGGCCCCAACCGGCAGAAACGCCCTCATCGGCGCCAACGAGCCCGGTGCGCAAGAGGGACGGCAGGGGGCGGAGGGAAAATGGGGGGGAGGGGGGGGAACGCGAACGCGCGCGGGTCCTCGGCGCCTTGTGCGGCCGGGAGGCGGCGACGAAGCGAGGCCCTGATCGGGAGCTCAGCTGGGAAGGCGACGGGGGTGCCGCCTCGAGAGAGGGCTGGAATCGCGTGGTGGTGGATTCGGGCCTTCGGTCTCGGCCGCCCGGAGGCGAGAGGAAGGAAGGAGGAGGAGGTGGAGGAGAGAATGTTCGAGTCCGGGCCTCGGGTCGCGTGCGGGGCGTGGGGAGGTGATGTGAGGCCCCACCGGGCGGTGAGCGCATACAGGAGCGGCGACGGGGACGCGTATGGGGACCAGGCCCTTTCTCCGTGGAACCGGTCTAGTACGTGCGTATGGTGTCCGGCGCGTGGGATTGGGGAGGTCCACCTCAACGCGATTAGTTTAAACTTACCGCCGCGAACAGTCCAGCGCGCGTACGAAAGCCAGGTATTGTTTCGCCTACGAACTTCGCAAATCGCAGGTGCAGAGCTATGGTTCTATGTACAGCCTGTTGGTATTGTTATTCCTCCTTTTCGGAACATGCCAGTGCTCGTGTCACGTGCTACAACATCGATAAACCATTTAACCTGTGAACGAAATTGATAAAGTGTCTTTTTGCCCCGATTGTAAGGGGATCATTCAGTTAATTCTATTTAGTTAAGAAAAATTTTGGTTACAAAGAATTGATGACCAAACATGATTAAAATATCATAATCGCATAATTTGATTGTGGTTAATATGGTTTGTTTTTCCAACAGTATATTAGTGTATATTTCCTCCATCCCATAATAAATGTCGTTTTAGACAAAGAAAACAACTAAAAAAATAGATCTGACTGCCTTAACGACATGTATTGAGAGAAGGACGAAGTAATATATTTTATTAGACGAAAATAACAATAAATACAAAAAACAGCAATAAACATATAAAAATGGCATGTATGGATTAGGTGGAGATTATCAAGACTAGGTTGCGCTACAATAAAAATTTCGAAGGTTTTGTTTTATGGGTTATGAGATTGTATAGGTTAAAATTTTGATTAATTCAGTTAATACAACGTAAATAACTAAAATTTTTGAAAAGAAAAACAGTCTTATTAAGTGGGCGGCCATTAGCGTGCCAAATGCAACGTTCCTGGATGGATTATTCTCTTCAAAACTCGGCCTGCACAGATGGCCCTAGAGTACGCACCTGGCCAGGCTCACCTCACTCATGCCAGGCCTCATCAAGCCCAGCCTACCCGGAACCAAACACGTCACAACCGTCTCACCTCACCGTCGGACGCCACACTCCACTCCACTGTTGTCGTCGCCCAAACACCATGCCACTTTCCCCACCCACCCGCCCGTCGTCACAGGCCGCACCACCCGTCCACCCACCCCCTGTCGTGTCCCTTGACCGCCGATTAGCCGGAATCAGGACGTGGGAGCACACAATGGTTCACGGCGGCGAGCACGCACGCCAGACTGGTCAAGATTGGGAGAAACACGAAAGTGTTGTCTGTTGCAGCTTGTCTGCTGAACAGAATAGGCTAGCTACCTTTTAACCTAACAGATTTTGCGCGGCGAAGTTGGGATCATATCCTTCCTGCAGAACTGAGAAGGTTTTAAGGTCTACGCGTGAGGAAGACGCCAAAAACTCGAGTTCCTTTTGGATTTCCTTTTTGATCAATGATAACGGTTGAATTGTCATCATAGCGTATTATTATACAGTCTTCTGGAAGCTGATAAAGTGAAGGGGCAATTTTAGAATAATCAATTTGTCCATTGCTAAGAAATCAGTACAAATCGGGTTCTTATTATTATTATTATGTTTTTGGAATTTCTTTTGGTAATCCTTCTTTTGAAACACTTTGGTATTGCTTCTAGATAGATTTGAATACAAATAATGAATCTGACGAAAGCTCTTTTTTCGAAAGATTACCCCTGTCTTTCTTCCTAGCTGACAGTACTAAAAGCATTGATGTTGTCCAAGCAGCATTGTTGCCCGACCATTTTGGAGTCTGTTCAAGAGCTCCTTCAGCGCCTGGGGATTGACGTCGAACTGGAGTCGGCTTTACAGAGAGCTAGGGCCCACCGGTCAGTGCTTACAATACGGCCCATTGGCCAGCGCGTAAAAGAACAGTCCACCGGTCTGCGCTACAACAAAAAAGACGATTCAAACACAAATGATAAATAGAGTTCACCCCATCCTCCTGATCATGCCGACGAGTTCCCCCGCGACGTCGCCATCGTTACAGTTCGCCTGCCGCCGAAAGGTGCTTCCCTTCAAGAACCAACTCCTGCAAATCTCTTCAGTAGTGTATACCAATCTTCCCATGTTGCTTTTCTCTGGGTCATCTGCCGACCAGCAGACTCGAGCTTGCGCTACAGCCTAATTGCCCCTCTTTACCAGTTGTCGAAGTGTTCTTGCGATACTTCCTCCGGACCTGCTTTGAGAGCAGCCCGTAGAGGTTCTTGATCGACAAGGGCTTAGTCCTGAGGTGAGGCTACGCGTATGAGATTGGCGAGATGATGGTTTTACGTGGTTCGAATCGCTGGAGCGTAACACCCTACTCCACAGTGTGTATGTTGTATTGCTTTTGAGTGTCTAAGTTGTGAATCTGAGATTTCAAGTGTGTGTCCCTTGTAACGTTGGCTACCCGATCCTTTTATAGTAAGATCGAACACCTTACAAGTGGGTTATGGGGTCGGACAGGTGGCATCGGGATGACCTTATCCTAAAGATCTAAAGCTTCTCTACTACGCTGCCTCTGACCACGGCTTGAAGACTTGTTGTCTTGCCGCCTCAGATGCCAGTGGCCCATGCGTAGTCGCTGATAGTGGCAGGGGATGCCCCGTCCGTGTGTCTTGTCGTTGTAAGTTACCCACTTAGCAGAGTGGGTGTGACACACGGTTCTGAAAATGAACCAAGTGAACGCATATGTGTGCCCAGGACGTTCAACACACATACACAAGTGCATTCACAAAACGATATAAAGAAAATTACCACAGAACAAGATTAATTAACCACTTTTATTACACAATTTATAATATCTTTGAATACAAACTCTAATGATTATTAATGACAAGTTTGAAATAATGCAGCGGAAATAAACTAAATAAGCAACTAAGCAGCTAAGGAAAGGGTATAGCGTAGCTCCAACACTGCACAGGCAAAGCTGACGGTAGACACGACCTAGAACTCCGCGTTATCATCGTTATACTGCCAATCCTGACCTGCAACTGTTGGTGGGGGAATTGCAAGGGTGAGTACATGTCGTACTCAGCAAGTGTGGAAAGTATGACATGTAGTTGATTCAAATGACGAATATAGTAATGGCTAAGTGCTGAAAAGTACATTAAAACATTTGGAAAGCAACATATTATATATTTATGTGAAATAAACCCATCATAAACCATGTAATCATTATAATACCAGTCCATATTCATTACCATCATTCATATTCCAGATTTCTCATTACCAATAACCATAATCAATATTAGAAGTTAATTCATAACCAACCATAACCATATCATTAACCATAACCATTACAAAACCATCCCAATACCAAGATTCCTTCTAATCATGTGAGGGTCCAGGTTGCTCATAACCGAGAGCACGACTATCATGATAGTTTTAAGACACACTCTGCAGAGGTTGTACCACTTTATCCACGTGTTTGTGATTTCATCACCTTTTGATGACTATAGAATCTCAATTATGTCGTCTCACACTTCTTTAGGTGTGTGGCCAAGAGGTCACAAAATAGCCTTTACAAAGGGATTACTAGCCTATTTAGACCTCACTGAGGTTTCACCGGTGGCGATGCCTCCAACTGAGCATAACTTCAACCAAGGGCCCACTCTTGAGCCATTCGGATCCCAGGGTAGTCCCACCAATCATCAACAAACCCAATCCGACTACCCCTTCCTCGAGCATCCGTAATGGTCCAAATAGCACTGGTAATGCCCTAATTAATCAGCTACGCCGCACTTATACTTTGCCTCGTGGTGGCACTGCAAATCCTGGATGGTCGCTCCATGAACCGGTCCTTAGATCTAAAACAAGCAAACCACCATAACATCCAACCCGTTCGCATACCAAGCTTACTTAGATCACCCATTACCATGTCACATTAACCAATTCATATTAACCATAATCTCATTAACGCATAATTAAATAATATAGTTGTTTTCCCATCCCAATTAATTAAGCGAAGCAAAAAGGTAAAAAGCCCATCCCGACTCTCTACCATGAATTCCAGGTGACAAGGGTGGTTATACAACGCTAGTAAGCTTCCTATCATAGGATTCCCATCAAATTGACACAAGCATGCAGTTTTGTAAACAAAACATTTATTTTAAAAACAGGATCAATATGTTCAATGACTCTTGCCTTGCTCTTGGGATTGGTTCGGGTCAAAGCCTTCAAACTCTTGGTGTTGGAGATCTTCTGCGGCACTCTCTAGCGCAAATCTATCTAATCCGCACAATAAACATACAAGATGAGAAACACAATCAAAGAGTGCACAAACATTACTCAATATGACATGACATGCATGATTGATGTAAATGCAAGGTGGAACTTGTTAATGAATTGCTTTTAATGATCAATAACTAGTTCTAATAGCTTTTAACAAGTTTATATAGGTTTGGAGTTGATTCGGTCTAATCTTAGAACTAATTCAACACAATTTAACTAGGAAAATCAGACTAGCCCGCTAGGGATCGGACTGGTCCACACTTCGCAGAACTGGCAAACTAGGGTTTTCTAGATCAACGTTAATTTGGGGAAACGGGGTTGAATTCACGTAAGGAAAAGGAAGTAGAAGGCATACCAGGTGTCTAAGACTCCAAAGAATCAAGAGTTTTGGAGGCAACACTTGGATCTTGACGATCTAGGGTTGATGAAGAACTTGATGGTGAATTGTTGATGAAGAACGCGAAGTTGATGGAGATCTTGATCCTCTTTCGTTTCCTCCTCTTCTTGTTCTTCTTCTTGCTCTAGATCTCCTTCTCCCTCCTTGGTGGCGGCTATTCACGAGCTAGGGTTTGGGTGTGGTGAAAAAGTGACAAATAGATGTCAAGCCAAGGGGTGGGGTTGTTTATATAGAGGTGGAGGACTAGGGTTGGGTGGATTTCGAGTTTGAAATGAGTAGGGGTCGGTTTGGAGTCCCACATGGGCTCTAAAAGAGTTAGGCACAACGTCCCTAAGCCCACTTAACGTCAAACCCAAGAAATAAGTCGTGAAACAAAAGATCAACTCAGAGTCGCGATTTACCGGACAAGTCCAAAAAGGGCCGGACTAGTCTGAAGTTAGTCAGAGGGATATCAGATAAGTCCGGACTATATCGGACAAGTCCGAACTTGGTCAGAGGAAAATCAGACAAGTTTGGCCAAGACCGGACTTATCCGATTTTAGTTAGAGGAAAAACGGACAAGTCCAGGGATGTAACAAAATTTCGAGCAATTTGGAATATCGGACTGGTCCTCTATGGGCCGGACAAGTCCGAAAGTGTCCAGAAAGAAAAGTAGACTAGTCCGCAGCAAAGTGGACAAGTGCGACGAAGGTCAGAGAGAAATCGGACTAGTCCGCACTTCCCAGAATTCTTAAGTGCAGTTTTGTTTTTAATTTCATTTTAAACTTATTCCTTTTTATGTTACTCAATTTTAAACATATTTAATGATGGATGCAGGGCATGATGCATGAAAATGAGGGTGTTACAAACCTACCCCCTTAAAATGAATCCCGCCCTCGAGATTCGACGCGGAAGAGAAAAGATAGGAAAATTCCTTTTTGAGATCATCCTCCAACTCCCATGTTGCCTCTGATTCCGTATGATGCTTCCATTGAACTTTACACCATCTGATGACCTTGTTTCTTGTAACTCTCTCCTTGGTTTCCAAGATTTTGGCCGTTGCTCGACATAAGTCAAATCTACCTCTAATTCCAATTCTTCTATTGGAACTTGTTCTTCCGGTACTCTCAAGCACTTCTTGAGCTGGGAAACATGAAACACATTACGAACATCTGAAAGATGAGCTGACATCTCCAACTGATACGCTACTTCTCCTCTTTTGTCCAAAATCTTGAATGGTCCAATATAGCGAGGTGTTAGCTTGCCTCTTATGTTAAACGTCTTATGACCTCTCATCGGTGACACCTTAAGGTAAACAAAATCTCCCACTTCAAAGGCTAGTTTCCTTCTCCTATTGTCCGCATAGACTTTTTGTCTTGATTGAGCAGCCCTCAAGTTTTCACGAATTATCTGAACTTGTTTTTTAGCTTCTAGCAACACATCTGGACTAAATACTTGAGCTTCTCCTATCCCATTTCAGAATAAGGGTGTCCTACACTTACTTCCATATAGCGCTTCATAAGGTGACATCTTCAAACTTGCTTGGTAACTATTGTTGTATGAGAATTCCGCATATTACAAGCTCTTGTCCCAACTCTTCCCATGCTTCAAAGCACAAGCTCTTAACATGTCCTCCAAAATTTGATTGGTCCTCTCAATTTGTCCATCCGTTTGAGGGTGATATGCTGAACTAAAATTTAGCCTTGTTCCCTATGCTTCATGCAATTTTTGCCAAAACCTGGAGTTAAATTGAGAACCTCAATCCGACAATACCCTCTTCGGAACTCCATGCAAACATACTATTCTTCCCATATACAGTTCAGCCAACTTCTCTCAATTAAAAGTGGTCTTGACGGGAATAAAGTGAGCTGACTTGGTCAAACGATCCACAATTATCCAAATTGAGTCATAACTGGATTGTGTACGTGGCAATATAACTATAAAGTCCATACCAATCTCTTCCCACTTCCACTCCGAAATCTTTAATGGCTGCAATAATCTAGCTGGCCTTTGGTGTTCCACCTTGACTCGTTGGCACACATCACATAAGGCTACGTATTCAGCTATGTCATTTTTCATGCTAGCCCACCAATAGCACGTCTTCAAGTCTTTGTACATCTTTGTACAACCGGGGTGAATTGAGTATGGCGAGTCATTTGCCTCCTTTAGTATTGTCTCCCGAATATGCTTCACATTAGGCATGACAATCCTCTTACCAAGCCATAGAGTACCATGTCCATCCTCATCAAACCTGAATTCCCTTCCTTCCTGGGTCCTTTCCTTGATTTTTCGAATTTTCTCGTCCTTTGTTTGAGCTTCCCGAATTTCTTGCTCCAAGGTCGGATTTAACTCCATTATCCCCATCTCATTCACAAATCCGAGGTTCAACCATTCAAACTCCTTACATAACTCGGATGGCAACTCTCGAACTGTGAGTTGGTGACTTACTCCTTTTCTACTCAAGGCGTCGGCCACTACATTGGCTTTTCCAGGATGATAGTTAATTCCCACATCATAATCTTTGATGAGCTCCGACCATCTTCGTTGCCTCAAATTCAGGTCCATTTGTGTGAAAATATACTTAAGGCTCTTATGATCTGTATAAATTTCACACCTATGTCCAAGAATATAATGCCTTCAAAATTTCAATGCGTGTACTACGGCTGCAAGTTCCAAATCATGCGTTGGGTAATTCTGCTCATGTTTCTTCAATTGTCTCGATGCATATGCAACCACTTGACCTTCTTGCATGAGCACGCATCCAATTCCTTGTCTCGATGCATCATAATAAATATCAAAGCTTTTACTCACATCCAGCAAAACCAAAACTGGGGTTGTGGTTAACCTTTTCTTCAACTCCTCAAAACTTTCTTGACAAGATTGAGTCCATTGGAAAGCCTTTCCCTTCATTAGAAATTCCGTCATTAGCTTGACTATTTTAGAAAAGTCCTTGATGAACCTACGGTAATATCCAACCATTCCAAGGAAACTTCTTATTTCCTTTACATTTTGCGGTGGCTCCCACTTTAGCACATCCCTCACTTTTCCGGGATCGACGGATACTCCTCCTCCTGAGATGATATGACCCAAAAATGACACCTCCCTTAACCAAAACTGGCACTTGCTAAACTTGGCATACAATTGGTGCTCTCAATTTCTGCAATGTGAGCCTCAAGTGTTCCTCATGTTCCTTCTCATCCTTCGAGTAGATCATAATATCATCAATAAACACCACAACAAACTTATCTAGGTACTCCATGAAGACCTTATTCATGAGTTACATAAAATAGGCAGGCGCATTTGTCAATCCAAAGGACATCACGGTGTACTCATAGGATTCATACCGTGTCCTGAAAGCTGTCTTGGGTATGTTCGATGGTCTAATCTTCATTTGAAAGTATCCCGACCTCAAATCGATCTTGGAGAAAACACAAGAACCCTTCATTTGATCAAACAAGTCCTCTATACGGGGCAAGGTATACTTGTTCTTGATTGTCACCTCATTGAGAGCTCGGTAGTCTACACACATTCTTTGGGATTTATCCTTCTTGTCCACAAACAGCACGAGCGCTCCCCAAGGTGAAGAACTAGGGTGAATAAAACCTTTCTCTAGTTGCTTTTGAATTTGCTTCTTGAGCTCCGCTAATTCCTTAGAAGGCATCCTATATGACCTCTTAGCTATAGGTGCAGTTCCAGGTATTGAATCAATAACAAATTCAATGTCTCGATCAAGTGGCATACCTAGAAACTCATCCGGAAACACGTCCAAAAATTCACACACCACTGGAATCTCCTCAATTGCGGCACCGTCCAAGTGGTTCAACTTCAATTGCTTCAGTGCGGTTTGAGATGCTTCAAATTTTACGGTGATCCCTTCCTCATTGGTCAACTTCACCGTCTTCGTGGCACACTCAATAACTCCATTGTGCTTCCTCAACCAGTGCATACCAAGTATAGTATCCAATCCTTGAGAATCCAAAATAATGAGGTTGGTGAAGAAGTCTACCCCCATATTCTAAGGCTTACTTTTGGACATACTATATTTGTCCTCATCTCTCCTCCAGGAGACTTAACCAATAGAGTAAACTTCATATGAGAGATAGGCAAACTATACTTGGCAACATATTTTGATGCAATGAATGAATGCGATGCTCCAGAATCATATAACATAGTCGCCGGATTGGAGTTTGCGAGAAACATACCAATCACCACGTCATCCGCTTGTTGAGCATCCTCCGTAGAGACATGGTTCATGTTGCCGCGAGCGAAATTCTGCTGTCCACGGTTCCCTTGCGGGTGTCCTCCATTGGGCCTTGGGTTTTGCCTCGACATATTGCTTCCTTGACCAAAGCCTGACTTAGGACATTGATGTGCAAAGTGTCCAACTTCTCCACAAGTATAACACTTCTTTGCTGCACCAGAATTTGGACGGACTTGATTATGAACATTTGCACCAGGAAAATTAGCACAAAGTGCATAAGGCATTGGAAGCCTAGGTGCTTGCATAACAGGGCACTGCTACACAAACTGAGTTGGGTGCGGTGCGTAACCAGGGCGCTGCACAGGAGCAGAGGGGCTGTAATATGGCACATTTGATGGCGCAAAGCGAGAGCACACATTACTTCCTTGTTGCTGTCCTTGGTATGGCGTCTTCCTCTTGTTGTCTTGCTCCATCTCACGGACCTTGTTCTCCACAACAATTGCTTTTTCCACAAGCTTCTGGAAGTTAGCATAATCGCAGTTGAGCAATTGCACTTGGATCTCATTATTCAAGCCCCTCATGAACAAGTATTGCTTCCGGCTGTCCCGACTAACATCTTCAGGGGCATACCTTGAAAGTTGAGTGAATTTATTGAGATATTCACCCACTCTCGATCTTCCTTGACTCAAGTTTTCAAACTCTTGCCTCTTCAAAATCATAACTCCTTCCGACACATAATGAGAACGGAAGCTCTCCTTGAATTCGGCCCAAGTAATCCTCTCCTGATTCTCATGAGCATTGCATAAGGAATCCCACCAATCGGCAGCTGCTCCAACAAGTTGATGAGATGCAAAGAGCACCTTCTCTCCGTCACTGCATTGGACTATTGCGAATTTCTTTTCCATGGACTTGAGCCAATCATCAGCATCCATAGGGTCACCGGCTTGAGCAAAGGTTGGCGGCCTAGTCCTCATGAATTCTCCCAACCGGTTATGAGGAGGTGGGGGTGGCGGTGGAGGCATGTGGGGCTGATTGTTGTTTGTGGGGACTGGGGTCCCGACGTCCAAGGATCTCATTGGGTAATGCCGTGCGATGCAGCACCTAACAGGACACACGAACAAAATTACCAAAACATACAAAGTTTTCATTTCATAAATATAATTAGAGTTTACAAAATAGTGTACAATAGAGGTACACACACAGCGGAACTACATACTCATATTCTCACCTATCTAAGCATGAGAGAAGACGTCCATACCCTAGGACGCTTCTCACTAGCAACATGATGATCATCCAGCAGCGGCGTGGTCCACACGAGATTCTTCTCGACACCTTGAGGTCTCATGTACAACCTGAGCAGCAGAAATAAACTAATACCTGCAGAAATCATTAAAGTGCAAACGTGAGCATAAGGCTCAGCAAGACTAACCCGTCTCACTAGACATATGCAAGGTAAAGTCTAACCGTAGGTAAGGAATAACATAAATAGACTCGCCTACAAGTGGATCCTTATAGTCATGTTTTAAGTAGCAAATGACATTCCTCAGGCACGTCACATCATAGACTCCACAATCAAACAAGAAATGCTTTGTTGATGATATGTCATGCCCAAAGCACATAATGCTATTACAAGTTAAGTATTTGGAAACTGTAAACTTTTAATTGTGCTATCTCTAAGCCACACAAGGTTGCAAAACAATTATAATTCAATACATAATATTCTCCTGGCTTCTTCAGTATTTACTACATCACAACACAGTGAACAAGTGGTACTCAAATAACAGGACACACCCGAATAACACATCATGATACACCCATGCCTAAGGAGTGTGTCGTGCTCCTCCCCACGTCATAGCAACCACCTTTCACAAAAGAACTCAAACGCTGAACCGGTCCCACCATCACAAACATAAGGTTCCCGCACGGAGCATGTCTGTGCCCGCCGTCGAATTTACACCTTACTACCCTCAGCACACCCCTATCGACAATGGGCTATGCCTCGACATCCAAGTTATCAAGTTACATCGGTTTCCTAGGTTCCATATGCCCAGTATGCATCCAGTACTGTTCAAACTTGTCCAACAGGGCCGCACACAGATCGGTCCTTAATCGACACAAGCAGGGCTACGCACGTGGGACCACGTCTCGCTGCATCCTATCCCATTGCTCGGTCTCCAATTCATATTTACAAACCATTATTTGCTCAAATCCATCCCATCAAAGTGTAGCAACGACACTTCCCTCGGTACTACCAAATGTAGTCCGTGGAGGTTCTTGTTTCGGTTGGGGTGCTTAAAGATCAAGAACGAGATGGTGAAACAGGAGATTTACGTGGTTTGGGCCACCTGAGCGTAACACCCTACTCCACGGGGTTTGTGTTCTTGTATTGTATGAGTCTCTTCCCTAGTATGTGGGTTAGCTTGGATCAAATCAGCTGTCCCTGGGTCCGTGCGACACAACCCTTTTATAGTTCTAAGGGTTGACCATTACAAAGCTTGTCTGGCCTGACATGTGGCCCTGGCATGTTTAATGGCCTAATACACTGTCTAAAGGGTATTAAGCATGATTAATAGTGTGATAACATGCCTTAATGGTTGCGTTACCCCTACTAACAACACACTGATCGTGTATCATTAATATAGCATTAATGATGCATAATCAGGTCTTGTAACTGCCGCTTTAATTGCCCTTGACTGTTCGTGCAGAAAGAGATCCTCCAATGTACTCGTTGGTGAAGCAGGTCTGGAGACTTCACACGTGGTAGGTCCGGAGCTTTCCCTTGCAGGAGGGTAGGTCTGGGGCTGTTGTACACGTGTCAGCACCGGAGCTTTCCCTTGCGGGAGGGTAGGTTCGGGGCTGTTGTACACGTGTCGGCACCGGAGCTTTCCTTCATTGGGAGTTTAGTTCTGGTTTTCCTTTACACGTGTTTACCCAGGAGCTACCCATATGAGGGGAGCGGGTCCAGTGCAATGTGACATGTGGGGTCTGAGGAGACCTCCAATTCTAACAGGTAGAACTCCCTTGTACTCTCCGCGGTACCGAGGGGTACCTGGTACGTAGGGTACCGACAGTGGACCCCGAGCTCACCTCTGGGAGAAACCCTTTGGGTTAAGTTATTCTACCGGAGGTGGGGCCATTCTCAATTCCCGCGCTTCGATTTCAAGAGTCTTCTGATGTGCTGTTGGAGCAACGGTCTGGGAGTGAACCATCGACGCGTGGCTTCTTATGAATGCAGCATATAAGATCCTTGAGTGAGGATCTCATGCAATTGAAGGTTGCCGGTTCCCAATACGAAAATTGTCTCAGTTCTGCGCGCCCTGTCAGGGTGCCGCCATTGAGTTTCCCGCCGCTCATCATGACAACGGTTCGCCTAGGGTAAGAACCTCGATCTCTTCGTCGGGGTGGACCCAGGCCCACTCGTCCTTGATGGGGTAGAATTTTGAAAAGTGCCTTCGTTCTCGCTGCGGTTTCCATCCAAGTGTCGCAGAGGCTTACTTAAGAGGGAAAGTGTGCACGGTTTGAGGACTCTTTACGCCTTCGATCAAATTTGCGCTCAGAGCCTCCCGAACTCCGCCTAACTTCCCTTCCTTTGCTCCGCTTTGCCGCGATAGAGTTGGGTCTTCCCAAGAGCCGCCTCAAGAGTGACGATGATTTGAAGAAGGTCCAAACCTATATGGGGTGGTCCAGCGACTCCTTCAACCACTCTATTCGCATTAACGAGCTCCCGTTCAAGAAGGAGCGCAGTGGCGACATGGTCTACTTCTCGACGTACGCCATGGTGGGATTGATCCCACCTTTTTCTACCTTTCTTTTGATGCTGCTAGACTTTTATGGTCTCCAGCTGTATCACCTTGGCCCCCATTCTCTTCTTCTCGTGGTGACGTTCATCCACTTTTGCGAGATGTGGGTGGGTATTCCTTCCTGCGTCGAGCTTTTCTGCACCTTCTTCACCATCCACACCACCGGCAAGGGGAGTGAGCTTCTTGACTTTTACTATTTTGTGAAGCGCAAGAACTACCCCTTCAAATACTTGAAGTCGTTTCCTTTCGGCAAATGGGACAACTGGAAGAAAGACTGGATCGTCATTGCAGTGGAGGAGCACGAGAAGTTGGAGTTGCCCGAAGGCCTCCCCAACATTGACACCGACGCTTGGAGTGTAGTTCTAGTGCTGACAGATGCCTTCAACCCCATCTTGACCAGGATTCGCGAATGTGTGGAAGGTGGAGTGACTCCTCAGATGGTCTTCTGCAACTTCCTAGTCAACAGATGGGCTCCGCTGAGGAAGAGGGAGAAGCTCGCGTGGGCCCTCAACAGTGTGATGGATGACGACCAGATTGAAACCGATTTGAAATCAAACTTAGATGACAAAGCTTTGAGGCTTCATCTCAAGAAATTCCAGCATGGAATAAACGTCGACGGTGACGACCTAGTTCCGCCGGCAGCTTTGCTTCCTCTGAACATGGAGGCACAATTCAGCAGAGAGCTCCGGAGGAAGATGCCGGCGCTTGACGACCTTGGTGAGGTGGAAAGGCGTCCGACCACCAAGGTGGTAATCCCCAGAGCTTCTGAAGGAGGGCTTGCCTCCACCCCAAGCTGGAGGGTTGAAGACACCGGCAAGGGCAAGGGTAAAGAGCCAGCTGAGCCTTCCAGCCAGAAGAGGAAGTTGAAGCACGCTGACAGGAGGTCCGTCAGACCTGCGCCTTCTACCATGGCTCCTTCTCCCCGGCGGGGGAGCTCTTCTGCAGCTACCCCTGCTCTAGCGCAAGCATCTTCAAGGGACGTCACCTCTGAGCAGTCAACCCCGGCCTCAGTGCCGGCTAAAAGCTCCAGGCCTGGGAATTCTTCCCGGCCAAGAGAAGCTCCGATCGAGAGGACTCCGACTACTGCAAGTGGCCCTCAACTGAGGTCCAAAGCCGTTGTCTCACAAGACTTGGTGGGTTCTGGCTTCGGGCCTCAGAAGAAGAGGTTCCAAGGCGACTGGGGTGGTAGCATCCCTAGGTAAGCTTTGATTACTCACCTTAAAATGCTATTCTTATTTTTTATGTGTCTTTAATCTTTTCTTCCCTTCATTTCTAGGGTGTCAAAGAAGGGGTTAGAACTTCGGCGCCTATCGCAGCGACCAGGGCTGCACATGCCGAAGCTCCGGTTTCAAGCACCGAGCCTCCTTCTCAAGTGGTGGCAGAAGTCACGACAGCTCCGGTGCCAGCTGTCGTGGACTTGGATTCAGAGTCCTCGCTCGAAGCTCCTGTGGTAGCGCCGGACCACAGGGAGAAGTCGAAGATGTACCCCTGGCGACGGTGGCGGAGGTTGATGCTCCAGCATCGGCGATGCTAGAAGTTTTGGCCTTTGAGCCGGAAGTCATCGAAGCCCTGGCCGCTGAGCCAGAGGTAATTGAAGCCCCGACCACTGGGCCGAAAATAACTGAAGCTCGTGTCCTTGTGCCAGAAGTAGTTGAAGGTCCGGCGGTTGAGCCGGAGATGCCTGAAGCTCCGGTCGTTGAACCGGAAGAAGCTGACGTGCCGGCACCAGAGCTAGCGGCGGTAGAGACCTCAGATGAAGCCCCTGCTATTGCCCCAGAGGTAGCTGAACCAGAGCCAGAGCTGCCTGAAGAGGTGGTGATAGGTCCTCTGCCTTCGGAGCCAGCGACCGAAGAACCTGAAGCAGCGCCTTCAACTTCTTCTCGAGAGGTGGAAGTTCCCCCAGTGGGTTCTTCTGCTGCTGCTGAAGGGCTCCCGGAGAGCGGCCCCAGTGCCGCAGAAGCTCAAAGGTCCTCTCTTGTAGAGTGGGACCCTATTTTTTGTAATGGAGAATCCTCTGGAATCCGCAGAGATGGTCCCAGCAGGTCCAAAGCCTATCCCTTTGGTGTTGTCCATAGACAATGCCTGCTCTAGTCTCCGACAAGTCCAACTCGCCTTCGATCATGAGAGAAAAGCCATGGAGGAGGAGTGCAACACCTTGAGGCATTGGCGCAACAGACTCCATTTTGAGACCAGGCTTGCCCAGACGAGGCTAGCTGACCAGAAGGAGTGGATAAAGAGGGAGAAGGCCCAGTTAGAGTACTGGGATAAGCTGCTTGAGGAGAAAGAGGCCACCATCCGGGCGCTCGACGCTAATTCTAGGGAAATCCTTGAGAAAGCCAAGGAGAGGTGTGATGCCGCTGATGAGCATCACAAAAACCTCAATGAATTGAATGAGGTTCTCCTAAAGCGTCGGGCGGACCTGGAGGCAAGGGAAGAAAAGCTCCTGGGGCAGCAGGAGGATATTGTGAAAAGAGAGGAAGAGGTCACCCAGAAGCTGACTCTGGGTGAACAGAATTTGGCGGATCGCTCAAAGAAGTTTGAGCAGTGGAGTGAAGATGAAAGGAAGAAGTACTGGAAGATGGGGCAGGAGCTCTCGAAAAGAGAAGCTGACGTTGCCACTAGGGAAAAGGTGAGAGGCAGGAAGAAGGACCTGGCCGAACGACAGAACCGCATCCATCTCTGGGAGATGGAGCTAACCAACCGCGAGAAGCAGGTTGTTGAAAGTATGCAACAACAAGCCAAAGTGGTGGAACGCCTTGCTCGGGAGAGTTCGGAGCTAGCGACCACCTGGATGTCACTAGAAGAGCTGCAAAGCTTGAAGGCAACTGAGTCCCTGATGGTATGGGACTTCTTGGGACGTGCAGACAGGGCCCTTGTGCCTCTTGGTTTTAGTCCAGTACGCCCGGAGGACCCAGCACAGGAGTTGGACCAGACGGTGGTGGCACTTGGCTCTGCTGGCAGCAAACTCGACGTGATGGGTAATGTCATCGCTGAACACCTGGAGACAGAGGGTAAATCTTTGGCGAAGAACGTCGCCGAGTATGTCTTTGCGTGTTACAAAAGCTGAGACCCCCAGTTCTGTCTTGATCCGGTCTTTGAAGGAATCATTGCCGAAGAAGAGGATGCCGCCAGAGCTAGTGTCCAAGAAGTTGCTGAGAAAGTTACTTCATTTTTCCATAGGACTTAGATCATCCAGTGGCTAGGACTTTTTCCTTTTGCCCCCTGTAACCCGAATTTTGTAATCTAGTACTTTTGATTAATGAAATCCTCCTTTCTACCATGAATTTCACTTTGTCTTCAATATACTATGATGTATCTTGTTGGCCCCCTGGTATATGTGCACAATTGGAGTGTGTACATGTACCAAAAAGATTTGACAGCATGTTGATGACTTGAATGCTTCGAACTTGTAGATTTTAGGTCTGAAGTATTTATCTCCTGTACGTCGACGGTTGGCTCCCTAGGATTTATCGGAGCTTGATAGATCCGGTAGCTTCCGATGTCAATGCCTAAATCATTGAAGGTAGACCCCCAGGGGTTGTCGGAGCTTTGTAGCTCCGACGTGACCCCTTGTCAGCATATTAAACGTTGACGACGGGCCCCCTTGGAGGATGTCAGAGCTTAGTAGCTCCAGCGTCGTCCACCATCGCTGTGAATTTCTGTTTTTCCTGCACATTAAATACAATAAAAGAGTAAAATTTGTCCTCTTGTCTATAAATCGTTTGTGACTTATCATTCTTATTTGAGTTTTAAATCCGAAGAAACTCGATATGGTAACAAGCATATTGATGTAATCTTTCCGGACCCATATGCTTTTCTAGTACTCACCCTACTGAGGCCTGCCGGAGTGTAGGTAGAGTGGCGTACTTAGGGTGCAGGACCAAGCTAAGTCGATAGCACACTCCGGACCTATGTTGGCTTGGCGTTCAGGCAAGTAGACTATACAACATGTTAAGACCCAAAGAGACCAACAATATAACTTGCAATGCATATGAATAACTTGGTAAAAACTCAAGAGGAATTGCACAACTCCATTATAGACAAGAAGGCTAGAAATGATAAATTAACAGATCGAGCCTTGTACAAAAAATAAATGCACGTGGAGTCTGTTTTTACACAACAATGTCTTTCATTATAGGTCTCGATTACAGGGGAGACAAGGACACACTTAGGATGCAGGACCAAGCTAAGTGCGCTATACATCTTGTACTGACCCGGGGTAGGTAGTTACACTTTTAGTGCAGAGACTGTATGAAGTGTACTTAAACTTCCCGGACCCTCCTGGAGGGGTCCGGATGTTCTCCCAGAGGACCTACCCATTTATGTTTAGTGACTCTATAACATACATCGTGTGTAATTACATACTCACCTCCATGATTCTAAGTATAAAACTTATAGAGGTGCTCGATGTTCCAAGGATTAGGAAGCGGAATCCCATCCTCAGTTTCCAAGCGAACGCATCCGGGACGGGATAATTTGATCACTCGAAATGGACCTTCCCAGCTGGGGGAAAGTTTGTTCATTCCTTCCCGAGTTAGTATCTTTCGATGCACCAGATCGCCTTCCTCGAGCCGTCGGTTGCGCACGTGCCTTTGATGATAGCGCCGGAGCGCTTGGCGATATCGTGCATTCCGAACAGCTGCTTGGCACCTTCCCTCGTCAACGAGGTCAAGGTCTTCACGCCGGAGCTAGTCCTGCGTGGCTTCGTCGAAGGTCCGGACCCGGAGGGACCGCAAGGTGATCTCCGGAAGAAGGACTGCTTTAGCTCCGTACACCAGAAAGAAGGATGTTTCTCCAGTTGACCAGTTAGGTGTTGTCCTGTTCGCCCACAACGTGGATGGAAGCTCTTCAATCCAGTTAGCTTCGTGCTTTTTCAAGCACTCATATGTGCACGTCTTGAGTCCTTTTAAGATTTCTGCATTTGCTCTCTCGGTTTGGCCATTGCTTGCAGGATGAGCTACTGAGGCGTAGCTGAGTTGAATGCCAAGGTCTTTGCAATATTCTTGAAATGCAGCACTTTTGAGTTGAGTTCTGTTGTCAGTTATGACTTTGTTTGGAACTCCAAATCTGCATATAATGGACTTCAAGAACTTGATTGCTGATTGCTTGTTAATTTTCACAACTGGAGTCACTTCCGGCCACTTAGTGAACTTGTCGATGGCGACATATAGGAACCTGTAACCTCCGACAGCTTTTGGGAAAGGTCCCAAGATGTCATGCCTCACACAGCGAATGGCCATGTAGGAGGTATCATTTGAAGTGATTGAGCCGGTGTGTGAATCTGTTTTGCGTGGAACTGATATGCTTCACATTTTACACTAGCTCAACCGCATCCTAAAGTGTTGTAGGCCAGTAAAAGCCATGCCGAAAGGCTTTACCAACCAGCGTGCGGGAAGAAGCATGGTTCCCACACTCACCTCCATGGATTTTTGCGAGGAGCTCGCGACCTTCTTCCCTTGTAATGCAGCGCATTAGGATGTCGTTGGCACCACGTTGGTAGAGATCCCCTTCTACCAACGTGTATCTTTTAGCCAATCTGACAATCCGGTCAGCGGTTACATCATCTTCAGGAAGGATGTTGTCTTTAAACTAGCTACGGATCTCCGAGATCCATGCATTGGAGCTAACTTGAGCTCCTGAGTCTTGCGTGCTGGGTTACTTGGAGCTTCCGATAGCACCTACGACCCTTGGTGGACGCCATGGAAATAGGTCCATCGGGACTGCCAGCTTCGAGGTGCTGGTCTCGCTTCTCAGTTCGGCAGGCTGAGCTGTTGATTTTGACAACCTTCGGACAAAGATTCCGTCAGGAGCCGGAGCTCTGGTTGAGGCTTTTGTCGAGAGTTCGTCGGCTTTAGCGTTATGAAGATATTGAACATGGTGGAGATCCAGGACTTCAAAGTCTTTCGGAAGCCTCTGTACTTCAAAGAGATAAGCAACTAGTTGGGGTTTGTTGTAGGAACATTCACCTTTGACTTGTTTGATGATGAGTTGTGAATCTCCCTTTACCAACAGCTGTTTGACACCATAAGATAGTGCCACCTTGAGTCCATAGATGTGAGCTTCATACTCTGCCATGTTGTTGGTTGCCTTGAAATCAAGGTGTACCATGTACTTGACCTTCTCCCCAGTCGGAGCAAGGAGAAGGATTCCAGCTCCAGCCCCCTGCTTTTGCACGGAGCCGTCGAAGTAGAGGGTCCAGTGAGGCTCGGTGAATACCGGAACTTTGGGTTCTGGTTTCTGCTCACCGTGGCCCCCAGGGTTTGAAGGAGAGGGGGTCCACTCCGCCACGAAGTCAGCCAAGGCTTGACTTTTGATTGCTTGTCTTGACACGAATTCTTGATCGAATTCGGCTAGTTCCGCTGCCCACTTTGCAATGTTCCCAGTAGAATTAGGGTTATGTAAAATAGCACCCAGTGGAAAAGAAGTTACCACTGATATTTTGTGGCTTGGAAGTAGTGATGAAGCTTCCTAAAGGCAATAAGAACTGCGTAAAGCAGTTTATGCACCTCAATGTATCTTGTCTTAGCGTCGTAGAGTACTTCACTAATGAAGTACACGGGGCGTTAGATGGTCCGGACCCTTTCAGAAGGACCCAAAGCTTCTTGTCCATCGACCCAGACCCTGTTGGGGGTTCTGGACCTTCAGGCTGTGCTTCTTGGACCCTCCTGGAGAGGTCCAAAACTCCTTATTGTTCAACCCGGACCTCGCTGGAAGGATCCAGATCATCTTGGTCAGCCAGGCGAACCTCCTCAAACAAATGAGGTTGATCTCCTAGCATTTCTTTTTGAGGTTCCATGTCTGGGAGCTGGGACCCAATCATGCCTTCAAATGATTCCAGACCCTCCTGGAGGGGTCTAGACTCCTGGACTGGATGTGGTTCCGATCTTTTCGCAATCAGGACCATACTGACAACTTCGGTGGTTGCCAAAATGTAAAGCAGTAAAGGCTCACCAGGATAAGGATCTACCAATATCGGTAGTGTGGTGAGGAGTTGTTTCAGCTCTTGAAACGCCTTTTTTGCTTCTTCATACCAATGAAATGGTCCGTACTTCCTCAAGAGTTTGAAGAAGGGTAGCGCCCGTTCTGCGAGTCTTGAGATAAACTGGCTGAGCGCAGCTAGACATCCAGTTAGCTTCTGGACATCTTTAATGCGAGCTGGGGGCCACATATCTTCTATGGCCTTGATCTTTGCTGGATTTGCTTCAATTCCTCGGTGAGTCACCAAGAACCCCAGAAGCTTCCCGGAACTAACCCTGAAGACACACTTGTCTGGGTTCAGCTTGGTGCACATGGTGCCCAGCTTGTCGAAGATGGCTTGTAAGTTGTCAGGGAGTGACTCCTTGTTTTTGATCTTCACAACGATGTCATCGACATACACCTCAACCAAGTCTCTAATTAGCTCTCCAAATGTTTTGTACATAGCTCGCACAAATGTTGAAGCAGCATTTTAAGACCAAATGGCATGGTAGTATAACAGTACAATCCATCTACTGTTATGAAGGCAGTATGCTCTTCATCTTCCTTAGACATTTGGATTTGATGATATCCAGAATATGCATCAAAGAAACACAATAGCTCACACCCGGAGGTGGAGTCCACTATCTGATCTATTCTAGGTAGTGGAAATGGATCCTTTGGACATGCCTTATGTAAGGTGGTGTAGTCGATACACATCCGAAGCTTCCCACCGGCCTTGGGTACAACAATTGGGTTTGCCATCCATTTTGGATGGAAGACTTCCCGGATGAATCCAGCTTCGAGCAACTTCTTGATTTCTCGTCAGATGAAGTTTTATCACTCGATTGATTACTTCCGGGGCTTCTGGTGTACAGGTCGTGCATCTGGGTAAATCTTTAGATTGTGCTCAATTACCTCCCTAAGGATCCCAGACATTTGTGATGGTTGCCAAGCAAACACGTCGACATTAGCCCGAAGGAAAGTGATGAGCGCGAGTTCCTATTTGTTGTTCAGACCTTGCAATATACGGGTAGTCTGAGCAGCATCGGAACCGATTTGGATGACTTTGACGGGAACGTTAGTGTCGCCGCTTGGTTGCACACGAGGTGCGGAGGTAGAGCCTTTATGACGAATGCTCGGAGGGTTCGGAGGTGGCTCCTTACCGGATGCTTCCTCTTGCGCTGTGGTAAGCGCATAGAGTTCTTATAGGGCAGTTACTTCTGTGGTGTGATCTCCGCGGATCCGGAGAACGCTCGTAGGTGTTGGCATCTTCAACACTAAGTAGCCATAATGGGCAACAACCATGAACTTGTATAAAGTTGGCCTGTCCAAAATGGCATTGAACGGCAGACTGATCTGCGCGATGTTGACGACTAACTTCTCAGCTCTGTAGTTCTCCCGAGTCCCAAAGGTCACTGGGAGTGTGATGGATCCGAGAGGTGTAATGGTTTCCGGACCTACCCCAGAGAAAGGTCGGGATGGAGGAAGGTCCGAAGGCCAGAGCTGAAGCTTAACGAAAGCTTCGAAGCTTATGAGGTTTAGCCCGAAACCTCCGTCCACCATTACATGGTGGATTTGAATATTGTTAATGGTGGGTGACACCATCAACGGGAGTTGACCAGCCCCTATCAGGTTTTGGGGGCAGTCCGAAGCATAAAAATGATGGGAGTATCCAGCCACTTCCGATGTGGCTCCGCCTTAGCAGTGGGAGCTGCCACAACCATGTCGCGCCGCATTGTCTTGAGGATGTGGCGAGAGGTGATGTCCCAAGAACCACCATAGATGGTGTTCAGGGTCTTCCGGCGCTCGTTGTCAGAGACGTCGGAGTCGTCGTCGACGGAGTTGTAAACAACTTTCAGGACCTTCTTGGGGTCCTGGAAACCTAGCTCCTCTTCAGCCGGAGCTTCATCGACTTTTTTTGTTTTCCTTCCCTTTGAAGGGAAGGAGCTTCTTCCCGGCGCTTGTTATAGCACTCAGCAAGGTTCTGGATCTCCCATCACTCTTCCAAGCTGTGTCGGTTAGTCTTGTGAATCGGACACCATGCTTTGGAACTGTTGTCGTCTTCTAATGAAGGACGAGGTCGTTTCTCGGGGCGTGGCCCCCGACCACTAGGAGCTGTGGCAGCAGCAGCGGCTGGTGCGCCAGCCGACGGCTTCTTTTTGCTGTTGGGTCCTTCTTCTTTTTTTCCACTACCAGAGGTAGCAACTTCAGTTTTGGAAGAATTATGGTTGGCCTCCGGAGCTGGCTTAGAGTGCATATCACGGCCCTCCGCAGCTCTAGCACATATATCGGCTAGACTGAAGAGTTCCGTAACGCTGGTTACTTCTTTGATAGCCAGCTTCTCCAGCATCTTCTTATCTCAAACACCCTATCCGAATGCAACGATAACAGAACAACTCGAGATTGAAGGAATAGTATTTTGTACCTGAGAAAACCGTTGGATGAAAGATCGCAGTGATTCCCCCGATGTCTGCTTTACAGCAAACAGATCCAATTCAGTGCCAGGTCGGGTGTAAGAACTCCCATAGTTGGCAGTGAACTGCTGGCATAGCTCCGCCCAACTATTAATGGAGTCGGGTGGAAGACTGAATGTGGCCTAGAGGGGGGGGGGGTGAATAGGCCTTTTTGAACTTTGTGGGAACCTGCAACACTTAACCACCCAATCAAAACTCGAGATATCGGACTAGTCCAATAAAGTGCGGATTAGTTCGGTATGTACCGACTAGGTTAATCAAGTTTAGTCGATTAATTTGATTCTAGGATGTATGCAGCGGATATATACTCATAATTGAGGTGTTGCAATATTATGAGCTAGAGTATACCACAAGTCAATCTTATATTTGATGTTTCAACGTAAAGTGAGTAAGATTGATTTAAACCCTAGATAAATATGATGAATAAGAACGATGAACACAAAGCAATTTATCCCGTGGTTCGACTCCCACAGAGGCAACCTACATCCACGTTGAGGAGTCCACAAAAGGACCGGGTCTTCTCCAACCCTACCATCGTCGTATCACCACGAAGGCCAATCCTCTTTTCTTATCACAAAGGGTAAATAACCAAATTCAAGGGGCCTTCTCACACGTTGAGGGCTCCCCTAGATTACAATGAAAACTCCACCAAGAACACACTCAAAAGATTACAATTAAAATCACAGGAGTGTGTTAGGGAATCAAACCAAGAGCTCAAGAGTGATGAATCGTGTCTCTCCAATGTTCCAAAGTGTATCCTCAAAGGATTGATCTTTTTGGATTTTGATTTCGTGGAGAGATGTGTTTTTGAGGCTCTTGGGAGGTGTGACGGCGCAGGGGGTCGAGAGAGTTTAAAGTTGGGTCGTGCACATCTATTTATATTGGGTTTCTAAAAGTGACCGTTAGGGTTTAGAAAGATCGGACTAGTCCGTGTTGGACACCGGACTAGTCCGGTGTGCTGTGTGTAGCAAACCCTAAGTGTCCCTAAATATCGGACTAGTCCGGCTAGGAGCGGACTTGTCCGATTTCGCTTCTGGAAATCTTCGGACTAGTCCGATAGACATCGGACTTGTCAGGATTAGTGAAACCCT
This sequence comes from Tuctoria greenei, assembly GCA_036927565.1. NCBI lineage: Eukaryota > Viridiplantae > Streptophyta > Magnoliopsida > Poales > Poaceae > Tuctoria > Tuctoria greenei. The sequence goes on along the minus strand of JAYESD010000002.1, from coordinate 263,240,079 downwards.
AAGTGACTTGGGTGACAAGTCCGCACTTGGGGGACTTGTTCGATTTAGGTCAGAGGGTTTTCGGACTAGTCCGTGCCAATATCGGACTTGTCCGATTTAGATCAGAATGATATCAGACTAGTCCGTTGTGTGATCGGACTTGTCTGATTTTGTGCAGCTTGTGAAGTGTTTGGAGGACTAGTCCGCACTGGGGAGGACTAGTACGATTCTAGTCAGAGAGATATCGGACTAGTCTGTGTTGATTTCGGACTTGTCCGATCTTGTGTAGAGAGATATCGGACTAGTCCGGTGTCAGTCGGACTAATCCGGTCCTGTATAAATTTGTGCAATGTGTGTGTTTATTTGTGATTGAGCTCTTGGGGTGTGTTTTCTTAACACACTCCACAGGCAATGATCTACTACACTTGTTCCTTGAGCTCCTCTCCATATTGCTCCTCATTCTCCCTTCTTTTTGGCACTTTGCTTATTTTCACATTAAAACCTGTGCTCATCTCAACAAAGTGGTTTGGATCTCATTTGCTTGTCATAAATCATCCAAAACCCACAAGGGATTCCTAGATGCACTTTCAATCTCCCCCTTTTTGGTGATTGATGACAACCAATTGAGATTTCACAAAATATGACAAAAAGTTGAGCTTTTCATAAAGTATGCACATAAGAGTTTAAAATACATCAAGCAATGAAAACATGATCCATATGTGCATTCTTTATGGTGGGATGCCTAACCAAGTGCATTGAAATAGTAATCATGAAGAGAATGACATAATTGACATTAACACACTAACAACAAGCATATATGTCATTCTAGGAGCAAAATCACAGATTTCATAGATTAATCCACAAGTAGTTCAAAGCATTGCATCACAGGACCATTATGTAAAAAAATAGCATATTAAATAGTTTACAACCCTCAAAATAGACAAAAAGCACAAAGGAAGCTCTCTCCTCGCATCCTACAGCTTAAGACCTAAGACCTAAGACTCCCCCTCAATCTCTCCCCCTTTGGAATCAAGACACCAAAAAGAAGGAGAGGAGGGACCTAAAGTCTTCACGCCTCGCTGTCGGTCCTCTCATCATCTTCATCTTCGTCTTTGGGCTGATGAGGAGGAGGAGGAGGTGCGGAGCCGCTTGAGCCCCCAATGCCAAAGTAGGCAATCTCGGAGGGGGTCAAGGGCCCGAGCTCAATGATGTCAGGGTTGGAGTCCTTAGAAATTACTAGAGATCCAATGGGGTTGATCTCCAGCTTTTGACTTAGCTGCTTGATATTTGCCTTCACATATCTCATATCTTCCTTTCTCCTTTGATTGAGCTTGTGGCCTCTGATCTCAGTCTTGCAGCAAGATTCGAAGATGGCCACAAGATACTTCAGGATGCCACTCGCAGCTCCTTTTTGAGGGGCTACCCTAGTGGAAGGGGCATCCCTGGCATCTTCACTTACTCTTGCTGGAGCCTCAGGACTGGAGGCCGGAGAAGGAGCAGCCTGAATGCTTGGCTTTTGAGGCATATGGGGCCTCAAAGTAAGATGCTCCACATCTTTGACAAACTCAATCCCAGTGACCTTCTCTATCACGAACATAAGATACGGAGCATAGCCACATGACCTGTTGGGTGTGCAAGAGATGTTGACCATATCGTTCGAGATATAGTCAGCCACATCAAACTTGCGGTCCTTGCTTATGACCCTTATCAGGGTCCGGAGATAGCCCTGCATACTCCCAGCATCCTCATCCTTGGGGGCAATTGTATTCCTCAAAACTTTGTTCAACAGCACAAAGAATGGCTTCATGTTATTGGTGGAGGGAGGGTTGAACCTGGAGTTGGGCTCATAGAGGAATTTCATCTTATCCTTCTCAATGACACCTATATTGTGGATAACCAAGTTGTCATGGCTTGAGGTGTCAAGGTGAAGCGGGCTTGCAAAGTCTTCATAGGTTATACTGTACTTGGATCCGTGAGTCATCCAAGTAACACTCTCTTCATCATCACTTGAGAAATGGCAAGTTGCAAAGAACTAGGGTACCACTTCATCATTTCAATTGTACTTGAAGGCAAAGAGGTCCTTCAAGCCATGCCTTTCCATTGCTTCCACCACTTCAACAAATGGTGAGCAACCCTTCTTTTCAAAATGTGCCCAATCAATCCACTGGCTGTGCACCACGGGCGTCTTCATTTGGAGATATACAGACTTGTAGAAGTCTGCATGGAAATTGCTCCAAAATCTGCCATCCACAGCTTGCTTCGGACGGCCATACCAATCATCATTTCTGAATTTTGTAGCCGAGTTGCTGCCCTTCCCATTGAACCTTTCCTCAGTGGGTTTTTCCAAGCCCCTTGCTTCGGAGCTGACATCTTCAGGGGGCAAATCGGGCCCGTTGCAATCCCCTTGCCCTTGCCCTTGGCTAGGCGGGCACTCGTCGAGCTAGGGCCACCACCGACGGAGGCCCTGGAGGCAGGCACCTTTTGCCAAGCCACCCTCTTCTGAGACTGAGGAGGAGAGGGGACTGGCTCAGAAGGTCGCTTCTTGCTTTGGTCCGTTGAGGACCGAAGCGGGGCTTCTTGGGCCATCTCGGCTTATAAGTCCGAAGCTTCATCGTGAGAGTTCGACATGTCCTGAGAATGAATGGTACAAGGTATGGATAAGAATGTATGACAAGGAATTGAATGGATGACAAGAGAATTTGCATTGAGGAATTAAAAGGTTAGGGTTGAGTTCAGAAAAATAGGACTTGTCCGATGTACAGGCACGGACTAGTCCGGGTGACCGGACTTGTCCGTGCATGGACCTGACTAGTCCGGTATTCATCCTCAAAAACCTAACTTATGAGACAAATGGACTTACTCAATGCAAAATTAGCCTAATAGCAATGTAATACATCAAGGACACTAGTATTATGTGAAATAATCTAGGCTATTCGATCAACAATGAAGAAAATAGGGATTTCTAGGGTTTGGGGAAAAATTACCGAAGAAATCGCTTGAAACTTGGAGATGAGGGTGTTGAAGGACGGACAAGTCCGTGAACTTCAATCCCTATGCCATGAGGATCAAATTCCACCCAAACTTGCGAAGTTTCGATGGAGAAATCAAGGAATCGCCTTGGGAGCTCGAGCACGGAGAGAGAAGCTTGAGGCAAGTTGTGAGTGTGAGGCAATTAGGGTTTGGCGGCGGCTAGGGTTATGGACACGAAAAACCGGACAAGTCTGGAAATGACCGGACTAGTCCAAACTTTTCTAGAGGCTATATCGGACTAGTCCGTGGTCTATCGGACTAGTCCGGCCTAATCGACGCTCTGTGGACTAGTCTGCATGGGCGGACTAGTCCGGGTAACCACGGACTAGTCCGTGGTCACCAGGGAAGAATTTCTTAGCCTATTCATATATATTTGTAGGTACATATCTAGAAAATAGGGAGGAAAATCAAATCAAATAATCTTGATGAATATGATCAGTAAGCATACAACAATCAAGCAATGACCATAATTCACCAAGATCTAGTAATTGACATAGTTTTTTCGGAGAAAATTGAGAGAGATGATTTTCAAAATCCAATCAACATATTTTGAAGAATTCATACAGGTATGCAACACTTCAAGCCACATTCCGAGCATCAAGGATGTTTAGTTCATTTCGAAGCTCGCAAAAGCGTTTTTCATCAAGTGGCTTGGTAAATATGTCGACCGATTGTTTTTCAGTGTTGACGTTGGAGATGGCTATATCTCCTTTCATGGAGTGGTCTCTCTCTCAAGAAGTGATGTCGGATGTCTATGTGTTTGGTTCTAGAGTGCTCAACTGGATTATGGGCAATTTTAATGGCACTCTCATTGTCACAAAGGAGTGGAATACGGTTCATATTGTAACCGTAATCCCTTAGAGTTTGTCGCATCCAAAGGAGTTGTCCACAACAACTCCCGACTGCAACATACTCCGCTTCGGTTGTGGATAAGGCAATGGAGTTTTGTTTCTTGGAGGACCAAGAAACTAGGGATCTACCTAGGAATTGGCATGTGCCAGAGGAACTTTTTCTATCTACTTTGCATCCGACATAATCTGCATCGGAGTAACCAATGAGATTGAATTTCGAGCCTTTTGGATACCAAAGGCCAAGGTTGGGTGTATGAACTAAATATCTCAAGATCCTTTTTACGGCTGTCAAGTGAAACTCCTTAGGATTGGCTTGAAATCTTGCACACAAACATACACTCAACATAATGTCTGGCCTAGATGCACATAAATAGAGTAGAGATCCAATCATGGAGTGATATACCTTTTGGTCGACGCTAGGTCCATCTTCATTAAGATCCAAGTGGCCATTCGTTGCCATGGGAGTCTTTATGGGCTTTGCCTTGTCCATTCCAAACTTCTTGAGTAAGTCTTGAGTGTACTTCATTTGGTTTATGAACGTTCCTTCCTTTTGTTGCCTCACTTTGAATCCCAAGAAGTACTTTAGCTCTCCCATCATAGACATCTCAAATCTATATGTCATAATTTTACTAAATTCCTCACAAAAGGATTTGTTAGTTGAACCAAAGATTATGTCATCAACATAAATTTGACAGGCAAAAAGATCATTGTCAAAATTCTTTGTAAACAATGTATAATCTACTTTGCCAATCTTAAAGCCATTTTCAATTAAGAAATCTCTAAGACACTCATACCAAGCTCTTGAGGCCGTAGAGAGCCTTACGCAATTTAAATACGTGGTTGGGGAACTCTTCATCTTCAAACTCGGGGGGTTGCTCCACATACACCTCCTCCTTGATTGGTCCGTTGAGGAAGGCACTTTTCACATCTATTTGATAGAGCTTGAAATCATGGTGAGTAGCATATGCAAGTAATATTCTAATAGATTCAAGTCTAGCTACGGGAGCAAAGGTTTCATCGAAATCCAAACCTTCGACTTGTGAATACCCTTTGGCCACAAGTCATGCCTTGTTCCTTGTCACCATCCCGTGTTCGTCTTGTTTGTTGCGGAAAACCCATTTGGTACTGACGACGTTGGATTTGGGTCTTTCGACTAGTTCCCACACCTCGTTTCTCTTGAAATTGTTGAGTTCTTCTTGCATGGACACTACCCAATCTGGATCCTTCAATGCATCCTCAACCCTGCGTGGTTCCAAAAAGAACACAAACGAGTAATGCTCACAAAAATTAGCTATACGAGATCTAGTAATTACTCCCTTTTGGATGTCACCGATAATGTTGTCGACTGGGTGATCCTTTTGGACGCATTGGTGTACTCTTGGATGTGGTACTTGCTGTCTTGAATCTTCATGATCATCTTCTTCTCCCCCTAAGTGGTTGCCCTCATTGACTTGTTGATTATCTTCACTTTCTTGAGGTTGATCTTGTATGGAAGCTGATCTCCTCTTGCGGTTCATTTTCCTCATGCATATGTAGAGGTGGCTTTTGTGGTCGAACTTCGCCTAACGCCATTCTTCTCAATGCTTGACAAGGAGCTTCTTCTTTATCTAGCACACATGGATCATCTTGCTCCTTTTGGGAGCCATTAGTTTCATAGAACACTACGTCACATGCTACTTCAACAAGTCCGGAGGTCTTGTTGAAAACACGATAGGTGTAAGTGTTCGAATCATAACCAAGCAAGAAACCTTCATCAGACTTCGAAGCAAACTTTTAAGTCCTAGGCTTCTTGTTTAAAATATAGCATGGGGAACTGAAAACTCGAAAATATGAAATATTAGGCTTGTTACCGGTGAGTAGCTCATAGGATGTCTTCTTGAGTAGTCGATGAAGGTAAAGTCGATTTATGGCGTGGCAAGCGATGTTGACCTCTTCTGCCCAAAATCGATCTGAGGTCTTATACTCATCGAGCATTGTTCTCACCATCTCTATGTGAGTTCGATTCTTTCTTTCGGCAACTCCGTTTTGTTGAGGGGAGTACGAACCTGAAAATTTGTGCTTTATGCCTTCTTCATCTAGGTACTCCTCCACTTGTGTGTTCTTGAACTCCGTACCGTTGTCGCTTCGAATGTTCTTGATTGTCAATGAGAATTCATTTTGAGCTCGCTTGAAGAACTTCTTGAGTATTCCTTGTGTTTCTGACTTATCATGCAAAAAGAAAACCCAAGTGAAGCGAGAAAAATCATCAACAAATACTAAACCATATTTGTTACCGCCGATGCTTATATAAGCAATTGGACCAAATAAGTCCATGTGAAGTAGCTCGAGCGGTCTTGTTGTAGTCATGACGTTCTTTGCGGGATGAGGTGCTCCAACTTGCTTCCCGGCTTGGCACGCGCTACAAGGCCTGTCTTTCTCAAAAACAACATCCTTCAAACCTTGGATGTGATCGCCCTTGAGGAGTTTTTGAAGGTTCCTCATACCAACATGCGCTAGCCGTCTATGCCACAACCAACCCATGTTGATTTTTGCAATCAAGCATGTGTCAAGTTCAACTTTATCCTTGTTGAAGTCAACAAGATAAATCTTTCCCTTTAACATACCCTTGAATGCAATGGAACCATCACTCCTCCTAGAGACGGTCACACCCTCGTTAGTGAACAAGCAATTATAACCTTTGTCACATAATTAAGATATGGACAATAGGTTATAATCTAAGGAATCTACATGTAATACATGAAAAAGAGTGTGTTGTGGTGATATGGCAATTTTACCGGTACCGAGCACCTTTCCTTGACTATTGTCTCCAAAGTAGATGCCCTTGCTTGGATCCTCATTTGCTTCATATTCAACGAACATCCTCCTTTCTCCGGTCATATGGTTGGTGCAGCCACTGTCTAGCACCCATTTAGATCTATCGAAGAAATAGGCCTGCAAAAACAAATTATGTTTTGGTTTTAGGTACCCAAGCTTGCTTGGGTCCTATTAGGTTAGTCACAAGGGATTTGGGCACCCACACATGAGATTTGGTGTTCTCATGGCGTGGCCCAACATAATGAGCATAAACCTTTCCATAATTACTTCTCATTAAGACATAAGATGCATCGAAAGTTCTGAATAGTAACTTTTGTTGTTTATGCACAGGACTAGTTTGGGAGGCCGGACTTGTCCGGAGTACCGGACTTGTCCGGACCCTGACCGGACTAGTCCGGTGTTCATGTGTGTTCAATGTTTTAATCTTGGACTTTCTAGTTTGAGAGGGTCTTCCCTTTACAAAGGCAATGCTTTCCTTGTTATTCTTATGGCTTGTAGCATGATGCTTTTCACCATGAGAGTAACCAATGCCATATTTTACATTTGGAGGTCTTGTGACCAAGTATGCACTACGTGCATATTTGATCTTCTCCTTGTCAAATATGCCATTTTGTGCAGGATGCTTGTCTTTCAAACTGGTGTCAACCTTACCACATGTACAAGTGGAAGCAACTTCAGTTTTAATGGGTTGGGAAGGTGAACTTAAAGAGGATGAAGGGTCACCTTGCCTGAGTGACTCAACTTGCACTTCAAAGATCTTGTTAACCTTGATTAGGTTAGCAAGTTCTTCCTTGATTGCAGCATTTGAGTCGTTTAACTCCAAGCAAGCTTCCTTGCTTGAAGCTAACCTAACCTCTAGTGACTTGCTTCGCTCCTTTTCAAGCTCTAGAAGTTTGTCAAGTTCGACATATTCCTCCTTTTGGGAGACAATCATGTCTTCTTGACGGTGTATTAACCCCTCCTTCTCAACAAGTTGATCAAGTAAAAATTTCATTTTAGTGGCTGTTTTCTTATCTAATCCAATAAGCATATCTTCATTATCACTAGCAATGTCGCTATCACTAGAATAGGAATGCATGGAGGAGGGTTTCGTTGTTACCTTGCGTTTACCTTCCTTTGCCATGAGGCAAGTGCCATTCCCCTTCCATGCCTCGAGTGTAGGGAAGAGAGTAGACTTCTTGGATGTCTTTTCGATGGCTATGCTAGCCATCTCTTCTTCTTCTGATGATGAGGACTCATCATTTGAATCCCACTCTTTCCCTATGTGCGCTTGTTTGGCTTGTTTCTTCTTCTTGAACTTCTTTGGTTGAGGCTTTGCTTCTTTGGTTTTCTTCTTGTTCTCTTCATATGGGCAATCAACTATAAAGTGGTTATACTCACCACAATTATAGCATGCCCGCCTCAATTTTGACCTTGATCTTTCCTTGTATCTTCCTTCACTTGATTTGGCGCCTTGTCTCTTCTTCATCATTTTCTTGAATTTCTTCATGAATAGTATCATGTCATCTTCATCCAAATCACTGCTCTCATCGTCATCGTCTTCTTCCAATTGAGCTTCTCATGATTTTTTAGATAAGGGCTTGAGGGTGGACTTCAAGGCAACCCTTTTCTTCTTTGCCGAGGTGAGGTTGGCAATTTCCTTGACATGCTTCGCTTGCTTTTCCATCATCTCGAAATTGATGATTTTTCCAAGTAGCTCATCTGGAGTCATTCTCTTGTATTCGGGGCTTTCTCTAATCAAGGAGCATAAGGTGACGTTGCGAGGCATGAAAGCTCTAAGGATGAGCTTCACCACCTCGTGGTCGTTCCACTTCTTGCTTCTGTAAGATTGAATCTTGTTGACGAGCGTCTTAAGTCGGTTGTACATATCTTGAGGTGACCCATCTTCTTCGATTGCGAATCTTCCCAATTCGCCCTTGATCATTTTGATCTTCGTTTCCGAACATGACGATCACCTTCATGTGCAGTTTGCAATGTGCCCCAGATCTCCTTTGCAATCTTGAGTCCATCCACCTTGGTGAACTCGTCCCGACTGAGCGAAGAGATAATGACTGCCGTGGCTTGGGCATTTTGATGAATTGCCTGCTCTTGGCTTGGTGTAAGCTCTTCATCGTCATCCGGGATATCTATCCCTGTGCACACAATATGCCATAAACTTGGATTGAGGGAAATTAGATGCATTTTCATATTTTTCCTCCACATTGAGTAACCACTTCCATCGAAGTGTGGGGCTTTTCCTAGAGGCATAGATAAATAATGATTATTGCTGGAATTCAGACGATCATAGTTGAAAGGATATCGGGAGTAGTTGGTGTGACTACTCCCCTTCTTCTTCTTTTCATCTTCGAATTTCACTTTCGCTTTGGAAAGAGTCTTCTTTCTTAGGAGCGCCTTTAGTTCAAGCGTCTCCTCATCGTCATCCTCGAAGTCTTGAATGGCTTCGAGGAGCTTTTCCACTTTCTGATTCCTATCATCATCAACCTTCTCTTGGTTGTTGCTCTTGTGTACGTCCTTCATGCCTGACATGATCTCTTCGAGCGATTAGTATCTTTCTTGAAGAACCTGCTCTGATACCAATTGAATGTGGCCTAGAGGGGAGGGGGTGAATAGGCCTTTTTGAACTTTGTCAGAACCTGCAACACTTAACCACCCAATCAAAACTCAAGATATCGGACTAGTCCGGTAAAGTGCAGACTAGTCCGGTATGTACCGACTAGGTTAATCAAGTTTAATCGATTAATTTGATTCTAGGATGTATGCAGCGGAAATATACTTGTAATTGAGGTGTTGCAAGATTATGAGCTAGAGTATACCACAAGTCAATCTTATATTTGATGTTTCAACGTGAAGTGAGTAAGATTGATTTAAACCCTAGATTAATATGATGAATAAGAATGATGAACACAAAGCAATTTATCTCGTGGTTCGGCTCCCACAGAGGCAACCTACATCCACGTTGAGGAGTCCACAAAAGGACCGAGTCTTCTCCAACCCTACCTTCGTCGGATCGCCTCAAAGGCCAATCCTCTTCTCTTATCACAAAGGGTAAATAACCAAATTCAAGGGGCCTTCTCACACGTTGAGGGCTCCCCTAGATTACAATGAAAACTCCACCAAGAACACACTCAAAAGATTACAATTAAAATCATAGGAGTGTGTTAGGGAATCAAACCAAGAGCTCAAGAGTGATGAATCGTGTCTCTCCAATGTTCCAAAGTGTATCCTCAAAGGATTGATCTTTTTGGCTTTTGATTTCGTGGAGAGATGTGTTTTTGAGGCTCTTGGGAGGTGTGACGGTGCAGGGGGTCGAGAGAGTTTAAAGTTGGGCCGTGCACTACTATTTATATGGGGTTTCTAAAAGTGACCGTTAGGGTTTAGAAAGATTGGACTAGTCCGTGGTGGACACCAGACTAGTCTGGTGTGCTGTGTGTAGCAAACCCTAAGTGTCCCGAATATCAGACTAGTCCGGCTAGGAGAGGACTTGTCCGATTTCGCTTCTGGAAATCTTTGGACTAGTCCGATAGACATTGGACTTGTCCGGATTAGTGAAACCCTAAGTGAATTGGGTGAAAAGTACACACTTGGGGGACTTTTCCGATTTAGGTCAGAGGGTTTTCGGACTAGTCCATGCCAATATCGGACTTGTCCGATTTAGATTAGAATGATATCGGCCTAGTCCGTTGTGTGATCGGACTTGTCCGGTTTTGTGCAGCTTGTGAAGTGTTTTGAGGACTAGTCCGCACTGGGGAGGACTAGTCCAATTCTAGTCAGAGAGATATCAGACTAGTCCGTGGTGATTTCGAACTTGTCCGATCTTGTGCAGAGAGATATCGGACTTGTCCGGTGTCAGTCGAACTAGTCCGGTCCTGTATAAATTTGTGCAATGTGTGTGTTTATTTGTGATTGAGCTCTTGGGGTGTGTTTCCTTAACACACTCCACACACAATGATCTACTACACTTGTTCCTTGAGCTCCTCTCCACATTGCTCCTCATTCTCCCTTCTTTTTGGCATTTTGCTTATTTTCACATTAAAACCTGTGCTCATCTCAACAAAGTGGTTAGGATCTCATTTTCTTGTCATAAATCATCCAAAACCCACAAGGGATTCCTAGATGCACTTTCAAAGACACATGAACTAGGACCTTGCAGTCCCAGTTAAAGCCACCGGGAAGTAATTGGCCATCACAGCCTCATCACCCCCCGCTGCCAGTATGGCAGTAGAATAAATTTGAAGAAATTCGACAGGGTTGACAGTCCCATCGAATTTTTCCGGCAAGTGAGGTCAGAACTTCTGTGGCCATCTGACCGTGCGTAAATGCATGGCCAAGGCAGGACAACCTCCTCCCACTCCCTGAGGAGCTGGGTTATCCCGAGCCTCTTGCCTTTCACGAGCACACTCGATATGGAAACGGCCGTCCTGCTGCCGGTAACGGCGATCCAGTTCCGACCGCAGGTCATGAGTTAGAATCCTGGTGATGGTATGTGTAAGTCGTGCCCCGGGAGGCAACGAGGTCACCTGCTGGGATGCAGCACGTCTCCTCTGCTACGAGACTTGTGGACCAAGTCGGCTCAACAAGGTTCGTCGTTGCGATGGTGCTCGCCCCGAAGGGGGAGGACCTTGATTGCTGATGCCTGCAGCTACAGCTGCAACCAAATGGTCAACATCAGCCCTCCATTGCTCCATAGCACCCTGGGGTGCACCTGGAGGCGATGGGTGTTGTAGGAGAGCTCGCACAATAATGAACGTGTGCTCAGGGTTTTTGTTTGTCAATGCAGTGATCGACGCGGATGCCCCATCTTGTTTACCATTATTGTTTGCCGGAACAGATGGTGGTTGTGGTGCTATAGTGCCTGCTGGAACAATGGCACCTGCTGGCTGTGGCGCATTGGGAGTATTGCCACCAGCGGGTTGTTCAGCTCGATTACCATTGGAGGATCCTGCAGCGGAATTCACCATCCTGTGATCTTGTGAAGTGCACCCCTACCTGGCGCGCCAAATGTCGAAGTGTAGCAACGACACTTCCCCCGATACTACCAAATGTAGTCCGCGGAGGTTCTTGTTTTTGTTGGGGCGCTTAAAGATCAAGAACGAGATGGTGACATAGGAGATTTACGTGGTTCGGGCCGCCTGAGCGTAACACCCTACTCCACGGGGTTTGTGTTCTTGTATTGTATGAGTCTTTTCCCTAGTATGCGGGTCAGCTTGGATCAGATCAGCTGTCCCTGGGTCCGTGTGGCACATCCCTTTTATAGTTCTAAGGGCTGACCGTTACAAAGCTTGCCTGGCCCGACATGTGGCCCTGGCATGTTTAATGGCCTAATACACTGTCTAAAGGGTATTAAACATGATTAATAGTGTGATAATGTGCCTTAATGGTTGCGTTACCCCTACTAGCAGCACACTGATCATGTATCATTAATATAGCATTAATGACGCGTAATTAGGTCTTGTAACTGCTGCTTTAATCGCCCTTGATTGTTCGTGTAGATGGAGATCCACCAATGTACTCGTTGGTGAAGCAGGTCTCCACACGTGGCAGCTCCGGAGCTTTCCCTTGCGGGAGGGTAGGTCCGGGGCTGTTGTACACGTGTCGGCACCGAAGCTTTCCCTTGCGGGAGGGTAGGTCCAGGGCTGTTGTACACGTGTCGGCACCGGAGCTTTCCTTCGTTGGGAGTTTAGTTCCGGTTTTCCTTTACACGTGTTTACCCAGGAGCTACCCTTATGAGGGGAGCGGGTCCGGTGCAATGTGACATGTGGGGCCTGAGGAGACCTTCAAATCTGACAGGTAGAGCTCCCTTGTACTCTTCACGGTACCGAGGGGTACCCGGTACGCAGGGTACCGACACATCCCGTGTGATAAAGTCCTATCTTGCAAGTAGATTCCAACTACTCGACTTCTAGCGGATTCCTACAAACATAAGCATGGCATTTTCTACTCGTTGGGCTGTAAACCTACCCAATACTCCATGGGATTTGTGGGTCATGCAAGTGGAGTAACGAGCACCTTAGCCCTAATGCACAAAACTCATCCTAGACATAAGTGATATAAATAGAAACTTTAATTATCTCTTAAATTCAAACCGGAGCTTGCCTTAGGTTGCGACTAAATAAAAGTCAATAAAGTCATTTCTTGATCTCATGGTGGAGCTCCGAGTTGACTCCTGTCGTCAAGTACCCTTGCTGCTGCTCCAGATCATAAGTTGCTTGCAGCAAGCTCCATGTTGATCCCCTCCTCCTTCGTATGGTGCTCCTCGTCGACTTTGTTTTCATTTGAACTATTGGTATGAAAGTGCACATGTAAGAAGTATGATTAACAAGGGGAGAACACTACATGAATCTTGAAATAAAACGTGACATCGTGTACATGAGCTAAAGAATAGTCTCTACTGTGTTCAAGTTCATATTGTTCACAAGTTGAATAAACATCAACTTGATTCCAGAAGGTTATGCCCGAGACTTTAAAGTAGTGGCATAAACCTTCTCACAATGGAAACCACAATAGATTGCTCAAGCTCAAGTTCTGTACAAGGGCTTAGATGATGTTCTCTGAGGTATTCAGCTTCTGGTGGCAAGAATGGAGTTTAACAAAATGGAGATGGGAGCAAAAGAACTATGAACCTCCATGTGACATTCATGTAAATGAGACATACCAATGTAATAATCTAATGAAGACCAAATATAATGAATCTGGGATTTTTGTAGTATTTCACAGAGGTCATAAGACAGGTGCTAGCCAATTTTCAGCTAAATACATGACATATTGTGGTCTACAAAAATCCAGCAAGCTTTACGCTTCACTGAAATTTCCTGGAACATCTGTAGCTTTGTCACGCTTCAAAATTGGTTTTATGACTATGAGATGTTAAGAGTAGTATAACAAAATTGGTTTAATAATTTTATAAGAATTCTACAGGGAGATATTGATTTTTAAGTTGGGACAATTTTCTGAAAAACATTCTGGACATTTTGGAATTTTTTCATGTGCATACTGATTGGGAACTCAATTGGACCTATCAAATTAAGTCAAATGAGTTTGAAATTTTTACTGGGGTTCAAGTAAATTATTAGTAAGGATATGGTTAAATTTGGGAATTTACCAAAGATTGGATCATTAGGAATAAATTCTGAAGTTTTTTTTGCTTCATGGAAATTATTGAAGAAATATCTTGGCTGTTCATATCAATACAAGTGCACCACTGGAGTTTATGGATCATAAGAAGTCTAAAAAAATTTATTTGAGAACTTTTGGCCAATTCTACTAGTCTCTATGATTTTGGGAAGGTAGGCTCAAATCTGGAATTATTTTTCAAAATGAAAACTTAAGTGGCTGACAGAGGGGTTCACTGGTCAGCTTCGTGTTCTACCTCTGGACAGCTCGAACTGTGGCTTCAAATTAACTTCACTTGGCCGTTCCATGGTTTTAGGCGACCAAATGAAGTGACACAAAAACAATATTTGATCCACAAACCCTGGAACACAAGTTGGGCAACATGGTGCAACACGGTGACGACCAGAACGTTGCCGACAAGGACAGAGGCGGTGGCAAGCTTGACTGCTATGGGGAAAACACCTAGAAGAGTACCTATGTGCGATGGGAGTCTGAATCTGAACTTCAATTGAAAGGAAAATGACTGTATGGTGGGATTCCTCAGAGACCTAGGTTATTAAAAGGCGACCACAAAAATTCATGTTCCGGCTAAACCGAGCTAGGAGAGTTTAATTGACTGGAGGGACGTGGAGAGGAGAAGGTTGCGGACCTTGGAGACCAATTATTGGATCTGGAACCGGACTGAGACAGCGGGGCGACGGAGACTTGTTGTGGTGGCCGAAAAACGTTGAGGAAGGTGAGCTCTGCCCGTTGCAAACCAACAGCTCGGGGAGACCTCGGTTGGGTGCTTCGGGAAGGTGGAGGAGAAGATCTTGCAGCATCCAGCAGGCTTGGTGGAGTGAAGAAACTTCGGATGGCGCCAGGCGACGTTGCTCCCACGCAGGCTCCATGGTGGCAAGGAAACGGAGAGGTGCATGCTTGCTCTTACTAGAGAACGAAGAGAACAACCAAGGAGATTGTGTGATGGGGTGATAAGGAGAAGAGAGCAACGATGTTTTTCTCCCAACGGTGGAAAGCATGCGCTGGCTTGCATGCCCGTGCGTGGCGCTACGGCAAGAAACAGAGAGTGACGGTTCTTTCCGGGTGAAGATGACATGTGGGACCCACCGTTTCCTCCTCCTTATCCCCTCTGTTAACTCTTTCCTCTATTTAAATAATCTTCAAAAATTTCTCAAACTTTGTGGCCAAGGCAAATAAATTGTGTAGAACCTAAATGTGAACTCAATTTCAATATTTGGTAAAGTTTCAAACAAATTCAAATTTGAATTTGAATTCAAATGTATTTTAATGTCTCATCGAAATAAATAGCAAATGACATTCAAATATTATGAAAATTCACATGAGAACTATTTGAGGTATGAGAAAACAACGGTGGGTCCAATTTCAAGTTTTGACAATTTTTCATATGACTTTGGATTTGAATTTGAATGTCCCATTTTAGGGTTGGAATTATTCTTTTTTCTTTCTCTCTATTTTGTTTTCTTTTCTCCTTTAATTTTCATTGAAAATGTGAATACTTGGAAATTAAGGATTTTATATCTTAAGTTCTAATATACATTAGCAACCATGTACTATATGTAAAATTTTAACAAGTTCCTATGTTTGAATATTAACCGATCGAGTAACAACATAATTCATGTGAGTAACGAATTCCTAATTGAACTTAAAAAAATTAAGTTCGCATTTTCGCATTCGCATTCTTTTTAAATGTGGGTTTTTACATTGTTGGTACCAGCCTGCAGCTGTCCCATAGTCTGTATCATGGTCTGCATGAGATGGTTCTGCATAGCCAATAGCTGCTCAATATTGATAGCTCCCTGGGCAGGTCCTTGTCCATTGTTGTTCTGAGGTGCTCCATTGTTCTCCTCCTCATCATTGTCATCCCTCTAGTTGTGAGTCCTCACCATCTGAAGAAAAGCAAGAGATAAGAATTTAGAAGACGTCCCCAACTATATGCATCAAGGGATATGAAACTAAGCAACTACCTACACTATCCTACGTGGACATGGCAATGCTAAAGCATCCTAAAATCCTCTATTAAGCACACAAGCAACAATATATAGCAAATAACACACCAAGCAAAAACACATCGATTCCTAAATGCCCTATGTGCTCTAAAGTGTCCATTCTATCTAGGTCGTGTCCTACGGTCGACCTGTGGCTCCGATACCAATTTGTGACACCCGGTTCCGAAAATGAAGCAAGTGAACACATATGTGTGCCCAGGACGTTCAACACACACACACGAGTGCATTCACAAAAGGATATACAAAAAGTTACCAAAGAACAAGATTAATTAGCACTTTTATTACACAAATCATAATATCCTCAAATACAAACTATAATGATTATTAATGACAAGTTTGAACTAATGCAGCAAAAATGAACTAAATAAGCAACTAAGCAGCTAAGCAAAGGGTATAGCGTAGCTCCAACACTCCACAGGCAAAGCTGACGGTAGACACGGCCTAGAACTCCACATTATCTTTGTTATACTACCAATCTTGACCTGCAACTGTTGGTGGGGGAATTGCAAGGGCGAGTACATGTCGTACTCAGCAAGTGTGGAAAGTATGACATGTACCTAATTCAAATGACGAATATAATAATGGCTAAGTGCTGAAAAGTACATTAGAACATTTGGAAAACAACATATTATATGTATGTGAAATAAACCAATCCTAAACCATGTAATCATCATAATACCAGTCCATATTCATTACCATCATCTATATTCCAGATTTCTCATTACCAATAACCATAATCAATATCAGAAGTTAATTCATAACCAACCATAACCATATCATTAACCATAACCATTACCAAACCATCCCAATACCAAGTTTCCGTCTAATCATGTGAGGGTTCAGGTTACTCATAATTGGAAGCATGGCTATCATGATAGTTTTAAGACACACTCTGCAGAGGTTGTACCACTTTACCTACGTGTTTGTGATTTCATCACCTTTCGATGACTATAGAACTCAATTGTGCCGTCTCACACTTCCTTAGGTGTGTGGCTAAGAGATCACAAAATAGCCTTTACAAAGGGATTACTAGCCTATTTAGACCCCACTGAGGTTCCACCGGTGGCGATGCCTTGAACTGAGCACATCTTCAACCAAGGGCCCACTCTTGAGTCATTCGGATCCCAGGGTAGTCCCACCAATCATCAACAAACCCAATCCGATTACCCCTTCCCCGAGCATCCTTAATGGTCCAAATAGCACTGGCAAAGCCCTAATTAATCAGCTACGCTGCACCAATACTTGGCCTCGTGGTGGCACTGTAAACCTAGATGGTCGCTCCACGAACCGGTCCTTAGATCTAAAGCAAGCAAACCACCATAACATCCAACCCGTCCGCATACTAGGCTTGCTTAGATCACCCATTACCATGTCACATTAACCAGTTCATATTAACCATAATCTCATTAATGCATAATTAAATAATATAGTTGTTTTCCTATCCCAATTAATTAAGCAAAGCAAAAAGGTAAAAGACCCATCTTGACTCTCTACCATGAATTCCAGGTGACAAGGGTGGTTATACAGTGCTAGTAAACTTCCTATCATAGGATTCCATCAAATGGACACAAGCATGCAGTTTTGTAAACAAAACATTTATTTTGAAAACAAGATCAATATGTTCGAGGACACTTGCCTTGCTCTTGGGATTGGTTCGGGCCAAAGCCATCAAACTATTGCTGCTGGAGATCCTCCACGGCACTTTCTAGTGCAAATCCGTCTAATCCGCACAATAAACATACAAGACAAGAAACACAATCAAAGAGTGCACAAACATTACTCAATATGACATGACATGCATGATTGATGCAAATACAAGGTGGAACTTATTAATGAGTTGCTTTTAATGATCACTAACTAGTTCTAATAGCCTTTAACAAGTTTATACAGGTTTGGAGTTGATTTGGTCTAATCTTAGAACTAATTCAACACAATTTAACCAGGAAAATCAGACTAGTCCGCTAGGGACCAGACTAGTCCACACTTCGCAGAACTGGCGAACTAGGGTTTTCTAGATCAATGTTAATTTGGGGAAACGGGGTTGAATTCACGTAAGGAAAAGGAAGTAGAAGGCATACCGGTGTCTAAGACTCCAAAGAATCAAGAGTTTTTGAGGCAACACTTGGATCCTGATGATCTAGGGTTGATGAAGAACTTGATGGTGAATTGTTGACGAAGAACACGAAGTTGATGGAGATCTTGATCCTCTTTTGTTTCCTCCTCTTCTTCTTCTTCCTCTAGATCTCCTTCTCACTCCTTGGTGGCGGCTATTCACGAGCTAGGGTTTGGGTGTGGTGAAAAAGTGGCAAATAGATGTCAAGCCAAGGGGTGAGGTTGTTTATATAGAGGTGGAGGGCTAGGGTTGGGTGGATTTTGAGGTTGAGATGAGTAGGGGTCGGTTTGGAGTCCCACATGGGCCCTAAAAGAGTTAGGAACAACGTCCCTAGGCCCACTTAACGTTAAACCCAAGAAACAAGTCGTGAAACAAAAGATCAACTCAGAGTCGCAATTTACCGGACAAGTCCGAAAAGGGCCGGGCTAGTCCGAAGTTAGTCAGAGAGATATCGGACAAGTCCGGACTATATCGGACAAGTACGAACTTGGTCAGAGGAAAATCAGACAAGTCTGGCCAAAACCATACTTGTCCGATTTTAGTTAGAGGAAAAGCGGACAAGTTCGCTGGAACAGCGGATAAGTCCAGGGACTTAGAAAAATTTCAAGCAATTTGGAATACCGGACTGGTCCGCTATGGGCCGGACAAGTCCAAAAGTGTCCATAGAGAAAAGCATACTAGTCCGCAGCAAAGCGGACAAGTTCGACGAAGGTCACAGAGAAATCGGACTAGTCCGCACCAAAATCGGACTAGTCTGCACTTCCCAGAATTCTTAAGTGCGGTTTTGTTTCTAATTTCATTTTAAACTTATTCCTTTTTTATGTTTCTCAATGTTAAACATATTTAATGATGGATGCAGGGCATGATGTATGAAAATGAGGGTGTTACAGTGGGGTTGGCCCGCGACACCTTCACCGTAATGCGATTGGGCGCAACGGTACCTGGCAGGAGGCACGCTCCGCGTCCTGCGCTTGGGGGGGGGGCACTACTTCAATGCTTGTCTTCAACAAGGAGCACTGCCGTCGAAGCGTACGAACGACACTTCCCCCGGTACTACTAAATTGTAGCCTGCAAAAGTTCTTGTATTGGATTGGGCGCACGGAGATTTAAGACAAGATGATGACACAGATGATTTACGTGGTTCAGACCGCTAGAGCGTAATACCCTACTCTACGGGGTGTGTGTTGTTGTATTCGAGATTCACTAGTATTTGTGTGCGTATGGGCTTGGTTGTAGCAAGGGATGGATGTTACATCAATTGCCTGGCCCGACACGTGGCCCCGACAGTTATTATTGCCTAATACACGAACTGAGTGTGTTTTAGCACCCTAATAGTGTGATAACGCGCCTTAATGGTGGCGTTACCAGTATTAACGGTCTTCTAATTGTGTGTCATTAATATTGTATTAGTGGCGCATAATCAGGCTTTGTAACTATAGCTTTAACTGTCCCTTGAAGGTTTGAGCCGTTACAGATCTCTCTGTCTTCCGTTGAAGTCCTAGCTCTGGAGGTTCGACACGTGGCGACTTTGGAGCTTCCCATTGTGGGGAGACAGGTTCGGAGCCACTATACACGTAGTAGCACCAGAGCTTCCCTCTACTGGGGGTTAGGTCCGGAGTCAGTGGACACATGGCAAGGCCGGAGCTTCCCTATGACGGGTGTTAGGTCCATCCTTGTGATACACGTGTCAGTGTCAGAACTACCCAAACGAGGGAGGCAGGTCCAGTACTGTGTAACACGTGTGGCCTTCAGAGGTCTTCAACTTGAATGGGGGGGGGGACTCCTTAACTTTTCTTGCGGTATCATGGGGTACCCGGTACGCAGGGTACCGACAACTGCCCATTTACTCCCGCAACATACCGGTCAGGACAAGTTGCAGGACGCATGGTAGCACAGGAGCAAACCTCTGCGGGGGAGGTCGGGTCCTGTACTGTGGGCCACATGGCAGCCCCGGAGCCCATCTCTGAGGCGAGTCAGGGGTCTGGGACTGCTGGACACCTGGTGCATCTGGAGCCCGCCTCTGCGGGGGAGGCAGGCCTGGAGCTTCAGGCCATGTGGCGGCTTTGGAGCCAACTCCTTTGGAGGAGCGAGGTCCTGTCTTGCTGGACACGTGGCAGCCCGGGAGCCCGTCTGCTCGGGGGAGCCGGATCTCGTCTTGAGATTCACGTGGAAGTACCAGAGCCCACCCCTGAGGAGGGATGGGGTTCGGACCTGCTGGACACACAGCGCCGCCGGACCCTACCTCAGTGGGGAGGTAGGGTACTTAAGCATTTATATCCTGTGCGTGAGGGTATCCAGTGTGCTGAGTACCGACAGTGGCCCTGGTCCACCCTGGAGTGTGAGACCTATGTGTGCTGAATACATTGGCTATTTCGATAAAAGTTTTGAATATTGCCAAAACACCCTTATCATCGAGGTCCAACTTTAGGTCCAAGCTCCGACAGTAGGTCCGGGTGACACCCGGTTCCAAAAATGAACCAAGTGCAGTATATGCGTGCCCAGGATGTTTAACACACATATACAAGTGCATCACAAATGATATACAGATAATTATCACAAAACAAGTTAATAAATAAGTACTTTTATTACACAATTCAGAATATTCTCGAATACAAACTCTAATGATTATTATTAACGAGTTTGAACTAATGCAGCGAAAATAACTAAATATGCAACGATGCAACTAAGCAAAAGGTATAGCGCAGCTCCAATAACACCACAGGCAAAGCTGACGACAGACACGGCCTAGAACTCTGCATTATTAATGTAATACTCCCAATCCTGATCGGCAACTGTTGGGGGGATTACAAGGGTGAGTACATATCGGACTCAACAAGTGTGGAAGTATGACATGTAGCTGATTCAAATGACAACAATAATAAAGGCTAAGTCTTGAAAAATACATTAAAACATTTGAAAAGTAATATGTATAATGTATGTGAAGTAAACCCATCATATCCCACAATGATTATTATAGTATAAGTCCATAATCCATATCCATCATCATTAAACCATATTTCACCATTGCCAATAATCATATTCAATACCAGAAATTAATCAATAATCAACCATAACCATCCCAAACACAATCCCAATACCAAGTTCCCTCTAATCATGAAAGTTGTCCAGGTGCTCATAACCGGAAGCACGGCTATCATGATAGTTTATTTATACTATGCAGAGTTTGTACCACTTTACCCACGTGTTTGTGATTTCATCACCTTTCGACGACTAAGAACCTCCCTTATGCCCATGACCCGTCGGTCACATTACACACTTTCGTTGGTGTGTGGCTAAAAGATCACAAAATAGCTTGTACAAAGGGATTACTAGCTAATTTAGACCCCACTGAGGTTTCACCGGTGGCAATGTCTCTCACTGAGCACATTTTCAACCAAGGGCCCCCTCTTGAGCCATTCGGATCCCAGGATAGTCGCACCAATCATCAACAAACCCAATCCGACTACCCCTTCCCCGAGCATCCTTAACGGTCCAAATAGCACTGGCAAAACCCTAATTAATCAGCTACGCCGCACCGATACTTGGCCTCGTGGTGGCACTGTAGTCCTGGCTTATTCTCGCATGAACCAATCCTTAGATCTAAAGCAAGCAACCACCATATCATCCAACCCATCCACATATCAGGCTTGCTTAGATCATCCATTATTAACCAGTTCACATTAACCAGAATATCATTAATGCATAATTAAATGTGTAGTGTTGTTTTCCCATCCCAATTAATTAAGCAAAGCAAAAAGGTAAAAAGCCCTTCCTGACTCTCTACCATAAATTCCAAGTGACAAGAGTGGTTAAACAAAGCTAGTCAACTTCCTATCATAGGATTCCCATCAAATTGACACAAGCATGCAATTTTGCAAGCAAAACATTTATTGTAAAACAGGATCAATATGCTTCAAGGACATTTGCCTTGCTCCGACGGATAGGGTTGCTCAAAGCTTCGAAGTCTTGGTTCTGGAAATCCTCGTACATGACCTCTTCAGCACTTCCCTCTACTCGTGATCACACATACAAGAAAATACATACATATCAACATGATGCACACATACTAATCAACATCCTATGACATGCATGCATGCAAAGTTCAATTATTAATTAACTAAAATTGTTTATTGATTAGATGCAACTAGTTCATACGTGTTTATGCGAGTTTATGGGGGTTTTAGCGAGGATTAATGCTGCTGAAAATAAATTTATGGTGCAACTACGATTAAATTGCGTCTATTAGATTTAATATGTCGCTAAAATTTACATCGGAAAAACGAATCCTATCGTAGATGCGACGGCTTCGAAGATCGAGGGACGAAAGCAACGCATAGACGAAGTGGATGGTGCAGTGGTCCTCCAGGTACGACAACGACGACGATCTCCGACGGACGACGGCACCCTCCTCTTTTTCTTCCTCTTCCTTCCTTTTTTCCTCCTCTTTTCTTCCTGGCGGCGCAACTCTGTCCTCTCTTTTTTCTACGGGTTTAGGGTTTTCTGGCGGAGCTTGGAACGATAGATCTTCTGTCGAAATAATACGGAGGCTTACGTTTCTATTTATAGGCGGAGCGGTGACTAGGGCCGACGCTGGGCGCAGCCGACTCGGCCTCGGGACGGAGTCCCGGCGCGAGCACGCAAGGCACTGGAGCCAACCCGGCTCGGTTACAGTACGTCCGTGGCCTCCGTGGCAAGCCGCGTGCCACAGGTACGGGAGTCTCGCTGGGACTCGATCCTGGCCAGCGGTTGGGTCTTCCTGAGAAGTGACCTTTGTTTATGGTTTCCCTTATTTCTTCTTTTTATTCATTTGTTTATTTTTTAATATATATACTTATATTGGTTATCTTTATGTCCTTTTTTATTATCTTCCCTGGTGGTGCGGCTAAGGGTGTAAGATTTTAGAGTTGACTTTCTTTTCTTATTATTCTTTCTTATTGTTTTCTTTTCTTTTCACAATATTGGTTTATTATTTATTTATTTTCCTTAATTAATTGTTATTTATTATTTCTTCCTTTTTTATCTATTATTTCTTTGTTTGTCTATTTTTCTTTTATGTGCGGCAAAGCGCTTTGTGCAACAAGTGATCTGATGAGTGATTAACTAATGTTTATTATTATTACATATTAGTGTGGTGAAGTGGTTAAAATGCGTCAAACCTTAGAGTACCGGACAAGTCCGCAAAGGACGGACTAGTCCGTTGTGATACAACATCGGACAAGTCCGTTTAATACTGGACAAGTCTGTTCCGGTACAGAAAGGTATGTCGGACAAATCCGATGTCGTGCCAGACAAGTCTAGGGTTTCAACAGTAAGGGACTTCGGACTAGTCTGCTGTTGTAACAGACAAGTCCATGGTAGAGGAAAATTTTATTAAGTCTATGCATACCGTGCATACCGAACTAATCCGGTATTGATGCGGATAAGTCCGTTAATGTCCAGTGAGAGTATTCGGACTAGTCCGCTATTTTTTTGGACCATTCCGGTGTCTGGCCCAATTTTTACTTGCTTCTTTATTTCTATTTCTTTTAGATTTGTTCCTTTTCATCGTACTTAATGGTTTTGCATGAATTCATCATATAATTAAACTATTACATATATATATTTATTTAGTTTTATTTATTTCTTTTATCTCATATTTGTTATGACAAATAAATTACCTTTAGCATATTTATTTTGGTAACTAATTTTCAGTGCTTGAGGATGAATGCAAAATGCAATATGAGATGCGTATATTTTATATTTTTTTATAAAAATAATTTCTTCCAATTATTAACTCTAAATTCCCACTTAGATTTTTAATTTTCCCAAAACTAGAAAATCAGGATGTCACAGTCCGGCATGCTTTGGGTGGCTCCGGCAAGGTCCGGCAATAGGTTCGATATGCTTTGGGTAGCTCCGACAAGGTTCGACAATAGGTCCAACTTGTTTTGGGTAGCTCTGGCAAGGTCTGACAATAGGTTCGACATGTTTTGGGTAACTCTGGCAAGGTCCGAAAATAGGTCTAGCATGCTTTGCTAGATCCAACGTGAGGTCCAACAATCTTTTGCTAGGTCCGGTGCTAGGTCCGGTTAGCTTTGGCAAGGTCCAGCGGAAGGTCCGGTTAGCTTTGGCAAGGTCCTGTGCAAAATCATAGTGGTTCTGCTTTTAATGTGCAATGGTTCAAATTACTTTATGCTTATGGTAAAGTTTGCTTAGTATTCATTTGCTAAGTTTTTTGGTGTATTTTGGTGGTTAAGGCTGGTATTATTTTGCTATGTTTGCAACATGCCTACGTGAGGTGCTCACGTAAGGTGTTGTGGTTTTTGAACTAACGACAGTCAAGTTGAGGACTTGGGCTCACAAAGGATGGTTGTTTATTCATGTGCAGGTGTTGCTTGAGGTCAAGACATGACTGGTGACAGGATCTATTGAACTAGTCTTAGGGAGAAGATAAGGTTCAACAACCAAGTTCGGAAGGAATTATGGTTGAGTTGATCGGGAGGTCACGTAGCATGTTTGGCTCAAGAACAATGCATATGAAGGTATTATTGACGTTGTTGGAAGGTGTTTGCACATGTGCAAGGAGTGCATGGACATGGAAATATGGTTCCAAGTCGTGATGAAGAGAAGTGAACATAAAGAATTGGTCAGAATGGTCCAACCGGTTGGATTATGCCTCAGGTTGCGGCTGAGGTAGTTATGGTTCGTTTATGGAAAATTTCGAGTTTGTTTTGGTTAGATTTCTTGTGCATCACGAAGTTGATTTGTTTTAGGAATGTGGGATACGTTCCTAAGGTGTTTGGAAGTCTTAAGATTGCTTCTATTTGCGTATGGAAGAGTCTTGAGCAGTTATAGAAAGTTTCAGTTGAAACTAAGTAGGATTAGACTCCTAGTTTAGTTTGGGTTGGCCTTAGGGCTGGTTATATAAGCAAGGGGGGTCAGGGCTCATGGTAAGACGACTTTGGACTGTTCCTCTTATATTTTGATCAATAAAATTTGTAGTTTTAAGGAGCTTTTATGCCTTGTTGGTTCAACTTGTTTCAGACAAGTTTTTCTCGCCGAGTTTCTGCACAGCACTACGTTGCTTCGGTGTTTTTATCATAACTCGAGTTTTACAGATCTAATTGACGTGATTCTTTTTGTGTTGTCTTCAAAACTTGATTATCTATCATCTGTGAAAATTTCACAGTCATTGTATTTGTGGTTTCGGATCTACACAAGTTTCTTTGCAGTATTGCAAATCTGTTTTTACTCGGGTAGAACAGATTGACCCTTGTTCGATCTTTCGATCATAACTTGAGTATTTCTAGAAGATTTTTTGTGATTCTTGTTTTTGTGTCTTTTTGACTTGATACTCTATAATATTTAATAGTTTTGTCACGATTGAACATGTTTAAAATAGTCGAACACATGTTTTCTTATCAGATTGATTTTCTGTCGAGGGGTTTCCGTTGCTTCTACTGAAAAAGTTTTAATCTACCATTCACACCCCTCTGGTAGCTTTTCACGTGCTATTTGATCCTACAATTGGTATCAGAGCTACGGTGCTCTAATATTTGTGATTTTCATGTGTTTTGACTAATCATCATGGAGAAATACTCCGCAAAACTTTGTGTGTTTAGTGACATTGATTTTCAGGTTTGGAAGACACGTATGGAGGCTTTCATCCAGGCGCAAGGTTTCACAATATGAGAAACAGTGTACAAGCCTTATTACGTTCCACCAAACAATCAAGTCACCGCTACGAACATGAGAGATGTCGGCAACAACAACAAGGCGCGGAACTTGATCATACAAGAATTGACTCAAAACGACTTCGATCGAGTTGCACACCTCCGATCAGCGTATGATGTGTGGAAGTCACTTTACGACTACCACAAAGGATCTAACACGATCAAGGAGGTAAGGCAAGATATGTTCAAGAAAGAATATATGTAGGATCGAAGAGCACGTGAAAAGCTACCAGAGGGGGGGGGGGGGGTGAATGGTAGATTTAAAAATCTTACGCAGCGGAAACAATAAAACCCTAATCCCTTCAGTAGAAAAACGATCTGTTAAAGAAATCGTGTATGAGACTAATCTAAACGTGTTTCACCGTGACAAAAGTGATAGTTATCAGAGAGAATCAAGTCACGAAGACAACACAAAAAGAATTACTCAAATCCGTCGAGAACAACTCAAGTTATGATCAAAAGATCAAACACTGGTCAATCTGACCTACCTGAGCAAAACAGTTTCTGTAATGCTGCAAAGAAACTCGTGTAGCTCAGAAACCACAAATCCAATGACTGTGAAATTTTGACAGATGATAGACAATCAAGTTGTGAAGACAAGCCAAAAAGAATCACGTCAATATGATCAATAAAACTCGAGTTATGATAAAACCACCGACGAAAGGTAGTGTTGTCCAGAAACTCGACGAGTAAAACTTGTCTGGAACAAGTCGGACGAATAAGGCATAAAAGTTCCTTCAAACTATGAATTTTACTCAATAGAACACAAGAGGAACAGCCCCAAAGTCGTCTCCCTCGAGCTTTGGCCTTCCCTTGCTTATATAACCAGCCCTTAGGCCATCCCAATACAACTTGGACTCTAATCCTAATCCGATCACAATCGGAACTTACCATAACTGCTCAAGATTCTTCTACACGCAGATAGAAGCAATCTTAAGACTTCAAAACACCTTAGGAACGTATCCCACATTCCTAAACAACTCAATTTCGTGACACACACGAAATCCTAACATAACCTAACTCGATACTTCCCATACCGAGCCATAACCGACTCTGCCGCAGCCAAAGTCTTCAACCGATACGATCCGATCCTTCCGATCAGATCTTCCTTCCATAATCCGTCTCTAGAAGCATATTGCCACGTCATGCACCTCATGCATACGTGCGAACACCTTCCTTCGACCTTCATATGCACTGCCCTTGATTCAATCATCCTGCGCGACCTCCTGACCCGCTCAACCACAGTTCCTCCCGAACTTGGTTGTTGGAACCTCATCTCCTCCTGAGACTAGTCCAATGGATCCTGTCACCAGCCATGACTTGAACTCAAGCAACACCTGCACATGAACAAACAACCAATCCATACGAGCCCAAGTCCTCGACTTGACTCACGTTAGTTCCTAACACAACACCTTACGTGAGAACCTCACATAAGCATGTTGCAAAGCATAGCAAAACGATATCAGCCGTATCATCCAAAACGCACCAAAAACTTAGCAAATGAATACTAAGCAATCTTTCCTAACAAGTAAAGCATGTACGAAACATTGCAAATGAAAAGCAGAAGCACTTCAGTCAAGTTCCGGACCTTGCCAGAGCAACCCGGAGCTTGAGCCGGAGCTACCAAGAACTAGTAGAACCTAGCGCCGGAGCTTACCAAAACTAGTAGATCCTGGATCCGGAGCTTACCAAAACTAGTAGATCCTAGACCCGGAGCTTACCAAAACTAGTCGGAACTAGTCAACCCAAAAACCGGAGCTAGACAAAGTACGTCGGAGCTTAGCAAAGGCATGCCGGAGCTAACGAAAATATGTCGGAGCTATCAAATATATGCCGGAGCTATCAAATATATGCCGGAGCTATCAGATATATGCCGGAGCTATCAGATATATGCCGGAGCTATCAGATATATGCCGGAGCTAAAGATAAAGCTCACCGGAGCTAACCAAAGCTGGTCGGACCTTACCAAGAAGTCGGACCTAGCATCAAACGTAACCGGAGATACCCAAAGCAAGCCGGACCTATCGTCGGACCTTGTTGTAGCTCGGAGCTAGAGTCGGACCTTGATAAAAAGGTGTTTTGGTGATATTAAAAACTTTTATCATCAAAGCCAAGTGTATTCACTACAAGCCAATGTATTCAGCACACACAGGTCTTACAATATATGTGCTTTCAGATGCAACCAGGTGAGTCCATCGATGATCGATTTGCTCGCTTTAATAAAATCCTTAGCAACTTGCGTAGTGTCAATGTTAAATTTTCAGATGCTTAAAATGCTAGTCAATTGTTAAGTGCATTAGACATGTCGATTTGGGATATGAAAGTTACATCTATTCATGAATCTACTGTCATGAGTACACTTACTTTATATGTTCTATATTCCAAATTGAAAACTCATAAACTTTACATAATATCGTGTAAGAACCCCAACAAGTCTCCTACATTTGTATCTTAATGTGACATGCCTAGTTCTAGCAATTCTTCATCATGTGGTACACTTGCTTTGCTGTCCTCCCTAACCCTTGAACAGATTAAAGAGTTTCCCGAGGAGGAGCTAGCACTTCTTTCTACTCGATTCTCAAAAGCATTGCAAAATGTGAGAACTCAAAGTAGAGGAAGTGGTGTTTATCAACGATGCTTCGAATGTGGTAAGACAAGACATTTTCGTATAGATTGTCCGAATCTTTCACGTCCTACTTCTCATGATGAGAAGCAAACAAAGTTCAAGTCCTCCTCTGCAAACAACAACAACAAGAAGAAGGGTTTTACAGGTCGCCAATTGGTAAACACTTTTATTTTCGCACTTCAAGAACTTGGATCGAGCAACATGGACATTGAAAGTGATGAAGATGAAGAGAATTTGGCAAATATGAGCTTCATGGCAGGCAACTCAAGATCAAGTATGGAGGAGGCAGAACACAACAGCGACAATGAAGATATATGTCCCACTAGCGAAGAAATGTGTGATGCTATTTCTTGTGCCACTGTTATAGTTAAGAAAAAGTGAAAGTTGCCTAGAGGGGGGGGTGAATAGGCGGATAACCTGAAATTTAACTCAATAAAACTAATCAAATTACAGAGTGCGGACAAGTCTGGTCAGGATAACAGGTTTGACCAAAGGTGAGATTTTTAAGCGATCTAAAGGGCTTAACTCGATGAAATGTAAAGTATATGACCCTAGCAATCTAGTTGATGGTATGTACGAGGTAATAACAACTAGATATAAGCGGATCACGAGATTGAAGCGAAGAACGTGTGAAACCCTAACTTGATCTAGTGAAGAACGAGGAAGTCAAATCAAAGACACAAGATGTAGGATTTATCCCGTGGTTCAACCCTACAAAGGAGCCTACATCCACGTTGAGGATGCCCACGAAAGGCAGGGTTCCACTCAACCATTTCCTCACTTAGCCACCACGAAGGACGACTATTCTTCTACTAAATCACAAGGGTAATCACCAAACCCGTGGGGCAACTCACAACCTGAGGCTCCCACAAGTTTACAACTTGAAAAGATCGAAGATCAACACCCACACAAACTCAAATCAATCAGTCAAACCGAGAGAATCAATCCAAGATCTCAAGATTGAACAAACCCTTCTCTTTCCTATTTCAATCCTTACAAATCCTCAAGAATCGCTCTTAGGACTCCAAGAATGGTTGAGAGAGGGCTAGGATAGCTCTAGGAAGTCTATGGCGGCACTAGGGTTTGAGAGTTGGCCTTTGGAGGCCGAGGGATTCCTTTTATAGGGGTCCCGACACTTAGCCGTTGCCACCAGAAAAAGTGCGGACTAGTCCGGCCTTTGACCCCGGAGTAGTCTGGCCTGTGGAGACCAGTGATGTCATCCTTGACCAACCACAAAGCCCCCCCCACCTTTTGAATTCAAACGGTCACCAAACCATGGACTAGTATGTCCCAAAATAGACTAATCTGATCTCACACAGAACAGTTTGTTCCGGTTGAGAACAGACAAGTCTGACATACCGGACTAGTCCAGCCCCTGAGAGCGGACAAGTCCGGCCATCCAAGACTTAGTCCCAGTAGCCATCTCCAAGTCCACAGCGGACTAGTCTTTCAAGGGGCGGACTAGTCCGAACTCAGTCAGGAACTACTTTCCCATACTGAAATAGACTAGTCTGTCAAAGCGGACTAGTCCGTCCCCTCCCCCCCCCCCCCCCCCAGGGCGGACCAATCCGGTCCTTTAGTACTTAGTCTCAGAAGGACACATACACACTCACCACAGACTAGTCTGTCCCCTAACAGACAAGTCTGAACCTACACAGAATGCTTTGGTCCGCCTAACATCAGATCAGTCTGATGTGGACGGACTAGTCCGACCTTCCATCTCGGACAAGTCTGACCCTGTCTTTAGGGCTGCTTCAACTCATCTCTCAATCTAGTATAACTTGGACTATGAGCTCTTAGGAGATTCTAACACTTTGACTCATTTAACACACTCAAGTTAAGTGACTAAACTCAACAAAAAGAATTTGAAAGCTCAAGTTCCATTCTTCGAGTTCTTCACATTTTCTTCTCTTTTTCTTTTTTGAGTGCATCCAATATTGTCCATCTTTCAATCACCTGTGCTTACACTTGCAAAGCTCATTAGTCCCTTAGGTGTTATCATTAATCATCAAAACCCACGGGGATTAGCCTTGATGCACTTTCAATCTCCCCTTTTTTGGTGATTTGATGACAACACATTGAGGTTTTTGATAAAAAGTAAAGTTGAGCTGATTTTCATAACACACATGTGCATAAAGAGCTCCCCTTAAATGTGTGCATAGATGATTTGCGATAAGTTAGATGCACAAGAATGAAGTCTATGGGAGGCTTATACATTTGTGCGTTATGGTGGGGTGCCTACGTGTGATGCAAGTGTTGAGATGTGAAATGTGGAGTGATGTATGCTTCTCAGATTTTAATTTAGCATCATCACACATATTTGACTAGAATGATCTTCAATAGAATCAATAATGACAAAATAGACAATAAAATTCACATAAACATAACATAGGGTGATAGCATAGTGATTATGTCATTACAACCCAAAATGAGAACGAGTAGCAATAATTAACATTACAACCCAGATTTTCAAAATATCATATAGTCCATGGATCTATAATACTCCTCCTCAATCTCTCCCCCTTTGGCAACAAGACACCAAAAAGGCAAAAGAGTAAGGGAGAAGAGAGAGAACCTAAGACTACTCATCGTCACTCTCGCTCGCATCTCCAAGACCTGGGTCACTCTCCGTCTCCTCATCACCTTGAGCATCGTCGTCTTCGTCATCAATATCATCGATGACCTCCTCAGCAACAGGAGCAGCGCTAGAGGGACCACCCCCACCACCAAAGAGGGCAGCCTCCGCCTCCGAGAGTTCAAGAAATGGTGTGATGTCTTCATCCTCGGAGGCCTCCGGGGACATAGGAATGTCCACTTTTTCCCAAAGCTTGCGAAGATACTTGTCGTGCTTCTTTGCAGTTTTGTTAGCCTTCACCTCTGCTTTCCGACACGAGGTGAAGATTGACTTGAGAAACTTGAGTGTAGCACTCGCAAGGGCGGCGTGAGTCGTAGGAGGAGAAGGCACAAAGGAGGTACCTCTCCTTGAAGCTCCGCCAATATTTGGAACAGGAGGTGGAATCTGAGAGTGGAGAGTTCTATGCTTGACATCCTTCACAAACTCCAAGCCAGACACTTTCTCAATTAAGCACATGATAAGAGGGGCATATCTGCAAGAGCGGTTGGGAGTGTGTGATATGTTGAAGATGTCATTGTAGATATAGTCAAAGACATTAATCTTCCCATCTTCAACTATCAGCTTCATCAAGTGCCTCAAATTGCCTTGGATCATGCCTGCGTCCCCATCCTTAGGTGCTAGAGTTTTTCTCAAGATCCGATTGAGCACACTAAAGAAGGGGCAAATAATCTTGGTGGTTGGGGGATTGTAGAAGCCGACCTCGTACATGAATTTCATATCCCCCAAATCTAGAGCCTTGAGGTTGTGAATGGTCAGCTCATAGTTCAAGAACTCCTCAAGTACAAGTGTCGGTGTTTGGAACTGGCAGATCTCCTGACACTACTTTTGGTAGATCAAGGAGTTGTAGTTCGGTAATGGGCTCGTAGAGATTCAAGAAGGTGAAAGACACGTGTACACATGGATTTACGTGGTTTGGGCCGCCTGAGCGTAATACCTTACTCCACGGGGTGTGTTGGTGATGTATTAAGCTTGTGAGTCTAGAAGAAACTCCAGAAGAAGAAGCTCGTCTAGCTCAGGGTGTTTAGCAGTGATCTGGAACCGTACCTTATGTATCGTCGACCAGTCCTTTTATAAAGACTGGTCGTTACAACATTAGCCTGGCCCGACAGGTGGCCCCGACGGTTACACATGCTTGATACACAATAAATGGAGTTAATTACCCTTAATAGCCTGGTAACGGGCCTTAACAGTGTTGTTACCAGTATTAAGGACCATCCGATCGTGTGTCATTAATATGGCATTAATGACACTTAATCGGGTCTTGAAGTTTTTGATTGATCCTTGAAGGTCCGAAGTCGTTGGGGGTCCACCGGCCTGATAGTTGAAGTTGAAGGTCCAGCGGTTGCCACATGGCAGCTCCGGAGCTCACCGTCGTGGACAGGTAGGTCTGGTGCTATTGGACAAGTGTCAATACCGAAGCTTCCCTCCGTCTGGGGTTAGGTCCGGGGGTGCCATATTGGTATTCTGACCGGAGCTTCCCAGATGTGGGTGATAGCTCCGGTCTTGTGATACACGTGGCGGCCCCGGGACTAACCATGTCGGGGAAGCAGGTCCGGCTACTCCTAACATGTGAGGCCTTCGGAGGTCTTCAAATATGGTATATGTAGTTTCCTTGTGATCTTTGCAATCCCAAGGGGTATCGCCGGTATGGAGGGTACCGACAGTGGCCCCCTGGACTCACCTCCGGGAGAGACCTTTTGTATGAAGTCATTTCGCCGGAGGTGGGTCCATTCTTCGGTTTCTGAATCGTGTCTTAAAGGGTCTTTGGTTGTGCCGTTGGCGGTAGTTCACAATTAAACTTCCGTCGCGTGGCGTATATTGAAGGCGGCAGGTGAGATCTTAGCGTGCGGATCTCATGCAATTGAAGGTCGCTGGTTCCTGATACGAAAATCATATCGGTTTCGCGCGCCCTGTCAGGCCGCCGACTTCGGGTTTCCCGCCTTTCATGATGACAACCGTTCGCCTGGGGTAAGAACCTCGGCTTGATCATTAGGGTGGCCCCGGGCCCCCTTGTCATTGGCGGGGTGAAAATTTTGACTGATATCGGCGGCTCCTCTGCGGTTTCCATCCATGCGCTGCGGGGCCTTACTTAAGAAGGAAAGCACGCACCGTTTGGGGTTCTTTACACCTTTCAATCGATCTTGCGCTCAAACCTTCCAAACTTTTGCTTGCCTTTCCTCTCCTGCCTCGCTATGCTGCAATGGAGTTGGGTCTCTGCCAGAGCCGACTGAAGACCGATGACGATTTGAAGAAGGTCCGGGCCCTTATGGGATGGTGCCTTGACTTCTTCAACCACCTGGTATGCACCGGCAAGCTTTCGTTCGAGAAGGAACATGCCGGCAACATGGTGTACTTCTCCGCGTACGCCATGGTGGGACTAATCCCACCTTGCACCCCCTTCTTCTTGATGCTGCTAGACTTCTATGGTCTGCAGCTTTACCACCTTGGCCCCCACTCCATTTTGCTGGTGTCCATATTTGTCCACTTCTGCGAGATGTGGGTGGGCATTCCCTCCCTACATTGAGCTCTTCCGCACCTTCTTCACTGTCCAAACCACAGGTCGGAGCGACGAGTACCTTGGCTTCTACTATTTTATGAAGCACAAGAAGTGCCCGTACAAGTACTTGCAGTCGTTCCCTTCTGAGAAATGGGACGACTGGAAGAAGGATTGGATTGTAATCAGGGTGGAGGAGCACGAGAAGCTGGAGCTACTGGAAGGCCTCCCCAACATCGACACTGCAGTTTGGAGTGAAGCTCTGGTGCTATCAGATGCCTTCGATCCTGCTCTGACCAGGATCTGCCTGTGTGTGGATGGAGGGGTGACTCCTTAGGCGGTGTTTTGCAACTTCCTGACCAACAGGTGGGCTTTGTTAAAGAGGAGGGAGAAGTTGGCTTGGGCCCTCAATAGTATGCTAGACGACGACCGGATCGTGACTGGTTTGAAGTCTAATATGGAGGGTGCAACTTTGGAGTTCCACATGAAGAAATTCCAGCACGCCAACGACGTCAAGGGCGACGACTTGGCTCCACCACCTGCTTTCCTCCCACTGAACATGGAGGCCGCATTCAGTAGGGAGCTTTGGCGGACGATGCTGGTGCTCGACAACCTTGGTGTCGTTGAGAGGCGCTCGACCACCGGGTTGGCGATCTTCGAAGCTCCGAAAGGTGGCTCCGTTCCCGCCCCTAAGCCAAGAACCGAAGTCGTCGGCAAGGGCAAGGAATTGGCCGAGCCCTCAAGCCGTAAGAGGAAGCATGCCGACAGAAGGGCCAGACATACTTCTTCCGCAGTGTCTCCTTCTCCCCGGAGGGGAAGGTATACAATGGCGGCGTCTACTCCAGTTGCGGCATTTTCCTGGGGTGCTAGCTCCGACCAAGTGACTCCGGTCCCAGGGCCAGCTGAGGGCTCCGGGTCCGGGGGTCCTTCTCGGTCGAGGGGGGCCTCGACTAGAGCAACGCCAACAACAGCAGCAAGCTCCAGGGGGCCCTCCGGGACTACCACGCCAGTGTTGGCTGGGGCCAGTCCGGAGCGTCCGGAGAAGAGGTTCCGCGAGAACTGGTGCGGAAGACTTCCGAGGTAATTTTTTATTTTTTACCTCAGTCAGTTGTTTTATTGTTAACTGTATTTTGAGTCTCTTCGTCCTTTATCCACAGCGTGCCCAAGAAAAGGGCTGAAGCTCCAGTCCCTGCAGCAGCAGTCGAGGCTGTGCAGGCTGAAGCTCCGGCTCCGATTCCATCGCCGCCCCAAGAGGTGGCTGAGGATGCGGCAGCCCCGGCACCGGCTGTCGTGGTTTTGGACGAATCATCCCCAGAAGCTCCCGTGGTAGCACCGGACCACGGGACTGAAGATGTACCAGCAGCGCCAACCTCGGAGGTTGAAGCTCCGAGCTTGGATGCTGTGATGTTGGACGCTCCGGCCGCAGAGCCAGAGGAAGCTGCGATTCCGGCCCTAGAGCCGGGTGTTGTTGAAGCCCCGGCAGTCGATCCAGTGGTTGAGGAGGTCCCAGCGGTAGAGCCGAGTGTTGATGAAGCTCCGGCACTTGAGCCAGTCATTGAGGAAGCTCCGGCAGCAGAGCCGGTTGCTGCAGAAGTTCCGGTTGGGGAGCCGGCTGTTAAAGAGGTTCTGGCGTTCGAGCCAGTTGCTGCGGAGGCGTCGGCGCCTGAGCCTATGGAGGTCGAAGCGCCAGCGCCGGAGCCCATGATGGCTAAAGCGCCAGCACCTGAGCAAGAGGTGGAGGAAGTGCCTGCACCGGAGCCAGAAGTGGTTTCTGCTCCGACCGAACCTTCAACACCTGCTCCGAAAGCGGTGATCTCGGAGGTGCCCTCTGTTGATCTAGGGTTCCGTGACGAAGCTGCTGGCCCCCCGCCGGAGGGGCCAGTTGTTGATGACCTGTCTGCTGGGCCTTCGGAACCAATTCCAGAGGTTGGAACTTCGGATGCAGGTACTTCCTCGACGGTGGTCGAGGCTATCCCGGAGGACGGCCCTAGTGCCGTTGAAGCTCAAGGGACCGCTCTCGTAGAGTGGGACCCAATTTTTGTTGCTGAAGATCCGCTGGAGCCAACGGAGTTGACCCCGACAGGTCCGGACCCGATCCCGCTATCGTTGTCTATCGACAACGCCTGCTCCAGTCTTCGCCAGGTGCAGCTGGCCTTCTACCATGATAGCAAGGCCCTCGAGGAGGAGCGCCAAACCCTTAGGAGGTGGCGCAACCGACTCCATTTTGAGACCAAGCTGGCGCAGTCGAGGATGGCTGATGACAAAAAGTGGGTGAAAAGGGAGAAAGTCCGCCTGGAGTATTGGGGTAAGTTGTTGGATGAGAGGTAAAGCATGACGCGGACCCTCGACAACCAATCCCGGGCCATATATGATCAGGCCAAGGCTGCCAATAGCGCAGCTGATGAACGCCAGGAAAGTCTCTCCGCCATCCACGATAGTCTCGTCAAGCGCCGGGAGGCTCTTGAAGCTCGGGAGAGACGACTCGAAGATGAAGAGCAGAAATTCCTGGAGCTGCGGGACGACCTCATGAAGAGGGAGGAGGAGCTTGTCCAAAAGACAGCTCTGACTGACAAGAGCCTTGAAGAAGGCACCAAGAAATTGGATGAGCGTTGCAAGGAAGAGGAGAAGAAGGATTGGGAGCAAGGGCATGAACTCTACAAGCAGAAGAATGCCATCGCCGCCCAGGAGAAGAAAGTGTGGGGCCGGGAGAGAGATCTGGTCAACAGCCAGAATGAGATCCACCTCCGAGAGGAAGAGCTCAGCAAGCTCGAAAGGCAAGTTGCTGAAAAAATCAGCAGAATGCCAAAGAGGTGGAGCATCTTGCTCAGGAGAGCTCGGAGCTGGCGGCGGCCAAAAGATCCTTGGCGGAGATGCGTGGTGCAAGGGCTGCGGAGTCCCAACAAGTTTGGGACTTCCTGGGCAAGGCCAACGACGCACTGACACCAATGGGCTTCAGTCCCATGCGTCCGGATGATCCGGAGCTAGAGCTGGACCAGGCGTTGGAGGCGCTGGGGTCAGCAGGAAACAAAATCTCCAAGGTGGGCGATGTCATTGCGGATCAATTGGAAACGGAGGGTCAGTCCCTGGCGAAGAACATCGCAGAGTTTGTGCTGACGTGCTACACTAGCTGGGACCCTCAATTCCCTCTAGACCCGGTGCTTGAAGGTCCCATCAAAGGAGAGGGTGAAGCCGCCTGAGCCAACGTGTCGGAGGTGGCCCAGAAGGTTGCCCAGTTCTTCCATAGGGTCTAGGATCGTCTCCCTGTAGCTCCCGCTTGTACTCTCTCTTCTTCTTCTCCAATTTTGTAATCTCTTGTCTCCAGATGAATGAGATCCAAATTTCTGTGAATTCAAATTTCATTTTTTGTCTTCAACACCTTTGTCTGTCTTGCTTGGCCCCCTGGTAGATGTACATAATTTGATTGTGAACATGTACCAAGAGGATGTAACAGTTGTTGAAGACTTGCGTGCTTCGAACTTGTAGAATGTAGGTCCGATGTCTTTGATAGTGTAGGCCTCCTGAGGCTGTCGGAGTTTAGTGGCTCCGACATTGATCATCGCCGGAGCTTAGTAGCTCCGGAGCATCGATGGTTAGTCCTGTGGGATGTCAGAGCTTTGGCAGCTCCGACAGTGACCTCCGTCAACATGTGTTGTGTCAATGTTAGACTCCACTTTAGAGTCTTTCCACCATCTTCACGTTGACGACTTGCCTCCTAGCTTTACCGGAACTGAGTAGCTCCAGAGATGCTCGATGTCAATGTTTGAAAATTGACCACAAGCCGCCTAGAGGATGTCGGAGCTTATTTATTTTTCCTGCACACTGAAGTCAAGAAAAGCAGTAAAATCCGTTTTCTATCTATAACTTCATTGCGGCTTACTGTTCCCGAGAAAGTTTTAGGTCGAACACAATTCTAAATACAATCAAGAGCGTCGTCTAGCTTCCTTCAGGTCTGATCGTTTTCGAACTTGCCTTACTTCAGCCTGCCGGGGTGTAGGTAGAGTTAAGTA
This sequence comes from Tuctoria greenei, assembly GCA_036927565.1. Lineage (NCBI taxonomy): Eukaryota > Viridiplantae > Streptophyta > Magnoliopsida > Poales > Poaceae > Tuctoria > Tuctoria greenei. The sequence goes on along the minus strand of JAYESD010000002.1, from coordinate 263,202,681 downwards.
CTTAGGGTGCAGGACCAGGCTAAGTTGATAGCACACTCTAACCCTAGATTGGCTTGGCGGCATTCAGACAAGTAGGCCATCAACAATGCTTGAACCCGAAAGGATAGACGATGCAACTCAAATTGCACATGAACTGGTCGAGCTAAAGTTTCTTAAGAACCGCACAACTTTGTTATGGACAAGAAAGAGAAAAATAAAAAATATTGAGCCTGTACAAAGTAAATGCATGTGGAGTCTGTTTTCACACAATGATGTATTTCATTATAGGTCCGGGGTACAGGGGAAACAAGTACACTCTTAAGGTACGGAACCAGGCTAAGTGTGTTTCATTTCTCGTTTGACCCAAGGTAGCTAGCTACACATTTAGTTCTGAGACTGTGACAAGTGTTGCATGGGCATTGCGGACCTATCAGGGTAGGTCCGGCTGCCCTCCCGGAGGAGCTATCCGACTCTGTACAATGACTCTATAACATACACCACATGTAATTACAGACTCACCTCCGTGCTACTAAGCATAGAACTTACGGAGGTGCTCAATGTTCCAAAGATTTGGGAGGGGTGTCCCATCCTCGGTTGCCAAGCGAACGCATCCGGGACGGGATACTTTGATCACTCGAAAGGGTCCCTCCTAGCTGGGGGAGAGTTTGTTTAACCCTTCTCTGGATTGTATTCTCCGTAGCACCAGATCACCTTCCTCGAGCTGTCGGCTGTGAACATGCCGTTGGTGATAGCACCGAAGAGCTTGGCGGTATCGGGCATTCCGAATAGCTGCTCGGCACCTTCCCACGTCAAGGAGGTCAACGTCTTCATGCCGGAGCTGGTCCTGCGTGGCTTCGTCGGAGGTTCGGACCCAGAGCGACCCCAAGGTGATTTATGGAGGAAGGACTGCTTCAGCTCTGTACACCAGGAAGAAGGGTGTTTCTCCGGTTGACTGGTTTGGGGTTGTCCTGTTGGCCCATAGAGTGGGCGGAAGTTCTTCAATCCAGTTGGCTCCATGTTTTTTTAGGCGCTCATATGTGCGCGTCTTGAGTCCTTTCAGGATTTCTGCATTTGCTCTTTCGGCTTGGCCATTGCTTGCCGGGTGAGCTACAGAGGCGTAGCTGACTTGGATGTCGAGATCTTTGCAGTATACTTGGAAAGCAGAGTTTGTGAATTGGGTCCCATTATTTGTTATGATTTTGTTCGGGACTCCAAATCTGCATACTATGGACTGCAAGAAGTTGATAGCTGATTGATTGTTTATTTTCACAACTGGAGTTGCTTCCGGCCATTTGGTGAACTTGTTGATGGCAACATACATGAACTTGTAACCTCCGACGGCTCTTGGGAAAGGTCCCAAAATGTCCATCCCCCACACGGCGAAAGGCCATGTAGGAGGTATCATTTGTAGAGGCTGAGTCGGTGTATGAATTTTCTTTGCATGAAACTAGCATGCTTTGCATTTCTTCACCAGCTCAGTTGCATCCTGGAGCGCTGGAGGCCAGTAGAAGCCATGCCGGAAGGCTTTACCGACCAGCGTGCGGGAAGACGCGTGGTTCCCACACTCGCCTCCATGGATTTCTGCGAGGAGCTTGCAGCCTTCTTCCCTTGTGATGCACCGCATTAGGACGTCGTTGGCACCACGCCTGTAGAGATCCCCTTCTACTAGCATGTATCTTTTAGCCAATCTGACTATACGGTCAGCGGATACATCAGCGTCAGGAAGGATATTGTCTTTCAAGTAGCTCCGGATCTCCGAGATCCATGCATCGGAGCTTGCTTGAGCATTTGAGTCTTGCGTGCTGGGTTGCTCGGAGCTTCCGGTAGCACCTACGACCCTTGATGGCTGCCATGGTAATAGGGCCATCGGGACCGCCAGTTTCGGGATGTTGGTCTCGCCCCCTTCGCTCAGTTTGGCAGGCTGAGCTGTGGGTTTTGACAACCTTCGGACGAAGGTTCTGTCAGGAGCCGGAGCTCCAGTTGATGCTTTCGTCGAGAGTTCGTCAGCTTTAGCGTTATGGACACGCTGTACATGGTGGAGATCCAGAACTTCGAAGTCCTTCTGAAGCCTCTGGACTTCAAGGAGATAAGCAGCTAGTTGAGGGTTGTTACAGGAGCATTCACCCTTCACCTATTTAATGATGAGCTGCGAAACTCCCTTGACCAACAGCTGCTTGACACCGTATGATAGTGCCACCTTTAGTCCATGAATGAGTGCTTCATACTCCACCATCTTGTTGGTCGCCTTGAAGTCAAGGTGGACCATGTATTTTACCTTCTCCCCGATTGGAGCGAGGAGAAGGACTCCAGCTCCGGCCCCCTGCTTTTGCATGGAGCCGTCGAAGTAGAGGGTCCAGTGAGGTTCGGTGAAGAGCGGAGCCTTAAGTTCTGACTTCTGCTCACTAGGGCCCCCAGGGTTTGATGGAGAGGGGGTCCATTCTGCCACGAAGTCTGTCAATGCTTGACTCTTGATCGCTTGTCTAGGAACTAATTCAAGATCAAATTTGGCCAATTCCGCTGCCCACTTTGCAATGTTCCCAGTAGAGTTGGGATTATGAAAGATCGCACGCAGTAGGTAATAGGTCACCACTGAGATCTTGTGAGCTTGGAAGTAATGGCGAAGCTTCCTGGAGGCGATGAGGACTGCGTAAAGCAGCTTGTGCACCTCTAAGTATCGAGTCTTGGCATCATGTTGTACTTCGTTGATGAAGTATACTGGGCGTTGGACTGTCCGGACCCTCTCGGAGGGGCCCGGAGCTTCCTCCACATCGACCCGGACCCTCCCAGAGGGGTCCGGACCTGCTTCGGGGACCTCTGGGTCCCTGGTAGAGGAACCCGGAGCTTCTGCTGGAGTGACCCAGACCCTCCCGGAGGGGTCCAAGTCTTCTGGGATAACTCCCTGTTGATCCAAGTCTGGGGCTGGGACCCAGACTCACCTTCAAGAACCTCCGGACCCTCCCAGAGGGGTATGGATTCCTGAGCTTGAGATGGTTCTGGTCTTTCTGTGACCAGGACCATGCTGACAACCGCGTCGGTTGCTGAAATGTAAAGCAGTAAGGGCTCACCAGGGTTCGGAGCTACCAGGGTTCGTAGAGTGGTGAGGAGCTGCTTTAGCTCTTGGAACACCTTTTGTGCTTCTTCAGACCATTGAAATGGTCTGGACTTCCTCAATAGCTTGAAGAAGGGTAGCGCCTGTTCCGCCAGTCTTGAGATGAACCGGCTAAGGGCGGCTAGACATCGAGTTAGTTTCTGGACATCTTTGATGCGGGCTGGTGGCCGCATCTCCTCTATGGCTTTAATCTTCGCCGGATTTGCCTCTATGCCCCGGTGGTTTACCAGGAAACTGAGAAGCTTTCCGGAGCTAACCCCTAAGTCGCACTTGTCTGGGTTCAGCTTCGTGCGGGTGACCCGCAACTTGTCGAAGATAGCTTGTAAGGTGTCAAGGAGTGACTCCTTGTCCTTGATCTTGACAACGATGTCATCAACATACACTTCCACTATGTCTCTGATGAGCTCTCCAAAGGTTTTGTACATAGATCGTACAAATGTTGAAGATGCATTCTTGAGACCAAATGGCATGGCAGTATAACAGTACAATCCATCTACTGTGATAAAAGAAGTATGTTCTTCATCTTCCCTAGACATTCTGATTTGATGGTACCCAGAATATGCGTCTAGGAAACACAATAATTCACACCCGGAGGTGGAATCCACTATCTGATCTATTCTAGGTAGTGGGAATGGATCTTTTGGGCATGCCTTATTTAGTGTTGTGTAGTCGATACACATCCGAAGCTTCCCACCGGCCTTGGGTACAACGACTGGGTTCGCCAGTCATTTTGGATGGAAGACTTCTCGGATGAATCCAGCTTCGAACAACTTCTTCACTTCTTGTCGTATGAAGTTCTGTCGCTCTACGGATTGCTTCTGAGGCTTCTAATGTACGGGCCGAGCGTCATGGTAGATCTTCAGATTATGCTCGATCACTTCCCTAGGGATCCCAGGCATTTGTGACGGTTGCCAGGCAAACACGTCGACGTTAGCCCGGAGGAAAGTGATGAGCGCGAGTTCCTATTTATCATTCAAACCTCCCGATATACGGGTGGTCAAAGCGGCATCGGAACCGATTTGGACGACTTTGACGGGGATGTCCGTGTCGCCGCTTGGTTGCACGCGAGGTGCAGAAGTTGAGCCTCGTTGATGAATGCTCGGGGGTTTTAGAGCTTGCTCCTGCCTGGATTCTTCCTCCTGCGCTGTAGCAAAAGCATGTAGTTCCTCAAGAGCAGTCACTCCGGCAGTACGGTCTCCGCGGATCCGAAGAACGCTAGCTGGTGTTGGCATCTTCAACACCAGGTAGCCATAATGAGCAGCAGCCATGAATTTGTACAAGGCACCCCTGCCCAGAATGGCGTTGAAAGGCAAGTTGATCTGAGCAACGTCAAAAATCAACTTCTTAGTGTGATAATTCTCTCGAGTCCCGAAGGTCACGGGGAGAGTAATGGCACCAAGCGGTGTTATGGCCCCCGGACCTACTCTGGAGAAAGCTCGGGAGGGGCGAAGGTCCGAAGGTCGAAGTTGAAGCTTAACAAAAGCTTCGAAGCTTATGAGGTTCAGCCCCGAACATCCGTGCACCATTACATGGTGGAGTTGAATGTTGTTGATGGTAGGTGATACCATCAATGGTAGCTGGCCAGCTCCGATCATGTTCTGAGGGCAATCCAAAGCATCAAAAGTGATGGTAGTGTCCATCCACTTTCGATGAGGCTCCACCCTGGCTGCAGGAGCTACTGAGGCCATGTCCTGCCGCATGGTCTTGAGGACACGGTGGGAGGTGATGTCCCATGAACCACCAAAGATGGTGTTCATGGTCTTCTGACGCTCATTGTCAGAGACGTCGGAGTCATCGTCGACGGAGGTGTAAACAGCCTTCAGGACCTTTTTGGGGTCCTGGAAGCCTAAATCCTCTTCAGCCGGAGCTTCATCGACCTTCTGTTTTCCTTCCCTCTGTCGGAAAGGAACTTCTTCCCGGCGCTTGTTGTAGCGCTCGGTAAGGTTTTGGACCTCCCGACAGTCCTCCAAGTTGTGGCCGTTCGACTTGTGGATAGGACACCACATTTTGGAGTCGCCACCGTCTTTAAAGGACGGCCGAGGTCGTTTCTCGGGGCACGGCCCCCGGCCAATCGGAGCTGCTGCAGCTGCAGCAGTGGATGTGCCAGCCGACGGCTTCTTCTTGTCGTTGGGCTTTTTATTGTTTTTGCCACTCCCAGAGGTAGTGGCTTCGCCTTTGGAGGATTTTTTGCCATCCTCCGGAGGTGGTTTGGAGTGCATTTCATGGCCCTCCGCAGCTTTGGCACACTTGTCTGCCAAGTTGAAGAGCTCCGTGACGCTGGTGATCTCCTTGACCACCAACCTCTCCAGCATCTTCTTATACCGTACGCCCTGAATAAATGCCACGATGACAGAAGCACTAGAGATAGAAGGAATGGTGTTTCGTACCTGGGAGAACCTCTGGATGAATGAGCGCAGGGATTCTCCCCCCTTTTGCACAACTGCAAAAAGGTCGAGTTCGGTGCCTAGTCGGGTGTATGAACTCCCGAAATTGGTGGTGAACTGTTGGCACAATTCCTCCCAACTATTGATAGAGTTGTAAGGAAGGCTCATGAACCAGGACCTGGCGGTCCGAGTCGAAGCCACTCGGAAGTAGTTGGCCATTACAACCTCGTTACCTCCGGCTGCAAGGATTGCGGTGGTGTAAATTTGGAGAAACTCGGCGGGGTTAACAGTCACGTTAAATTTCTCCGGCAGGTGTGGCCGGAACTTTTGTGGCCATCTGACCATGCATAGGTGCATGGCCAGTGCAGAACAACCTCCTCCTACTCCCTCGGGAGCAGGGCTGTCTCGAGCCTCTCGCCTTTCACGAGCACGCTCGATATGGACACGGTTGTCCTATTGACAGTAACAGCGATCAAGCTCTGCCCGGAGGTCATGAGTTGACATCCTGGTTACCGTATGAGTACGTCGCACCCTGGAGGGTAGCGACGTAACTTGCTGTTCGGCGCTGCGATGGGGCCTGCCCCGAAGGAGGAGGACCTTGGTTGCTGATGCGGTCGGCTGCTGCTGCAACCAAGTGTTCCACATCAGCCCTCCACTGCTCCATTGCACCCTGGGATGCACCTGGAGGTGGTGGACATTGGAGGAGAGCACGCGCTGCATGAAGCGCATGTTCAGGGTTGTTGTTGTTTGCCGACGCAGTGACCGACGCCGATGCACTGTCACATTGCTCAGCTTGACGTGCTGGTGCAGGCGGTGGTGGTGGAGGCATGACTCCTGCTGGAGCCACGACACTTGCTGGTTGTTGCATGTTGGAGGGATTGCCTCCAGCGAGTTGAACAGCAGGGTTGCCGTTGGACGATCCAGCAGCTGAGTTCACCATACTCGAAATCTTGGGTGCCCCTACCTGGCGTGCCAACTGTCGGTGTTTGGAACCGGCAGGTATCCCGACACTACTTTTGGTAGATCGAGGAGTTGTAGTTCGGTAATGGGCGCGCAGAGATTCAAGAAGGTGAAAGACACGTGTACACAGGGATTTACGTGGTTCGGGCCGCCTGAGCGTAATACCCTACTCCACGGGGTGTGTTGGTCATGTATTAAGCTTGTGAGTCTAGAAGAAGCTCCAGAAGAAGAAGCTCGTCTAGCTCAGGGTGTTCAGCAGTGATCTGGAACCGTCCCTTGTGTACCGTCGACTAGTCCTTTTATAGTACAAGGACGTTAGCCTGGCCCGACAGGTGGCCCCGGCGGTTACACATGCTTGATACACAATAAATGGAGTTAATTACCCTTAATAGCCTAGTAACGGGCCTTAATAGTGCCGTTACCAGTATTAAGGACCATCCGATCGTGTGTCATTAATATGGCATTAATGACACTTAATCGGGTCTTGAAGTTTTTGATTGATCCTTGAAGGTCCGGAGCCGTTGGGGGGTCCACCGGCCTGATAGTTGAAGTTGAAGGTCCGGCGGTTGCCATGTGGCAGCTCCGGAGCTCACCATCGTGGACGGGTAGGTCCGGTGCTATTGGACACGTGTCAGTACTGGAGCTTCCCTCTGTCTGGGGTTAGGTCCGAGGGTGCCATATTGGTATTCTGACCGGAGCTTCCCAGGTGTGGGTGATAGCTCCGGTCTTGTGATACACATGGCGGCCCCGGGACTAACCATGTCGGGGAAGCAGGTCCGGCTACTCCTGACATGTGGGGCCTTCGGAGGTCTTCAAATCTGGTATATGTAGTTTCCTTGTGATCTTTGCAATCCCAAGGGGTATCCGGTACGGAGGGTACCGACAACAAGAATTCTATAAAACTCATCATAGAGCACAGAATATTTGACTCCATTAGTCAACCAAGTAATCTTCCTATCTCCAAAGGTGGAGAAATAACAAGTGGAGTAGAATTGGTCCACCACTTCTATGTTCTAGGTGTATCTAAACTCTAACAACTCCTTGACTCCATGGTGCTCAGCAGCTCAGATTATCGCATTGAAGGCTTGATGATCCTTCTTTTCCATATAAGCCCAATCAACCAATTGAACATCCGTCACTGGAGTTTTCCTGGATACGTAGACTGGCAATAATAATCGCATTGAAAATCGCACCAGAAACGAGGATCTGCTATTGCTTTCTCATACTTGTAGGGATCCTTCATCCTGAGCCTTCTTGCTTTATCAGATCCTTGTCCTTTGAACCCATTGCTTCCCAGCTCAGGTTGGTGGTTAGGGTCATGCACAGGAGGAGTCATGACCAATGGACCAATGGAGCCTTGTGGAGGGCCACAAGGATCCGCGGTTTGGTCACGAATTACAAAACCTCTCCCTGCCAGAGCTTTCTTTCTAGGAGCATCCTTCTTGAGAGGCAATTTTTGGGTAGCCTCCTTTCCTTTCCTCTTAGCTTAGCTACTCTTACTCATCGGTGCTTTTCCCTTATCGGCCACTTGGGCCTTTCACTTCTTACCCATAGTGACAAACCCTTTCCTTATGCTTACTTGCTCTTCAACCGCTTGAGCTTGGGCTGAATCCCGATCGTGCTTCTTCTTGGTTCGAGCTTCACGCATGCGCTCAAGCTCCACTGCAACGGCTGCTTCCTCTGCTTCTTTTTGACGATAGAATTCTTGTCGATCCGCCTCCCTTTTCAGATCAGAAAGAGGAGAGTTGTTGCATCGAGACATGCTGAAATAAGGATAACAGAAGAGTATGAGGTGATATCAAGCGAAATATTGTGGTAGAGAAGTACATAATTCACTAAGTTAGGAGTTAACCCTAGGTTAGGCCTTTTGGTCCCTGGCCAGACTAGTCCGGTCGGTAACGAACTTGCCCGTCTAGGTCCGAACTAGTCTGGACCACCCAATGTTAAACCCTAACTATGAGATTTTTGTACAAAACTTCGATACCAAGACACAATATTGCATGGAGAGAATCACAAGGTGATAGATAAGCTAGTAGGACTCTAGTTTCCAGGAGAAATGACCTAGAATCGAAGGAACCAAAAAAGTTCAAGTTAGGTCAAGAACACACCTTGAGATGTTAAAATCAGACAAATCCGTGGATGGAAGGGCAGAGTAGTCCGGGATTCGCCTTCCCGACACTCCGAAGAAGCTTCCACGCGGATTCATCGAAGATTTTGAGGGTCGGAACCAAAAACCGCCAATGGCGACAGTTTTTGGAGAGAGGCACACATTGGAGAGTTTGAAACGAAGTGGAGGGGTCAGGCCCGACGCTGGGAGTTAAGTCCCCAGAAGTCCGGATTAGTCCGGTTATGGTACAGGACAAGTCCGGGCGCCGGACCGGGTCCGGACTAAGCTGTTGCTCCGGACAAGTCCGGTGATAGGCCGGACTAGTCCGTTGTGGACTAGTCTCAGCCTATCCGGATATTTCCAGGATGCCGGACCTGTCTGACCCTATGGGTGGACTAGTCCGGTCCTAGACAACAAATTCTCATATATATTGAAAAATTTGCAAGAATGATCCATATGGACTAAGTTTTTCACAAATATTCTCAATGAATAAGGCCAGTAAAGCACACAAACATTCATACAATGACCATGATTCAAGGAGACAATAATTGAAAATAGTTTGATAGAAAGTTGAGGAAGGCAAGTTTTCGAAAGCATGTATAGTTTTGAAGAGAGAAACAAGACTAACACTCAGATATGCAACATTTCAAGCCACATTTCGAGAATCAAGAATATTTAGTTCATTCTTAAGTTTGCAAAAGCGTTTTTCATATAGTGGCTTGGTGAAGATGTCAGCTAGTTGTTTTCGGTTCTAACATGTGAAATGACAATATCCCCCTTTATAGAATGGTCTCTCAAGAAATGGTGTCGGATGTTAATGTGTTTGGTTCTAGAGTGTTCAATGGGGTTATGGGCAATCTTGATGGCACTCTCATTGTAGCATAAGATCGGAATATGGTTCATATTGAGACCATAGTCCCTTAGAGTTTGTTGCATCCAAAGAAGTGCACAACAACTTCTGGCTGCGACATACTCCACTTCGGCTGTGGATAGAGTAATGAATTCTGTTTCTTGGATGACCATGACACTAGGGACCTACCCAAGAATTGGCAAGTCCCGAAGGTACTATTCCTATCCACTTTGCATCCGGCATAGTACTCTTGGAGTATCCGATGATATTAAACTTGGACCCTTTGGGATACCACAACCCTAGGTTAGGTGTATGAACTAAATAGCGCAAGATTCTCTTTTTGGTTGTCAAGTGATACTCCTTAGTAGCAGCTTGAAACCTTGCACACATGCATACACTTAACATAATATCGGGCCTATATGCACAAATGTAAAGAAGTGATCCAATCATGGAGCGGTATACTTTTGGTTGACGTTAGGGTTGTCTTGGTTGAGGTCGAGATGTCCATTCGTCGCCATTGGCGTCTTGATGGGCTTAGCCTTCTCCATGTCAAACTTCTTAAGAATGTCTTGAGTATACTTGGTTTGACATATGAAGGTGCCTTCATTGAGTTGTTTCACTTGGAAACCTAAAAAGAACTTCAATTCCCCCATCATTGACATCTCAAATCTCTCCGTCATGATTTTGCTAAACTCTTCACAAACGTTTGATTTGTAGAACCAAATATTATGTCGTCAACATAAATTTGGCATACACAAAAATCAGCATCCATGTTCTTGGTAAAGAGTGTATAATCGACCTTTCCTATCCTAAAACCATTATCAACGAGAAAGTCCCTAAGGCACTCATATCAAGCTCTAGGAGCTATTTTGAGGCCGTAGAGAGCTTTATGAAGCTTAAAGACATGGTTAGGATACTTATCGTCCTCGAAGTCGGGCGGTTGCTTCACATACACCTCCTCCTTGATTGGTCCATTGAGGAAGGCACTTTTCACATCCATTTGAAACAACTTTAAATCGTTGTGAGTAGCATAGGCCAATAATATGCGAATAGATTCAAGCCTAGCTACGGGAGCAAAAGTTTCATCGAAATCCAAACCTTTGACTTGAGAGTATCCTTTGACTACGAGTCTAGCTTTGTTTCTTGTTACCACATCATGTTCATATTGCTTGTTGTGGAAGACCCACTTGGTTCCTACCACATTGGCATTAGGTCTTCTCACGAGCTCCCATACTTTGTTCCTCTTGAAGTTGTTGAGCTCCTCTTGCATGGCTATTACCCAATCCGAATCTCGTAGGGCATATTCAACCTTAAATGGCTCTAAGGAGGACACAAAAGTGTAGTGAGCACAAAAGTTAGCCATACGAGATCGAGTCATTACCCCCTTGGAGATGTCTCCAAGTATGTTGTCAATGGGATGATCCCGTTGAACACATTGATGAACTCTTGCGTGTGGTACACTTGGTCTTGAGTCAACTTCTTCATCTCCTTCATCTTCATAGTCTCCCCCTTGACCATTGCCACCATCTTGATCTTCAGTTTCTTAATCATGGTGATATTGATTAAGCAGTTGATCTTGGGGATCTTGGACTTGATCTTGTGCTTGGGGTACCTCTTGTGATGGAGTTGGGTCACTTGGTCCTTGTTGCTCTTGAGGTCTTACATCACCAAGCGCCATCCTTCTCAACGCAACACATGGTGTCTCTTCTTCATCTAGCACACATTGATCAACTTTCTCCACTTGGGAGCCATTAGTTTCATCAAACACCACGTCACGTGCGATTTCAACACAACCGGAGGTTTTGTTGAATACACAGTAGGCGTACGTGTTTGAGTCATAACCAAGCAAGAAACCTTCATCGGATTTCGGAGAGAAATGCAAAATTCTAGGATTCTTGTTGAGAATATAACATTTGCTACCAAAGACTCTAAAGTAGGAGATGTTTGGTTTGTTACCCGTTAGAAGTTCATATGGAGTCTTCTTCAATAGGTGATGGAGGTAGAGACGGTTTGTGGCTTGGCAAGCGGTGTTAACAGCTTCCGCCCAAAACCTATCGGAAATCTTGTACTCATCAAGCATGGTCCTTGACATCTCTATTAGAGTTCAGTTCTTCCTTTCAGCCATCCCATTTTGTTCGAGTGAGTAGGGTGCCAAAAACTCATGCTTGATGCCCTCCTCGTCCAAGTACTCTTCAACTTGAGTGTTCTTGAATTCGGTGCCATTGTCGCTTCTTATCTTCTTAATTCTCAAGGAGAACTTATTTTGAGCTCTCCTCAAGAAACTGTTGAGGACACCTTGTGTTTCACCTTTGTCATGCAAGAAAAACACCCAAGTGAAGCGGGAAAAGTCATCAACAATAACTAAGCCATATTTGTTACCGCCAATGCTTATGTAAGCAATGGGACCAAAAAGGTCCATTTGCAGCATCTCCATTGGTCTTGTTGTCGTCATCACATTCTTGGTGGGATGAGCTGCTCCGACTTGTTTCTCGGCTTGACACGCGCTACAATGCCTATCTTTCTAAAAAAACAACATTCTTAAGACCTCGAACGTGATTGCCTTTTAGAAGTTTGTGAAGATTCCTCATACTGAAATGGGCTAGCCTGCGGTGCCACAACCAACCCATGTTGGTCTTTGTAATCAAGCATGTGTCAAGTTGAGTTTTATCCGCGGTGAAGTCCACGAGATAAATCTTTCCCTTGAGCACACACTTGAAGGCAATCGATTTATCAATCCTTCTAGTGACAACCACACCCTCATTAGAAAACAAGCAATCATATCCCTTTTAACATAGTTGAGAAGTGGATAATAGATTATAATCTAACGAATCAACATGCAGGACTTGAGAGATGGTGTGTTGTGGAGAAATAAAGATCTTTCCCATACCTAGTACCTTACCTTGAATGTTATCACCAAAGTATACACCTTGACTTGGATCTTCATTTTCTTCATACTCCACAAACATTCTTCTCGCTCCGGTCATGTGGTTGGTGGAGCCACTGTCTAGCACCCACTTTGAACCGCCAGAGGAGTAAGCCTACAAGACAAGTTTAGGCTTTGGTTTTAGGTACCCAAGCTTGGTTGGGTCCTTTGAGGTTAGTCACAAGGCATTTGGGTACCCACACACAGGGCTTTGAGCTCTTGCAGTGTGGCCCAACATATTTAACATAAGTATAACCAAACTTGTTTCTCATAAGCACGTAAGATGCATCAAAATCATGAAACATTGTTAAATTGACATTTTTAGCATTTTGAGCATCTTTGTCAAGTTTTACTATCTCATTAGATGTAGATGTATGATATTCATTCTTGACTTGAAATGAACCTTCTTTGGCAAATTCAATTTGCATCTTGTTATTCTTGAGAATTCTAGCATTTTGCTTTCCTTCTCTTGAATAGCCAAGACCATCTTTAATCAAGGGAGATCTTGTGATCGAGTATGCACTACGTGCATACTTGATCTTCTCCTTATCAAAGATGTCAGCCTTTGGTGTGCTCTTGCTCTTTGCCAAATTAAGCTCATTCTTTAGATCAAGCACAAGGTTAGCACATTTGCAAGTTTTATTGTTCGAATCCGTTTTAGGCAAGGTTAAGCTTGTTGAGGAAGAAGAAGGGACACTTGACTTGAGAGTTGTGAATTGTGCCTCAAGACTCTTGTGCGCTTTGTTCAAGCTCACAAGTTCATCTTGGAGCACAACATTCAAACTCTTAAGGCATTTCACAAGTTCAAGTTCAAGTGCCTTGTTCTTTTCCTTCTAAAGCTCAAGTAGCCTCTCAAGGTTAAGATTCTTTTGCTTCTCATTGACAAGCAATTCATCTTGTTCCTCGAGAAGCTCTTCCTTGTCTAAAATATCATTGGAGAGCTTTTTCATTTTAATGATAGCACTTTTACTCAAGCCTTCAAACATATATTCATTCTCACTATCACTATCAAGATCCTCATCTTTAATGGAATGCAAGGAGAGTTTAGATTTAACCTTTCTTTTTCCTTCCTTGGACATAAGATAAGTGTGGCTTGAGCTTTTCCACTCTCCCTTGTTTGGTAGAAGTGTCTTCTTCATTGTTGGCTTCTTGATAGCGACGGTTGCCACTCCCGCTTCATCATCGGAGGAGGACTCATCGTTGGACTCCCACTCCTTTCCAACATGAGTGTGCCCATGAGCTTTCTTCTTCTTGAACATCTTCCTCTCTTGAGGCTTCTCATCCTTGTTCTTCTTCTTGTTGTCATCTTCCTTTTTGTATGGGCAATTCAAAATGAAGTGCCCATACTCACCACAGTTGTAGCACACTCTCCTTGGTCTTGACTTGCTCTTGTCCTTGCCCTTGCTCTCATAGTTTGACCCTCTTATATTCCTCATCATCTCTTGAATATTTTGATGAAGAAGGCCATTTCCTCTGCATCCATGTCAGTGCTTTCCTCCTCTTCACTTTCTTCATCATTGCTTGAAGCTTGCACCTCCTTGCCTTTGGACTTGGGTGAGGCTTTGAAAGCAATGCCTTTATTCTTGGAGGATGTGATCTTGGCAAGGTAATTGACATGTCATGCTTCCATCTCCATCATCTCTTGGTTGATGATCTTGCCAAGCACCTCATCCAGAGACATCTTGTGAAAGTTGGGACTCTGGCGGATGGGAGTGCAAAGCGTCACATTGTGAGGCATGAAGGCTCTAATCATTCTCTTAACTAATTCATGTTCGGTCCATTTCTTGCATCCGTATGCCTGACTCCTATTGATGAGAGTCTTGAGTCAGTTGTACATCTCTTGAGGGGTCTCGCCTTCTTCCATGTCGAATCTTCCAAGACCCCCCTCAATCATCTCAATCTTGGCTTCTCTCACAGACTGGTTGCCTTCATGAGCAATTTTGAGAGTGTCCTAAATTTACTTGGCTTTCTCCAACCCATCCACTTTGTTGAATTCTTCTTGGTCCAAGGCTGAGTTGAGCACCGCCCCCGCTTGACCATTGAGATGAATGAGTCGTTCTTGTTCCAGAGTCAACTCTTCATCATCCACGGGGATATCTACACCTGTGCAAACAACATGCCAAAGTGTAGGATTGACGGAAATAAGATGCAACTTCATATTGTGCTTCCACATGGTGTAGTTAGTCCCATCAAAGTGTGGAGCTTTGCCCATAGGAATAGAAAGATAGTTTGAATGAGAATTGAGGTGCTCATAGTTAAAAGGATATCGCGTGTAATCCTCCTCGGGCTTCTTGAGCTTCTTCTCCTTCTCTTGGCCTCATCTCTTGCTTTTTGAAGAAAATCCGCAAGATGCTTCACTACTTCATCTTCATCTTCGGTTTCACCATCGAAGGGTGGAGGCGTTGGCTTGTCCTTGGAGGTGTTGTCAGCCTTGTCATGCAAGGGATTGGATCCTTGTCCTCCGGTGTGGCTATTCTCGTCGGTGTTGGTGGTGTCGATGATCGGCATCTCCTTCTCACCATTTCCCCCCCATCTCCTCTCCAAGAGGTTAAGCTTTTGGGAGAGTTAGGCTCTGATACCAATTGAAAGTTGCCTAGAGGGGGGTGAATAGGCAGATAACATGAAATTTAACTCAATAAAAACTAATCAAATTACAGAGTGCAGACTAGTCCGGCCTGGGGGCGGACTAGTCTGGTCAGGATAACAGATTTTACCAAAGGTGAGATTTTTAAGAAATCTAAAGGGCTTAACTCGATGAAATGTAAAGTATATAACCCTAGCAATATAGTAGATGGTATGCACGAGGTAATAACAACTAGATAGAAGCGGATCACGAGATTGAAGCAAAGAACGAGCGAAACCCTAACTTGATCTAGTGAAGAATGAGGAAGTCAAATCAAAGACACAAGACACAGGATTTATCTCGTGGTTCAACCCCACAAGGAGCCTACATCCACGTTGATGATGCCCACGAAAGGTAGGGTTCCACTCAACCCTTTCCTCACTTAGCCACCATGAAGGCCGACTATTCTTCCACTAAATCACAAGGGTAATCACCAAATCCATGGGACAACTCACAACCTAAGGCTACCACAAGTTTAAAAGTTGAAAAGATTGAAGATCAACACCCACATGAACTCAAATCAATCAGTCAAACTGAGAGAATCAACCCAAGAGCTCAAGATTGAACAAACCCTTCTCTTTCCTCTTCCAATCCTCACAAATCCTCAAGAATCGCTCTTAGGACTCCAAGAATGGTTGAGAGAGGGATAGGATGGCTCTAGGAAGGCTATGGTGCCGCTAGCGTTCGAGAGTTGGCCTTTGGAGGCCGGGAATCCCTTTTTATAGGGGTCCCGACATTTAGCCGTTGCCACCAAAAAAAGTGTGGACTAGTCCGGCCTTTGACCCCAAACTAGTTCGGCCTGTGGGGACAAGTGATGTCATCCTTGACCAACCACAAAGCCCCTGCTGCCTTTTGAATTCAAACAACCACCAAACCACGGACTAGTCCGTCCTAAAATGGACTAGTCCGATCTCACACAGAACAATTTGTTCTGGTTGAGAATGGACAAGTCTAACATACCAGACTAGTCCGGCCCCTCAGGGCGGACAAGTACGACCATCCAGGACTTAGTCCCAACAGCCATCTCTAAGTCCATAGCTGACTAGTCTGTCAAGGGGCAGACTAGTCTGAACTCAGTCAGGAACTACTTTTTCAGACTGAAACAGACTAGTCTGTCCAAGCGGACTAGTCCCCCTCCCCCCCAACGCGGACCAGTCCGGTCCTTCAGGACTTAGTCCCAGAAGGACACAGGCACACTCACCACGTACTAGTCCGTCCCCTAACGGACAAGTTCGAACCTACACAGAACGCTTTGGTCTGCCTAACATCGGATCGGTCTGATGTGGCTGGACTAGTCCGACCTTCCAGCCGGACAAGTCCGACCCTGTTGTTAGGGCTTCTTCAACTCATCTCTTAATATAGTCTAACTTGGACCATGAGATTTTAGGAGATTCTAACACTTTGACTCATTGAATACACTCAAGCTAAGTGACTAAACTCGACACAAAGAATTTAAAAGCTCAAGTTCCATTCTTCGAGTTCTTCACATTTTCTTCTCTTTTTCCTTTCTAAGTGCATCAAATGTTGTCCATCTTTCAATGACCTGTGCTTACACTTGCAAAGCTCATTAGTCCCTTAAGTTTTGTCATTAATCATCAAAACACACAAGGATTAGCCTAGATGCACTTATAAAAAGGAAAAAAACTTAGGAACAATGCTGTTAAAATTGAATGACTAGAATATGAAGTTAATTTAAAATCTTTGATTCCTAGTGATAATTCTTGTTCCTCATGTGAGCTTATATATTAACAATTGTCCTCTTTAAGAAGTGCGCACACCTTCACACTTGATAAGCTTGAACTTGAAATTGAAAAGAACGAAAAGCTTGCTGCACTTAATGATAAAAACATGAAAGATGCTAGTTGTTCAACAATTGATTTGCATTATTCTAGTTGTGACGATCTTAACAAGAAACTACATGATGCTATGAATGAGATTTCTGTTTTGAACAATGCTTTACGTGCTCATGAAGTTAAATATTGTTCTAATTGCAAATTAAAAGGAAAAACTTTATATGAAAATTGTCTTGATCTGTCCAATAAACTTTATAATATGCATAGGACATTAGATCGATTTTGTAATACAAATAAGAACCTAAACTTGCTGATGAATTCTAAGTCTTGCAATGATAAAACTGGTTTACGTTTTGATTCTCATGCTCATGCTAAGGCACATCCACCTAAAATTGTAAAGTCATTAGGAAGTGGTTTGATACAAACAGTTCCTAAACATAAAGAAGGCGATTTTTAAATCTGCAGGAGTGTTGTCTCATTCGGTTTCTAATAAACATGTTGTTGGCTCATCTAGACATGAACACAAAATTAAATTCCATTGTACCTACTGTGGTAGAGATGGTCATATCATAGATTTTTGTTATAGACTAGCTAAACAACAGAGAAAGGAAAGAATGATTGCTAGATCACATAACAACCATGCAAAACTTGCTGCACATGCTGAACTGAATATTAGGAACATGCAACCTGCCATAGTGAATCGAAAAAAAATGCAAAGCCTGCTTTCAAACCTACTGTTTTTAGTGCTACACATGTAACACCTCCTAGGTTAGTAGTTGGGTACAAAAATCCTCAAACTTTGGTTCATAAACCTGCTATTTTATCACAACTTTCATGTGTTATTCCTGCTGGACATCGTGTGACTCGGTACTGGATTCCTAAATGCCGTTTGACTAACCCCAGTATTGAGTCATCGACGTATTGTGCTTCTATGTAGGTTACATGCTTGAGGAAGGAGAACATTTGGATTGTGGGTTCAGTTTGCTCACGCTACATGACCGGTAACAACAAATGGTTCTCCTCCCTTTCATTTGTGTCACGTGTAGATAATGTTACTTTTGTCGATAATTCTTCAACTCCTATAATTGCTAAGAGTTCGGTTAGAGTAAATAATCACTACACTTTGAAGGATGTGGCACATGTGAAAAATTTGAAATACAACTTGTTTTCTGTTTCACGATGCTAGATGAAAATCTAGAAATTATTTTCACTAAAAATTGTTGTAAGGTTGTAGATTCAAATAGTGAGCTTATTTTTAACATGTCTCGGTTTGGAAGAGTTTTTAAAGCTGAATTTGATATGTCATCCTCTAAGCATAGGTGTCTAGTTGCTAATGATTATAAAGACTTATATTTTTGACATTGTAGACTTAGTCACGTAGGCTTTGATCATCTCACGCATATTAGTGCTCTTGATAGCATATGTGGGCTGCCTAAGCTTAAAGGGAATAAAGATATTGTGTGCTCTTCTTGTAGACATGCTAAGACGGTTCAAACTTCACATGCTCCTCTCACAATGACCATGAAACCTGAACCAGGACAATTTTTGCATCATGATACCGTAGGTCCTTCACGTATTCAATCTTTTGGAGGTAAATGGTATGTTCTTGTGATTGTTGATGATTATTCTAGATACTCTTGGGTTTACTTTATGGCATCTAAAAATGAATCTTGTAGTCACTTTAGAACTTTATTTCTTAGATTATCAATTGATCACCAAGGATCTTTAAAAGCAATTAGAAGTGATAACGGAACCGAATTTAAAAATCTATCGTTTGATCACTTTTGTGCTAAATATGGAATAAATCATCAATTTTCTTCACCCTATGTACCTCAACAAAATGTTTTAGTAAAGAGAAAGAACATAACCTTAGTTGATATGGCTAGGAATATGCTTGACAAATATCAAACTCCTAGGAAATTTGGGACAGATGCAATTGCAACCGCTTGTTATGTCTCAAATCGTGTTTTCTTGTGTGCTAAGCTAGGAAAAGCACCATATGAACTTCGGTTTGGACAAAGGCCTAGTCACACATTTTTGGGTCTTTGATTGTAAATGCTTTAAGAAACATGGTAATCTTGATAAATTTAAACCTAGATCTGTTGATGACATGTTTCTTGGTTATCCATCTCATACTAGAGGCTATCATGTGTTTTTACTTGATACTAACAAAATTGTGGAGACTTGTGAGGTTTGTTTTGATGAAGCTAGTCCCGGTACTAGCTCTAATATTGCTGGTCTAGATCCATATCTGCAGTAGGAGAGTATTTTCATAGAAGAAGACGAAGAAGTGGTGCTGCTGCTCAAAAATTCAGAAGCAAATGACATTGATCACGCTGCTGATTTTGCACCACTAAAAGTACCAACAACTACTGCAGCTGGTATAGATCATCCTCAAGTCATAAGTTCTTCAACCTGTGATGAACATGAAGAAGAAGGAGCTTATGAAGTGTCTACTCCCCTCCGTGTCCTCAAAGTCATCCTCCACAACAAATCATTGGAAGCTTGCACGAACGAGTCACACAGTTTAGGTTATTTGATCCAAAATCTCACACTCATTCTGCTTTTGTTGCTTCTTTTGAACCCAAAGATATATCACATGCACTCTCTAATGAATCTTGGATTATTGCCATGCAAGAAGAGTTAGAAAATTTTGAAAGAAATAATGTTTGGAAACTTGTACCTCCACCTCAACGTCACCCTCTAATTGGAACTAAATGGGTGTTTAAAAATAAACAAAGTGAGGATGGGGTTGTGGTTAGGAATAAGGCTAGGTTGGTTGCTCAAGGTTTCACACAAGTTGAAGGTCTAGATTTTGATGAAATTTTTGCTCCTATTGCTAGATTAGAAGCCATAAGAATTTTGTTAGCTTTTGCTACATCTAAAGGTTTTAAGTTATATCAAATGGATGTTAAAAGTGATTTTTTTTAATGGCTACACAGATGAGTAGGTTTATGTCAAGCAACCACCTGGTTTTGAAAATACAAAATTTCCTAATCATGTTTACAAACTGTCCAAAGCCTTGTACGGTCTCAAGCAAGCCCCTAGAGCATGGTATGATAGGTTAAAAACTTTCTTACTTAAAAAGGGGTTTACCATGGGCAAGGTTGATAAAACTCTTTTTGTGCTTAAGCATGGCAATGAATCATTGTTCATTCAAGTGTATGTGGATGATATTATCTTTGGTTGTGATTCTCATGATCTTGTGTCCAAGTTTTTAGCTATGATGAGTTCAGAATTTGAGATGAGTATGACGGAGAACTCACATACTTTTTAGGGCTGCAAATCAAGCAAACCAAGAAGGGTACTTTTGTGCATCAAACGAAGTATACAAGAGACCTCCTTAAGCGCTTCAATATGGACAAAAGCAAGCCTCTTCGGACACCAATGGGAACAATGACAACACTTGAACTTTATGAAGATGGTGATTCGATCGATCACAAACAATACATAAGTATGATTGGATCACCCTTGTACCTCACGACATCAAGACCGGACATACAATTCAGCGTATGTCTTTGTGCACTATTTCAATCTTCCCCACGTGTTTCATATCGTCAAGCCGTCAAAAGAATTCTCTGGTACTTACATGGAACTCAGGAATTTGGCATTTTCCTTCCTTCTTCCTCAATCGTTCCTTTGAAAGCTTTTTCGGATGCTGATTTTGGGGGTTGTAGAATTGATTGGAAAAGTACTTCGGGTGCTTGTCATTTTCTTGGTAATTCACTTGTTTCTTGGTCCTCTAGAAAACAAAGTTCAACGGCACAATCCACGACCGAATCTGAATATGTAGTTGATGCTAGCACTTGCTCACAAATTCTTTGGATTGTTTAAACGCTTAATGACTATTGAGTTGATTTAGATAGTGTTCCACTGTTTTGTGAGAACACTAGTGCCATTTGCATTGATAAAAACCCCATACAACATTCTATAACAAAGCACATTGACATTAAGTATCACTTTCTCCGTGATAATGTTGAAAAAGGAAACATTGTGCTTCACCATATCGATACCGAACAACAATTGGCTGACATTTTTACAAAACCTTTGGATTTCACTCGTTTTTGTTACATTCATAGTAAAATGGGGGTTATGCATCCTCATGACTTAAATTGAGGGGGAGTTTTGAAATTTGGAAGGCTTTGTGTGAATCTGAATTTAAAATAATATGATCATAGTATTTCATACATATATGACTTTGTAATTCCTTTTACATGCTAGAAGTTCTTACTACATTACTCATGTTATACATTTTATAGTTTTGCCATGACTAGTAATTGGAATAATTACTTAGACTAAATCTAGTCATGATCGAACTTTCTTGCTATTTTGAACTTGTTGCATGCTCACAAGTGCTTTTAATAATGAAAAATTAATCAATCAACTATTCACATGTTGTGCTTTTATGTTAAAATGAAAAATTGAGAAAAGATCAAGAGAATATGCATGCATCACACTTCTTCTTTTGAGATGGCTTATCATTGTACTTAGATATGAACTTGGAAGAAGTTGTGTATGACTAAAACCATGTCTTTAAGCTTCTGATTGTCAAATGACATAGGCTTGACTTGGTGGGTTAGAATAAGGCAGATGCGGCATATAATCTCTTGCAAATGTCAAAACATGAATTTTTTTGTTTAAGAAAATAAAAATGCAGCAACAAGTGTCATGATTTCAGGTCTAGAAATAGTTAAGGTTGTGAGATCATGACTTTCTTAAATTTAAAATACACCTGATCTCTAGCATGGCCTACACTACTTTATGTATCTCATTGATGTGATAGTGTAAGTTACTTGATAGCATGACGTGGATGAGCTTTGTTCTATATTTATATGTCATAATATGCTCATAACAATTGAAATTTCTCTTTTGAACCTTGTTGAATACATTGTCAAAGGGGGAGAAATATGTATAGAAATATGTATAGGGGGAGAAATATTTGATATTTGTTTTTGAAATTTCTTTCTCATTTGATTTTCAAAAAGGGGGATAAAATAGTTTTCAAAACTTTTCACGTGAATAAGCTAATGTTCGAATTTTAAGTGGTGTTGCCAATGCATTCATCAAGGGGGAGATTGCGAGACCTATGTGTGCTGAATACATTGACTATTTTGATAAAAATTTTGAATATTGCCAAAACACCATTCTCATCAAGATCTAACTCTAGGTCCGAGCTACGACAATAGGTCCGACATGCTTTGGGTAGCTCCGGCAAGGTCCGACAATAGGTCCAACTTGTTTTGGGTAGCTCCAGCAAGGTCCGACAATAGGTCCGGCAAGGTCCAAAAATAGTTCCGGCATGCTTTGGCTAGGTCTGATGTGAGGTCCAACAATCTTTGGCTAGGTCCGGCGCTAGGTATGGTTAGCTTTGGCAAGGTCCGGTGCAAGATCACAGTGGTTCTGCTTTTAATGTACAATGGTTCAAACTTGCTTTACACTTATGGTAAAGTTTGCTTAGTATTCATTTGCTAAGTTTTTTTTGTGTGTTTTAGTGGTTAAGGCTGGTATTGTTTTGCTATATTTGCAACATGCTTACGTGAGGTGCTCACGTAAGGTGTTGTGGTTTTTGAACTAGCGAGAGTCAAGTCGAGGACTTGGGCTCGCAAATGATGGTTGTTTATTCATGTGCAGGTGTTGCTTGAGTTCAAGACGTGGCTCGTGACAAGATCCATTGAACTAGTCTTAGGGAGAAGATGAGGTTAACAACCAAGTTTGGGAGGAATTGTGGTTGAGTTGATCGGGAGGTCGCGCAACATGTTTGGGTCAAGAACAATGCATATGAAGGTATCGTGGACGTTGTTGGAAAGTGTTTGCACGTGTGCAAGGAGTGCATGAACGTGGCAACATGGTTCCAAGGCGTGATGAAGAGAAGTGGACGTAAAGAATTGGTCAGAAAGGTCCAAACGGCTGGATTATGCCTCAGGCTGCGGCTGAGGTGGTTATGGTTCGTTTTGGTTAGATTTCATGTGGGTCACGAAGTTGAGTTGTTTTAGGAATGTGGCATACGTTCCTAAGGTTTTTGGAAGTCTTAAGATTTCTTCTATCTGCGTATGGAAGAGTCTTCGTGACTTGATTCTCTATAATATTTACTACTTTTGTCATGATTGAACACGTTTAGAATAGTCACACACACATTTTCCTATCATATTGATTTTCTGTCGAGGGGTTTTTGTTGTTTCCGCTGAAAAAGTTTTAATCTACCATTCACTCCCTCTGGTAGCATTTCACGTGCTCTTCGATCCTACATGGGGGGAGGTGATGAACCCGAGGGTGGAGCCCTGACCTTGCATTCCCGCACTGCCTTTTGATTTTTGTCTTGGTCAGCCGAAGCGGCACGCACCTCTGCCGTCGTGACCACGCGACCTCCCCCGGTTTAGAGGTCGTGGCGACATGATCTTTGGTTGCCACAATATCTTTGCTTTCCGCAGTTCCTTTAATCGCGACGGTTCCCAATGTGGCTGCAGCACTTTCGCTGCTCCGCCTTTATGGGAATCGCCGAGCTATCTTCCCAGGTGGCTGACTGCTTGGGCCAATTCTTCTAACAGGTGAACTAGGCCCTGCTGTCATGGGCACTGCGGGTTGAGCAACCCGTGTTGGGCCTAGGTGACTCGCACAATGTGATCAAGCATTGAAGAGGTGATCAAAAAGGAAACATTTGTAGGCAAAGGTGGTTGCTTCCTTACTCACACCGCACCGCCCGAGCCTTTGACTTCTTCCTTGAGCGCTCGAGCCTTCACCACCTGCGAAGCTCTTGTTTTCACCTGCTTCAATGGCCTCCATGTTGCCTCCTCCCCATGCCAATATGGAAGAGGACCTGATGCCGATGAGGTAACTGCTGTGCTGGCCGGTCGCGGAGCAAGGATGGATGATACGCTGCAGATCTCCCTCTCTTCATGACTTGCGCGAAGACGAGACTATTCTTTTCGTCACGTACGTGGCTACAGGGCTCGAGCTCCTGGTGTCCTCATTCTTCCTTGCGTTTCTGGGGGACTTCGACCTGCAACTGCACCATCTGTCGCTGAACTTCATCACCGTGATTGTCGTGTTTGTCCACTTCCGCGAGGTGTTCGTGGGCCTTCTGCTTACGATGGAGTTGTTTGGGTTCTTCTTCGTGATGAAGACCACCGAAAGGAGCGCAACAAGCCAGGTGGGGGCCTATTACTTTCAACATTGAGAGAAAACCTCCAAGCTTTACTGAATGTGGCCTAGAGAGGGGGGTGACTAGGCCTTTTGAATTCCCTGCACACTTAATAGAATCGTCAAAACTTGGTTAGCCGGACTAGTCCAGTCGTGTGGGCGGACTTGTCCGGTGTGCTAAAAATATGTGTGTTGATCAAGTGTTCTTTGGGAAACTAAATTTCTTTAGCAGCGGAAATGAGAACAACTGATATTTTTATTTGAGATTAATATAAGAACGCAGGTAAAACTTATAATTGCCTTAGGTTGATGTTTTAGCACTCAAGTGATCTAATGAACAAAATTTAAATGAAATAAGGCGCAAGACACACGAATTTTTCCCGAGGTTCGATCTCACCACGAGATCTACATCCTCGTTGAGGAAGCTCACACAGAGCCGGGTCTCCAACCCTTTCCCTCTTCAAGTCACCACGAAGGCCGACTTGATTCCACTATCACGGGTAATCACCAGGTTTATGGGGCAACCTCACACGTTGAGGGCTCCCACGAGAATTACAACGAAAGAAGTGATCAAATACACTCAAAAGTATTACAATGCACAGTATGAGTGTAGAAAGATCAAACCCCAAGAGCTCGCGATGAAAGAACGACGATCCCCAATCCCGAATCCAAGTGTTCAATTGATTTCACTCTTTTTGCACTTTAGATGTGTGGGGAGATGTGTTTTGGGCTCTTGGGACGAAGTGGTGGTGCTAGGGTTTGTTCTTTGATCAATATTCGACGTGTGTGTTAATAGGAAAGCTGTGGACTCTCTATTTATAGGGTTTCCAAAAGGTAGCCGTTGAAAAACCCTAACACCGGGCTAGTCCGGTGCAAGTCCGGACTTGTCCGGTCTCAGTGCATTTTGATGTCCAGAAAGTCTGCCGGACTAGTCCGGTCCAAGCTCGGACTAGTACGGTGTTAAGTGAACTCCAGAAAGTTCAACGGACTAGTCCGCGGACTAGTCCGATCTCCACAAATCGGAGACTCCAGAAAGTTCAACGGACTAGTCTGGTGGTACAACGGACTAGTCTGGTCCCTCAATATGAGAGACTCCAGAAACATCAACGGAATAGTCCGGTGGTCGCACGGACTAGTCCGGTCTCCCAATAAGTGAGATTCCAGAAATATGAACGGACTAGTCCGGTCCATGATCGGACTAGCACGGTGCTTTGTGAAAGTTAGGTTAATTTTAATCCCTTACCCTCGTGCAAAGTTGTGAGATCTTGGAGTGTGTCTTTCATACACTCCCTATACATTCAAAATCTAATTCAGTCTTCCAAGCTTCATCAAAGTATCTCTCTTTGAACACCACTTCATTTTTCACCTTTTTGTACGCACCGAGCTGTTTCACTTGTTTGTCCTGCAATCATCTCAGTAGTTTCATTAGGATCTCGTATGTTTGTCATCAATTAGCCAAAACCCACAAGGGATATCCTAGATGCACTTACAATCTCCCCCTTTTTGGTGATTGATGACAACCATTTGAGATATCACAATTGAGAATAAAATCTTGATTTTCATAAGGTGTGCACATATGAGAATAATGATAAGTCCACAAAAAGCTTCTCACATATGCACACACCTTATGGTGCAGTGCCTAACAGGTGTGTGATCAACAAGGTGTGATGAAGTAAAGGTAATCAATAATGAGCATAGAGATAATCATCCAAGCAACAATAAGCATCACACATAAGTGAAGAAATAGTGCATTACAAGGTTTTAAAAATAAGTACATGTCCTTGATCACAAAAACATAAAGACACCAACTAGAGATGGTCTCAAGCTACTAGTCTCAATCTCTACCCCTTTGGCATCAAGGCACCAAAAAGGGAAAAATTGAGGGGAATCACTCATCGCCACTCTCTTCTTCAGTCTCGGTCCGGTCCTCATCTTCACCACCATCATCATCATTCGCCGGAGCAGACTCTTCCTCGGAGTCCTCGAAGGCCGGCGAGGATCCCACCGACTCAATGTCCAGCTTGTCACAGATAGCTTTGATGTTGGCATTGACATATTGTTGATGCTTCTTCTGCCTGACTTCAATCTTGAGGCAGCAGGCAAAGATAGAGGTGAGCATTTTGAGCACACCACCGGAGGGTTCATGGGCAGGTGCAGAGCTAGGAGGAGCAGCTGAAGATCTTGTGGCATTCACATCCCGAGTTTGTTTAGTCCTCCTCTCAGCTTCAAGGGAGGGAGGTGCATCAGGAGCCGAAGGTAGAGTGTACTCGGTGGGCTTTTGTGGTTTCAACCCCGTATGGTGAACATCCTTGACGAACTCAAGTCCAGTCACCTTCTCAATCATGAACATGATGTACGGGGCATACCCACAAGATCTGTTTGGAGTGATGGAGATGTTCACAATGTCATTGTAGATGTATTCAAAGACATTGAACGGTCTCCTCCCACCAATGACCTTCATTAGGGTCCTCAAGGTTCCTTGAATAGTCCCGCATCTCCATCTTTCGGGGCTATTGTCTTCCTCAAAATTCTGTTGAAGACGACATAGAAGGGCTTCAAATATTTGTTGTTGGGAGGCACATAGGGCATCCTTGTGTCATAGAGGAAATTGAGCTCATCCTTCTCCAAGGGTTGTAAATTGTGGATGACAAGATCATGATCCAGAGTATGTTCAAGGTGGAGGATTCTTGCAAACTCATCATAAGTAATACTATACTTGGAACCATGAGTCATCCAAGTAAGACTGTCTCCATCACCACGAGCAAAGTAGAGGGTAGAGTAGAATTGGATGATAACCTCATTGTTCCAATCATTCTCAAAAGAAAACAGTTCCTTCAGTCTGTGCCTCTCCAGGGACTCAACCACCTCACGGAAGGCAGGATATTTCTTCGACTGCATGTACCCAATGTTCACCCATTGACTCTTCACAACGAGATTCTTCATCTTCATGTACACATGCTCGTAGTAGTCGGCATGGAAGTTGCTCCAAAATCTTGGGTCTGAGCATTGCTGAGGTTGATCATACACATTAACCTGCCTAAAGCTATCGGCAAGCTCACCCCCTTTTCTGGTGAAATCTTTACTCGAGCGCTGCCTGTTGCGATGACTTGGGTTCATCATCTTCAGGGGTCCAATGGGACCACTAGCAAGCCCCTTTCCTTTGTTGAGGGTTCTCTTTGGCCCTGAGGAGCTCTCGCTAGCTTTTCCTTGGGCCTTCTTAACAACCACCCTCCTTTTCTTGGGCAAGTAGTCATTGGAGGGTGGAGAGTGCACATTTACATCATGTCTTTTCTTCATGTACCTCTCCTTGGCTCTCTTCACTTTTTCGCGTTCAACTTCTTCATCAACATGGAAGGAGCTGTCATCTGAGCTTGAAGACATCGTGCCTAATAAGGAGTTCATGATTTAGATGAGAATGAACTGAGAATGAAGGGGATGTGAGGATTCAAATGTCAGAGACCGGACTTGTCCGTATCTGGGAGCCGGACTTGTCCGGTCTGGCACAAGAACCCTAACAAAGCTATGAATCACAACTTCTATCCAAGGATGCAAAGGAGCATGAAGGTGAAAGAATTACATCTCTGAAGCTAATGTACTTCCTTGGGATCAAGAGAAATAAGCTAGAACTAGAAAAGTTGAGAGTTTGACTTTAGGGAGAAATACACCGAGATTTGAATATTCGCGTTAAAGGATCACGAATTTGTCCAGATGAGTTTGGAGTGGAGTATCAACTCATCAAGGGGAGGATTTCCCACGGAGAAAGCTTGGATTTTGAGGGCTCAACTCGAAAATCACTTTTGGGGGCTAGGGTTTGAGAGGTGAGGGTTCAACTCAAAGTGGAGGGAGGGTTGAAACGGTTTTGGGCCGGCCAACTGCTTATATACGCGGCCGACCGGACTAGTCCGGTCAGAGGATGGACTAGTTTGGTGCACCTGGAAACCTAGGAAAAGAGAGACTGCCCGGACTAGTCCGGTGGCAAACCTGACTAGTCTGGTGTCCCTGGAAGAACTGAGTATTAGAGATAATTAATAGTGATCCAAGGACAAGTTTTGCAAATAATCTTGGTAATTATGACCAGAAAGCAATCAACACAAAAAATGGTCATAAATTCCAAGATTTCTTCATTAAAATTAGTTTTCTTAGGAGAAAAAGAGGTGAGGGGCAGTTTTAGCAATAAAATGTAACATTTGAGGTTTCAACCAGGTGTGCAACATTTCAAGCCACATTTCGAGAGTCAAGAATATTAAGTTCATTCCTAAGTTCACAAAACCTTTTCTCATCCAATGGTTTGGTAAAAATATCCGCAAGTTGTTTTTCAGTTCTAACATGTGAAATAGCAATGTCACCTTTTAATGAATGATCTCTAAGAAAATGATGACAGATATCTATGTGCTTAGTTCTTGAGTACTCTACCGGGTTGTGCACAATTTTTATAGCACTTTCATTGTCACATAGAAGTGGGATATGGTTAAGATTGTAGCCGTAGTCCCTAAGGGTTTGTCGCATCCAAAGTAGTTGTGCACAACAGCTACCGGCTGCAATATATTCTGCTTCTGCTGTGGAAAGGGCAATGGAGTTTTGCTTTTTAGATGACCAAGAGACCAGGGACCTACCAAGAAACTGACAAGTCCCTGACGTGCTCTTTCTATCGACTTTGCATCCTGCATAGTCGGCATCGGAATGCCCTATCAAGTTAAATTTGGATCATTTGGGATACCAAAGGCCCAAGTTGGGTGTGTGCACAAGGTACCTTAGGATTCTTTTTACCGCAACTAAGTGACACTCTTTAGGTGCAGCTTGAAACCTTGCACACAAGCAAACACTAAGCATAATATCTGGCCTAGATGCACATAAATAAAGTAAGGAGCCAATCGTGGACCGATGTACCTTTTGGTCCACATTTGGACCATCTTCATTGAGGTCGAGGTGTCCATTAGTGGCCATGGGTGTCTTGATGGGCTTGGCTTTGTCCATATTGAATTTCTTGAAAATGTCTTGTGTATATTTGGTTTGGCTTATAAATGTACCTTCTCTTAGTTGCTTCACTTGGAATCCCAAGAAAAAACTTCAATTCGCCCATCATTGACATCTCGAACCTATCTGTCATAATTTTGCTAAATTGCAGTTTGTAGACATGGTTGGGATATTTCTGGTCTTCGAATCCTGGTGGCTGCTCCACATAAACTTCCTCCTTGATTGGGCCGTTTAAGAAAGCGCTCTTGACGTCCATTTGATACAGCTTAAAATTATGGTGAGTAGCATATGCCAATAAAATACGAATGGACTCAAGTCTAGCTACAGGAGCGAAAGTTTCATCGAAGTCCAAAACTTCGACCTGAGAATAACCTTTGGCCACCAGTCTTGCCTTATTTCTTGTTACTACTCCATGTTCATCTTGCTTGTTCTGAAAGACCCATTTGGTTCCAACTATGTTCGCCTTTGGTCTCTCCACCAGCCCCCATACTTCATTTCTCTTGAAGTTGTTCAGCTCCTCTTGCATTGCAATCACCCAGTATGGATCCCTTAAGGCTTCTTCTACCCTGTATGCTTCCAGAAAAGACACAAAAGAGTAGGATTCACAGAAATTTGCAACTCGAGATCTAGTAGTTACTCCCTTAGCAATATCTCCAATGATATTGTTGACATGGTGGTCTCTTTGCACGCTCCAGTGTACTCTTGGGTGTGGAGCTTGTGTAGTTGCTTGTTCTTCATTATATTCATGTGCATTGTCTCCCCCTAGATCATTGTTTCCATGATTGTCCTGATCTTCTTGATCTTCCTCCTCTTGATCTTGTGCAAGAGCTCCCCCTTGATCATTGCCTCCGTGTTGGGGTTCATCTTGTGCATTTGAGTCGAATGTTTGCTCTTGTGGTAAGATATCACCAAGTCCCATTTTCTTCAGTGCTTCATATGGAGCTTCCTCTATCTAGCACACACTTATCAACTTGCTCCACTTGTGAGCCGTTAGATTCATCGAACACTACGTCACGTGCTACTTCAACAAAGTCGGACACCTTGTTGAAGACACGATAGGCGTAGGCATTCGACTCATAACCGAGCAAGAATCCTTCATTGGACTTTGAAGCGAACTTCGAGGCCCTCTGTTTCTTGTTCAGAATAAAACATTTGCAACCAAAAACTTTAAAATAGGAAACATTAGGCTTTTTACCGGTAAGGAGCTCATATGGAGTTTTCTTCAGTAGTCGATGGAGATACAGTCGATTCGTGGCATGGCAAGCGGTGTTCACCACTTCTGCCCAAAATCGATCTGATGTCTTGTATTCATCCAACATAGTTCTCGCCATTTCGATCAATGTTCTATTCTTCCTTTCGGCCACTCCATTTTGTTGAGGGGAGTAGGGTGCCGAGAATTCATGCTTTATCCCTTCTTCATCGAGAAACTCTTCAACTTGGAGGTTCTTGAATTATGTCTCGTTGTCACTTCTGATGTTCTTTATGGTTGATGAGAATTCGTTCTGAGCTTTTTTCAAGAACTTCTTGAGGATCCCCTGAGTTTCTAATTTATCATACAAGAAAAATACCTAGGTAAATCTTGAAAAATCATCAACAATTACTAAACCGTATTTGTTACCGCCGGTGCTGATGTACGAAACTGGACCAAAAAGATCCATGTGGAGAAGTTCCAGCGGTCTTGCGGTAGTCATCACATTCTTGTGGTGCTCCAACTTGTTTTCCTGCTTGACAAGCGTTGCACGACCTGTTTTTTTCAAAAACCACATCCTTAAGACCATGGATGTGACCACCTTTTAGAATTTTCTGCAGATTTCTCATCCCAACATGGTCTAGCCATCTATGCCACAGTCATCCCATGTTGGTCTTAGCAACCAAGCAAGTGTTGAGTTTGGCTTTATCTTTGTTGAAGTCAACTAGATAAAGCTTGCCCTTTAACATTCCCTTGAATGCAATCGAGCCATCGCTTCTTCTAAAAACAGTCACACTCTCATTAGTGAATAAGTTGTTGTAACCTTTGTCGCATAGTTGGGATATTGACAAAAGGTTGTAATCTAGATAATCTACATGTAAAACATTTGATAAGGTATGTTGAGAGGATATTTCAATGTTACCGCTACCAAGGACCTTTCCTTGGCTGTTGTCTCCAAAGTATATGCCTTCACCTGGATTCTTGTTGTACTCGTACTCTACAAACATACCTCTCTCACCGGTCATGTGATTTGTGCATCCGCTATCAAGTACCCATTTTGTTCCACTGGAGGAGTAAGCCTGCAAAAAGAATTATTCTTTGGTTTTAGGTACCCAAGCTTGCTTGGGTCCTCTCAGGTTAGTCACAAGAGTCTTGGGCACCCACACACAAGTTTTCAAGTTCTTGTGGTGTGGCCCTGTATATTTGGCAATGATTTTTCCATATTTGGCTTTCATAAGAACATAAGAAGCGTTAAATGTATGAAACAATATTTGTGGTTCAGATTCATGGGATTTTTCCTTAACAAAGACAATTCTATTCTTAGCATGATTAGAAGTAGACATGTGTTTGCTCTTATCAAAACCAAGGCCATCTTTGACATTAGGAGGTCTAGTGACCATATATGCATTGCGTGCATATTTTATCTTCTCCTTATCAAAGTTGCCACTTGGAGGGGCATGCATATTATGAGAAGTTGTAGTATTAGAAATAATATTCTTCTCACTAGAGCAAGTGCAAGTTCCGATTGTTGTCGAACTTATATCTTTGGAGGAAGAGCTCTTGGAGGATGAGGAGTCACTTTGCTTGAGCGACTCAACTTGCACCTCAAGGATCTTGTTAGCTTTTGACAAGTTAGCAAGTTCTTCTTTGATTGCAATATGCGAGTCTTCTAGCTTTGAGTAAGTTTCCTTACTCAAGGCTAGCTCAACTTCAAGTGACTCGTTCTTCTCTCTTTCAAGCTCGAGAAGCTTTTCAACTTCTTGATATCTCTTCCTTTCACAGATGAGCATATCTTCTTGTCGGTCAAGAAGTTCTTCCTTTTCAAAGATTTCGTTCGACAACATTTCCATTTTCTTTAGAGCAATTTTACTTAGTCCTCTAAACATTTCTTCATTATCACTAGAGCTGTCAAAGTCATCAATAGAGGAATTTAGCGTAGGAGGAGTGAGCCGTACCTTTTTCTTGCCTTCCTTAGCCATAAGGCAAGTGTGGTTGTTCATGTCCCATCCTCCCATGTTTGGAAAGAGTGTGGCCTTCATAGTAGGTTTCTTGATTGCAATAGTGGCCATCTCTTTTTCTTCATCGGAGGAGGACTCGTCGTTTGAGTCCCACTCCTTGCCAATGTGAGCTTGATGGGTTTGTCTTCTTTTTCTGAAATTTTTCTTTTATTGAGATCTTGTTCCCTTCTTCTTTTTGTTTTCTTCATAAGGGCAGTCCACCATGAAGTGACCATACTCTCCGCAGTTGTAGCAAGTGCTTCGAGCCTTGGATCTTCCTTTATCCTTGTTTTTGCCTTCATTTGAGCTGTTGTCGTGTCTTCTTTTCATCATTCGCTTGAACTTCTTGATAAAGAGTATCATTTCTTCATCATCAAGATCGGTGCTCTCGTCACTTGTATGCCCATCGTCTTGATCTTCACGAGCTTCTTTGAGTTTGGGTCGGCATGTTGCTTTGAGAGCAACCTCTTTCTTTTTGGAGGAAGTGAGTTCGGCCAAGTCTTTGACATATTTTGCCTCTTTCTCCATCATTTCATGATTTATGATCTTCCCCAACAACTCATCGGGAGTCATTTTGTGAAACCCGGGGCTTTCTCTAATCATTGAGCAAAGTGTGACATTTCTTGGCATGAAGGCTCTAATCATTCTCTTGACTACCTCGTGATCCGTCCATTTTTTACTTCCATAGGCACGTATTTTGTTGATGAGTGCCTTCATCCGGTTGTACATGTCTTGAGGTGAATCCTTCTTCAATAGCGAATCTAACGAAGTATACAAAAGACCTCCTAAGGCGCTTCAATATGGACAAAGGCAAGCCTCTTCGGACACCAATGGGAACAACAACAACACTTGAACTTGATGAAGATGGTGAACCCGTGGATCAAAAAGAATATAGAAGCATGATCGGATCACTTTTGTACCTCACGGCATTGAGACCGAACATACAATTCAGTGTATGTCTTTGTGCATGTTTTCAAGCCCCCCCACGTGCTTCACATCGTCAAGCCGTCAAAAGGATTCGCAGGTACTTACATGGAACTCAAGAATTTGACATTTTTCTTCCTTCTTCCTCAACCGTAACTTTGAAAGCTTTATCGGATGCTGATTTTGGGGGTTGTAGGATTGATAGAAAAAGTACTTCTGGTGCTTGTCATTTTCTTAGTAATTCACTTATTGCTTGGTCCTCTAGAAAACAAAACTCAGTTGCACAATCCACAGCTGAATTTGAATATGTAGTTGTTGCTAGTGCTTGCTCACAAATTCTTTCGATTGTTCAAACACTTAAGGACTATGGGGTTGATCTATACAGTGTTCCACTATTTTGTGATAACACTAGTGCCATTTGCATTGCTAAAAACCCCGTGCAACATTCTAGAACTAAGCACATTGACATTAGGTATCACTTTCTCCGTGATAATGTTGAAAGAGGAAACATTGTGCTTCACCATGTAGATACTGAACAACAATTGGCTGACATTTTTACAAAACCTTTGGATTTCACTCGTTTTTGTTTCATTCGTAGTGAAATAGGGGTTATGCATCCTCATTGCTTACATTGAGGGGGAGTTTTCAAACTTGAGAAGTCTATGTGTGAATCTGAAATTAAAATAATATGAGCATAGTATTTCATACATATATGACTTTGTGATTCCCTTTACATGCTAAAAGTTCTTACTACATTACTCATGTTATACGTTTTGTAGTTTTTGCCATGTCTAGTAATTGGAATAATTACTTACACTAAATCTGGTCATGGTCGAACTTTCTTGCTGTTTTGAACTTGTTACATGCTCACAAGTGCTTTTAATCATAAAGAATTAATCAAGTAATCAACTCACATGTTGAGTTTTTATGAACAAATAAAAGTTGAGAAAAGATCAAGAGAATATGCATGCATCACGCTTCTTCTTTTGAGATGGCTTATCATTGGATTTAGATATGAACTTGGAAGAAGTTGTGTATGACTAAAATCATGTCCTTAAGCTTCTGATTGTCAACTGGCATAGGCTTGGCTTGGTACGTTAGAATAAGGCAGATGCACATATAATCTCTTGCAAATATCATATGATCAAAATTTGTGCTTTGAAAAATAATAAAATGCAGCAACAAGTGCCATGCTTTCAGATCTTGAAATAGTTAAGTTTGTGAGATCATGACTTGCTTAAATTGAAAATTACATTTGTTCTCTAGCATGGCTTACACTACTTTATGTATCTCATTGATGTGATAGTGTAAGTTACTTGATAGTATGATTTGGATGAGCTTTGTTTTATATGTATATGTTATAATATGCTCATAACAATTAAAATTTCTCTTTTTAACCTTGCTGAATACATTGTCAAAGGGGGAGAGATAATATGGTGAATTTTTAAAGATAAGTATGCAAGGGGGAGAAATATGTATAGGGGGAGAAATTTATATATATCTCATTTGATTTTCAAATAGGGGGGAGAAATTGTTCTCAAAACTTTTCATGCCAATGTTCGAATTTTAAATGGTGTTGCCAATGTATTCATCAAGGGGGAGATTGTGAGACCTATGTGTGCTGAATACATTGACTTTGACAATAAAAGTTTTGAATGCTGCCATAACATCTTTTTAGCAAGGTCCGACTTTAGCTCCGGCATGTCTTTGTTAAGCTCCGATATGTTTTCGCTAGGTCCGACTTATGTTGGTTAGCTCCTACATGTTTGCTAGCTATGGCGCTAGGTTGTACTAGCTTTGGTAAGCTCTGACGCTAGGTTGTACAAGCTTTGGTAAGCTCCAACTCAAGCTCTGGTTAGTTTTGGCAAGATTCGGAGCTTGATTGCAATGTTCCTGCTTTTAATGTGAAATGTTTCGAACTTGCTTTACATTGTTGGAAAGATTGCTTAGTATTCATTTACTAAGTTTTTGTTGTGTTTTGGTGGTTATGGTTGATATCATTTTACTATGGTTTGCAACATGCTTATGTGAGGTGCTCATGTAAGATGTTGTAGTTTTAGAACTAACGAGAGTCAGGTCGAGGACTTGTGCTCGGAATTATTAGTTGTTTATTCATGTGCAGGTGTTGCTTGAGTTCAAAACATGGCTGGTGACAAAATCCATTGAACTAGTCTTAGGGAGAAGATGAGATTCAACAACCAAGTTCGGGAGGAATTGTGGTTGAGTTGATCGGGAGGTTGCGCAACATGTTTGAATCAAGAACAATGCATATGAAGGTATCGTGGACGTCGTTGGAAGATGTTTGCACGTATGCAAGGAGTGCATGGACGTGGTTACACGGTTCCAAGGCGTGATGAAGAGATGTGGACGTAAAGAATTGGTCGGAAAGGTCCAACAGACTAGGTTATGGACTCAAGCTGCGTCTGAGTCGTGTTTGACTCAAATATGGAAAGATTTGAGTTAATTATGATAGGATTTCGTGTAGGTCACAAATTTGAGTTGTTTTAGGAATGTGAGATACGTTGCTAAGGTGTTTGGAAGTCTTAATATTGTTTCTATCTGCGTATAGAAGAGTCCTAAGCAGTTATGGAATGTTTTGATTCGTGATTTGAGTAGGATTAGAGTCCTAGTTGAGATTGGGTTGGCCTAAGGGCTGGTTATATAAGCAAGGGAGGCTAGAGCTCATGGTAGACGACTTTGGGGCTGTTGCTCTTGTGCTCTATTAAATAAAATTCATAGTTGAAATGAACTTTTGTGCCATGTTCGTCCAACTTGTTCCAGACAAGTTTTTCTCGTCGAGTTTTTGCACAGCACTATCTTGTTTTGGTGGTTTTATCATAACTTGAGTTTTACAGATCTAATTGATGTGATTCTTTTTTATTTGTCTTCACAACTTGATTATCTACCATATGTCAAAATTTCAGGGTCATTGGATTTGTGGTTTCTGATCTACACGAGTTTCTTTGCAGCGTTCCAGAACTGTTTTTCTCGGGTAGAACAGATTGACCTTTGTTCGATCTTTCAATCGTAACGTGAGTTTCTCTCGGCGGATTTGAGTGATTCTTGTTGTGTCGTCTTCGTGACTTGATTCTCTCTGATATCTATCACTTTTGACACGGTGAAACATGTTTAGATTAGTCCCACATATGATTTCTTTAACAGATTATTTTCTGCCAAAGGGGTTGGGATTTAATTGTTTCTGCTGCGTAAGATTTTTTAATCTACCATTCACCCCCCTCTGGTAGCTTTTCATGTACTCTTCGATCCTACAATGTAGATGACATCATTCTTACAGCTTCTACCACCACCCTCTTACGGTCCATTATCCAGTCTCCCCAGCAGGCGTTCGCCGTCAAAAACATGGGGGATCTAAAGTTTTTTCTCGGTGCTGATATTCAGCGAACCAGCTCTGGCTTCTTCCTTCAACAGGAATCATATGCAGAGGACATACTGGACAGAACTGGTATGGCATCATGTAAGCCTCCAAATAGTCCCATTGACACAAAATCCAAAGTCAGTGCATTACAAGGTACTCCAATTTCCAATGCATCCGAATATCGCCAACTTGTGGGAGCTCTTCAATACCTCACTATTACAAGACCCGATATTGCATACGTCGTACAACAAGTGTGTTTACATATGCATGATCCAAGAGACTCACATTCAATATACTCAAGAGGATTCTACGCTATGTCAAAGGAACGAGTTCCTTTGGTCTGCACAATACAACTTCGTCATCTATGGATCTTGTCGCTTATACCGACGCCGATTGGGCGGGATGTCCAGACACGAGGCGCTCTACATCCGGATATTATATCTACCTCGGCGATTCCTTGGTGTCATGGTCAAGCAAGAGGCAAGCCACTGTCTCCAGATCAAGCGCTGAAGCAGAATATCGGGTGGTTGCGAACGCGGCCACTGAATGTATCTGGCTGCAATGTCTCCTTCATGAGCTTCATTGCAACATTGACAAGGTGACTCTGGTTCACTGCAACAACATATCTGATGTGTACTTGTCCAAGAATCCGGTGCATCACTGCAGGACAAAACACATCAACATCGACGTGCACTTCATCAAGGAACAAGTTTTCATTGGCACCCTATGTTTTATTCACATACCCACAGATAAGCAGTTCGCGGATATAATGACCAAAGGCCTCCCTTCCACCAAGGGGGGGGGAGGGGGGGGGGGGGTCTTAGAATGTTCCTGTGGTGTAACAGCCTCACATGCACACGAGTTGTACCCGCATGTTGCATCGTGCGCCTAGCTTCTAGGATCGGCACCCGCACGTTGCATCGTGCATCTAGCTTCTAGGATTGGAAGTTGAGCCACCGAGCTCCTCCCCTCTGCCTATATCTATGTACCCTGACTCTTGTGTGCTTCAAGGCAATAATACAATCATTCTACACTTCTAACTTTTTGTTCTCTTCAATTGTAGCAGTACTTCTTCAGTTAGTTCCATTCTCATCTCTTCTTCAGTCAATGAGTTTAACTGAACCTGTTGCCTCTTTGGGCACTTGGCTATGTGGCCAGGTTCAAATTTTTCTCTACAAGAAAAACAAAGACCATTAATTCTTCTATACTCTCTTATCTGTCTTTCTCGAGACAAATCAACACCAGCAATAGTCTTAAATTCTGGTCCAGGGAAGCTTGCATTTTTCCAAGCATAGTTTTGTAGCCAAGGGCTTGCTCTGTTTTTCTCCAAAATTTCAGTTTGCAGTCTTGCTAGTAGCACAGCTCTATTGACTGAGGAAGGCACCTGAGATAAAACAGGTCCTCTGATGTCTGCTTTTAAGCCTTTAACAAA
Organism: Tuctoria greenei; assembly: GCA_036927565.1. Lineage (NCBI taxonomy): Eukaryota > Viridiplantae > Streptophyta > Magnoliopsida > Poales > Poaceae > Tuctoria > Tuctoria greenei. The sequence continues at coordinate 263,164,924 of JAYESD010000002.1, read as the reverse complement.
TTGAGTTACAAAGAATACATCATCTAAATCCTTGTTGTGCAGCGAGTTGGTGTAGCAAAGTTCCTCAAACTGTGATATATAATATTCCAGCCCTGCAACTTGCCTTAAATGCAGAAAATCATGCATAGGTTTTGGGTACTCGAAATCTCCAAATTTTGCTTTCACGGCTCCTGAGAATTCCTGCCAACCCCTTTGTCCTTTAGTTACCCTATAAACATGCAGCCATCTTGCAGCCATCTTGCAGCGTTCCCCTTCATGTACAAGGAGGCAGCTTTCACCCAACACGACTCTTCTACCTTGTACAACTCCAAGAAATCAATGCATTTGTTGAGACATATTGTCGGTTGAGCACCATCAAACTTGGAGAATGTCAGTTTCATGAAATTCTTATCCCCTCCACGTGCATCCCGCCGAGCATGGTGACGATCGACACCACCACCTCTCCTTCCTCTCGGGACACGTGATGTGCCTCTCAGATCTCGTTGCACGGTCTCCCTCCTACCATCTCCACTTTCCGGCTACTCTGTTTTCTCGGCTAGATGATTGAGACTCAGAAATTGCTTCAGCCATGCGCTTGAGCGTCAACTTCGCCACCCTTTTTCCAGTTTCTTCAATCTGACAAAACAACAACTATATCTCCTTCGTTGCTTGTTCTGCCACTGACGCCGCCAGGGCCTGTTGGCCAAGGATCTGTCGCTGGATTTCGTTGGAGTGATTCATTCTCCCGGTGATGAACTCCAACTTGTGCATGATCCTGTCCAATTTCTCATCGACATGTTGTTGAGCCGCTGCCATCTTCTCCAACAAAAGCTGGGTTTGTGGAGAATATTTTGTCATCGGCTTGCTCCTTCAGGACACAGGCAAACCGGAAGATAAAATTTCTTGCACCGCCACAACAAGCCGTCTGAGATGTTACAGCCTGCCGTCCACCACACCACCACTCACGCCGATGATAACTTGCTCTGATTACCAACTGTTGTGTCTCTTGGCCGCCGTTTAGCTGGGATCGAGACGTGAGAGGACAGAGTGGTTCACGAAGTCGAGCACCCACTCGAGACTGGTCAAGATTGGGAGAAACACGAAAGTGTTGTCTGTTGCAGCTTGTCGGCAGAACAGAATAGGCTAGCTGCCTTTTAACCAGCGATCACGCGAATCCCATGTTTACATTACAGACAGCTAGGACCAACCGGTCAGTACTTAAAATACGGCCTATTGGCCAGCGCGTAACAGAACAGCCCACCGGCCCACGCTACAACAAAACGACGATTCAAAAACAAAATGAGAAATAGAGTTTCCGCCGTCTTCCTGATCATGCAGACAAGTTCTCCCGGGGCGTCGCTGCCGTAACACCCCCTTCCAGCCGGCAAAACGCGATGCTGCCCTACTCAGACTCCGCCGGCGCTCCCCGCCGCCGCGCGCAGGGTTCTCGTCCTCCCTCTCCCCTTCCGCCGCGCCCTTCCCCGCTGCTGATCCAGAACCCCCTAGCCCTGGCCGCGATCTACCCGCTGCGCCGTCCGTCTACGCCTCCGAGGCGGCCGGGAATTGGGGCAACGCGTCGTGGATAGAGCCTCCCGTGAGCTACATGGCTCCGGTCACCGCTCCCGGTGTCGCAGCGCAGGGGTATAAAGGTAAACCCCCCTCTCTCTGTCTTCCTGTCTCCCTCTCCGTAGCTCTGTATCAAGCGCCGTCACGCTAGTCACGTGTTATTAGTGGATGGTGGATGCAAATGTTTGCTTGTCCTTCACGTGTTGCTTAAGATTCATGTGGTTACAATTGCTTGTCCTTCACGTGTTGCTTAAGATTCATGTGGTTACTAGGTGACACTGCTGTGGATCGATCCAAAGGTCATACAAGTATAAATACCTATACAGAATCAAACCCCCTGCAACTGATGCTTTCTACTTACATAGGCCAGTGCGTTCCATAAATTGGCTTGTCAGAGCCGACGTCCTTTTGAATTTTTACAGTTTGGAATGGATAATTGAAGCTTCCGAATCCGACCTAAATTAGCCCCTTTTTCTGTTGTGGGTTAAGGGGTAGGTGGCAGGACGGATCATGTTAAGCTTTGCTAGTAATATTTTACCATATTAGAATCTATGACGCTGCTTATATGGGAACAAAGTTGGATCGTGCCAACATAAAATTTGTGCAACGTGGCGTCTGAGTCAAGTTTATCTTTGGATACAAATGGTTGCTTTTATACTATGCTTACGCATACATATACACATGTTTTTTATAAGTTATACAGTATATATCGTTTTAATGGCATGCATTATTGTACACAGCCAGTTGTAAACCAAACTATGGCTACAGTTTTTTTGATGGTTTCCTTTTTTCTTTTCTTTTTGGCAATGTTCTATGTTATGAATATGTTCCTTTTTTCTTTTCTTTTTGGCAATGTTCTATGTTATGAATATGACCTTATATTATTGAGAGGGCTGGATGCTCCAATATATAGAGTACATGATGAGTATAAATATGCAAATAAGCTCCTAATACATCGTCTAATGTAAATATAGTATTATATCTCTAACATCGCTCCTTAAACTCAAAGTGGATCACGAACACTGAGTTTGAAGAGATAAAAAAATCATGCTGAGAACCACAAAGATGACCCAAATGTTGGGATGATCCCGGTCCAACCGGGACTCCCGTTAGATGTGGGCGTGAGGGGCAACAACCCCACGCCCAACTCAACCGACCCCATCAGAATCGGACGTGGGTTGTTACCCACGTCGATCCCTTAGGCGCGTGCAGCTACTGGGGACGCAACGGACTCTATCCGTTGTACCCCTCTCTCCCGTGCGCCATATAAGCACCAGGGGGCCCTCAGGGTGATGAGCTATGCGCACACGCTTCCCAGAGGCCCCCGCCACAACTAATCTAATCCTTCATCGCCGCCACCTTCGTTGCGTTCAGCCGCCACCGCGTCGACGTTCTTCCTGCATCGACGAACTCCCTGCGACGACATCTCTCCAGCAAGCATCCACTTGAGCCCAATGGCATCAAGTGGACCCTCTGAAGGTAACCCTAATCCCTTTCTTCCTAATCTTTCTATTGTGTTCTGGATCATACACGCACTGTTTCTTTAATGAATTGCTAAATAATTAGTCTAAGTGATTAGATGAATATGAAATTGTCATTAAGATTGTTTGTCCTGAATAGATTAAGTCTAAGCATTACTAATTAGGAGTTCCTAGCATTGATCCTAAGCACCCTAAGATATAACAATGGTATCAGAGCCGTGCTAGTCAATTCCTAATTAGGTGATTAAGTCCTAAGTCAGATGAATTTATTTCTAATCATTTTTATTAAGGCCTAGTTTCTGGAAATTAAGATTAAGTTAGTTTGAGTCATTTAATTGAAGCAATTAGAAGGAGGGGGTTCAATTTCTATTCTGGTTTGGTTAAAGAAATCGGAAGAAGATGAATCGAATCAGTTTTCGATTCTGACTAAGACTAAGAACTCAGAGAGGAATTGAATCGAATTAAGAAATTAAGATTAAAGGAGGAAGGGACTTATCTGGATTTAGGGGTCTTGAGCCTCTGAATCTTCCTCGGAGCAAGGTTAGGGGAAACCCTAACCCCTGCAACCTCCTCTCTTCGTCGGCGGCGCCGTCGTCCTCAGGCGCAACGTTAGGGTGTGGGCCGAAGCCCTAACCCTAACCGCGCAACACCACTGCCACCACGACATCAGAACCTAGGGTTAGGAAATCCTAACCCTAGGGGCTTCTCTTGACCGGCAGCACGATGTGCTCGCCATAGAGGAAGCCCTCGGCGGCGCCGATGTACCTGCAAACATGCACTCAGAAGAACTTAGTGCGCGCCGCGCTAGGGTCAAGGGTCGAAACCCTAACCCTAGCGGTCGGGTTTTCTTCAACGGCCACCGACCGACGCAGCTTCGGCCGACGACAAGCTACCTTTCGGTCGCTCGCCGGCGGCGAAGGGTCGGTCGTGCCGGAAGTCCCCGACGCGGCGGCGCACCCTCACCCCTCCACTCAGATCCGGCTCGAGCGCCGGTTTTCCTCAACGGCCGACCAGCCAACGCCATCGGCGACGACGGAGCTCCCCACTGATGGGGATCTCTCGCCGGCGCCGATAGCGCGGCGGCGCCGGAGGTCCCGGGCTCGTCGCCGCTCGCCGCTCTCTCTCGCTCGCCGCTCGGAGTGTCGAAGAGAGAGAATGGAGGGGCGAAAATGAACTAGGGTTCAGCGCCCCCCCACGGCCGACGGCCTTAAGTACCTCCGATTTCGACGCGGAACCATCGGATGAAAATTGGACGGCTGAGATGACACGGGGCATTAGAACAGCGAGCAACGTGAACCGTCAGATCGAGATCCGACGGTCCAAGTAGCACGCCGCCACCGCCCATGCGCTAATGGGCCCCGAGCCCATGCGGGATGGCTCCGTGGGCTGCTGGGCTGCCCTTTCGATTTTCCGGATTTTCTCCGATTTTTGAGTGGGCTTTTTTCAATAGTGGGCCGAATACCTATGGGCTGCGTGTATAAGGGATTTTTTCCATTTTCTGATGTTTTAGCTGATGGGCTGGGCCAAAATTTTGCTCAATGGGCTGCATTTAGAGTTTTAAGCCCATTTAGTCTTTTTAAGTGTTTTCTGATTTCAGAATAAGTTTAAAATAGAAATATAATTCCCAGAAATTAGAAAAATGATTAGAAAATTAAGTAAATAGCTGAGAAAATTGTAGAAATTTTGTGTGATACTATGAAATATTTTGTATTGTTTTTTTTTCCTGCATTTCATACTATTTATTGTCAATAAGAGCATTTTCTCAGTTATTCAAATACTATTAAGTGCTTTTCAAGCAATTCTCATAAATTAAGAAATTAAGTTTTAGCTTCCGCTGTGATTAAGTGATAAATTAATTGAGTAACCAAAGTGAAATTTTAATTTATCAAGTTTTTGAGTTTAAGTTAAGTTATGCTTATTAGTGGTAATTTAAATGAGTAACCAACGTGAAAATTTGAATTTGCCAATTAATTTTTAAGTGCATTTATTTGAGTTTGTGCTTAAGCTTATATTTATGATTATTTAAGATTCATTGAGTAACCAACGTGAAAAATGATGTGCTAAGTTAATTATGCATGGAATTTGAAAGTAACCAACGTGAAATTGAATTACCATGGTTAATTTAAGTTTGTTTTTTGAGTTTATGATATTAAGCTTTGTTATCATGCTAAGTTTTAATATTTAAGGGCATTATTTGCTAAGTAACCAACGTGAAAAAGCAATAATGCCATTCTTAAGTCATGATTTATTATAAGTTTTTGTCATTAATCCTCAAATCTTTATTTTTTGAAGGATCAGGCTTGTCCTCAGCACTTAGCTATATCTCCGCAATTGAGACCCTCAATGGTCAAAATTACGGGGTATGGAAAGAGAGGCTCCAGATGGCTCTAGTAGTCTCTGACCTCGATTTTGCGATTACGTCGCCTCGACCCACTGAGCCACCTGTCCCCATTGCTGAGACTGGGGAATCTGAGGAGTCTTTCGCTACGCGGAAGGCTAAGTACCTAAGCTTGAAGGATCAGTATGAGAAGGATCTCCCTAAGTGGGACACTTCCAACAGGAAGTGTCTCGTGATCATTAAGAGCACCATAGCAGACTCAATTAAGGGAAGTATCCCTGATTGTGATACTGCTTCAGAGTACTTAGAGAGAGTCAGAGGTCAGTTCACTGGCTCCACTAAGGCGAGTGCTAGCACTCTCATGAGAAAGATTGTCACTGAGAAGTACTCTGGAGGTGGTGTGCGTGAGCACATCAATAAGATGAGTCACTATAACTCTAAGCTTAGGGAGCTAAACATTGTGATGCCAGATGAGATGCTCATTTACTTTATCCTAAGTTCTCTTCCTAAGGAGTTTGAGGCCTTTGTGGTCTATTATAACTCACTTCCTGAGACTTGGAACATTGATAAGCTTGTTGCTATGTGCGTTCAGGAAGAGGAACGCATAAAGAGCGCTAAGAATGGTGATTACATCAATCTGGCTGACATTAAGGGTAAGGGAAAGGCAAAGAGGTACTTTTCCTCTCCCAAACCACCTTCCTTTAAGGTTTCAGGCTCTAGTTCTTCATCAAACAAGTTCAAAGGCAAGTCCTCTCGAAGGAAGGACAAGGATAAGTGTCACTTCTGTGGCTCAGATGAACATTTCCAGAAGGACTGCGTTGGATTCATTAAGTGGTGTGCTAAGAAAGGTAATGACATAATTACTTTTGTAAATGAGGCCTTATATGTGAATTATTCACGATCCACTTGGTGGATTGACTCAGGTGCCACTGTGCACATTTGTAATTCAATGCAGGCATTAAGTACGATGAGAACTATAAGAAGAAGGGAAAGAGTGATTAAAGTGGCAGATGGGCGTGAAGCCGAAGTCGAAGCCATTGGAGACTTATCTCTTAGATTACTTAGTGGCTTTGTACTTAGGCTAAATAATGTTCTTTATGTCCCTTCATTAGAAAGGAACTTGATTTCAGTTTCGTGTTTGGATGATTCAGGATACATTTGTCATTTTGGTAATGATAAGTGTTCTATCAGTTATAATAATAAGATTATCGGTCTTGCCTTCCGACAAGACATGCTCTACTTATTGTCCACTCATGAGAATGTGTTTGCTGTATGTGATGATCAAGTTTCATCTAAGAACGACTTAGGACGTAATAAGCGCAAAAGAAGCGATTTAGATACTTCGTCGAAATTATGGCATTGTCGTTTATGCCACATTTCGAGGGGGAGGATCGAACAATTAGTATCTCAATCGATTCTTCCACACTTAAACTTTTCAGATTCTGAGGAATGCATTGACTGCATTAAAGGAAAATTCTTCAAAAATATCAAGAAAAACGCCAAACGTAGCTCGGGAGTCTTAGAAATAATCCACACAGATATTTGTGGACCTTTTCCCGTGACATCGGTAGATGGTTATGATTCCTTCATAATATTTATAGATGACTTTAGTCGTTATGGCTATATTTATCCAATCAAGGAGCGATCCGAAGCGTTGGATAAGTTTAAGATATTTAAGGCTGAAGTAGAAAATCAGCACGACGTTAAGATTAAAGTAGTAAGGTCTGACCGTGGAGGTGAGTACTACGGTCGACACACCCCTTATGGCCAAGTCCCTGGACCTTTTGCGAGGTTTTTACAGGAAAATGGCATAGTAGCCCAATATTCTACACCGGGCGAACCTCAGCAGAACGGTGTAGCGGAACGGCGAAACCGTACGCTTATGGACATGGTGAGAAGCATGCTAAGCTACTCTACACTACCAGTTAGTTTATGGATGGAGGCCTTAAAGACCGCCATTCACGTACTTAACCGTGTTCCATCTAAGTCAGTACCTAAGACACCGTATGAGATGTGGACGGGACGTAAGCCCTCACTAAACTATCTACATGTGTGGGGATGTCCAGCTGAGGCTAAGATGTTCAACCCGAACTTAAGCAAACTGGATTCTAGAACAATTAGTTGCCATTTTATTGGCTATCCTGTAAGAAGCAAAGGATTTAGGTTCTATTGTCCAGGTAGACACACTAAGTTTATTGAGACAAGACATGCCGTGTTTTTAGAGGACACTATGATCAGGGGGAGTACGGTACGGCGGGAAATAGACCTTGAGGAGGAACGAATTAGTCTACCCGTTCCGATGACTCAAGAGCCTTATTTCACCCTACCTGCTGTCGTCGTGCCACCCGCACCTAGTGCTGGCGACGCAACGCCTGTTGCTGCACCTCCATCGGCCACAACAGAAATAAGTGAAGTACAACCTCCTCAGGCTGTTGAGGACATGGTCGAACAAAATGAGGTTCAACAGCAGCCTCAACCATTAGATGATGCTCAAGTAAGAAGATCACAAAGAGTAAGACGGTCGGCCATCCCGGACGACTATCAGATATACTTGAGCGAAGAAGTTAAGATAGAGGATGATCCCACCTCTTACGAAGATGCCATGAGTAGACCTCAGTCATCCGAATGGCGTAAAGCCATGGAAGATGAAATAAGATCCATGAGTGCCAACAAAGTCTGGGACTTAGTAGAGATTCCTAAAGGAGCCAAAACGGTAGGCTGTAAATGGGTCTACAAGATTAAGGGTGACTCCAAAGGGAAGATCGAAAAGTATAAGGCTAGGCTTGTGGCTAAGGGGTTCACGCAGCGAGAAGGTATTGATTATAACGAGACCTTCTCGCCTGTGTCGTCTAAGGATTCGTTTCGAATCATCATGGCATTAGTAGCACATTATGACTTAGAATTGCATCAAATGGATGTAAAGACGACGTTCCTCAATGGCAATCTTTATGAGGACGTCTACATGGCTCAACCAAAGGGTTTTGTCATTGAGGGTAAGGAACATATGGGGTGTCACTTGAAGAAGTCTATTTATGGACTTAAGCAAGCTTCAAGGCAATGGTACCTAAAGTTCGATGAGACGATAAGAAAGTTTGGGTTTAAGGAGAATGAGGAGGATAACTGCATTTATGCTAAGTTTAAGAATGGGAAATTTATTTTCCTTGTGCTGTATGTAGATGAGATACTACTGGCAAGTAGTGATGTCAATTTGCTCTTAGAAACTAAGAAGTGTTTATCCTCAAACTTTGAGATGAAGGATTTAGGTGAAGCTTCCTATGTCCTAGGAATTGAGATTCACCGAGATCGAAGAAAGGGGGTATTAGGATTATCTCAGAAGGCATACTTAGAAAGCGTGCTGAGAAAGTACGGTATGCAAGGTTGTAAGCCCTCGCCTGTCCCAATAGTTAAGGGTGACAAATTTTCACAATCACAATCACCTAAGAATCAGTATGAGGTTGATCAGATGAGGGGAATTCCGTATGCTTCTGCTGTCGGAAGCTTGATGTATGCTCAAACATGTACACGCCCTGACTTAGCTTTCGTGACTGGGATGCTTGGCAGATATCAAAGTAATCCAGGCTTAGACCACTGGAAAGCACTTAAGAAGGCTCTAAGATACATTCAGGGCACTAAGAACCTCATGTTAAAGTATAGTAAGTCAGACTCATTAGAAATAGTGGGTTACTCAGATTCAGATTACGCGGGTTGTGTGGATACTAAGAAATCCACGTCAGGCTATATATTCACCCTCGCGAATGGAGCTATATCGTGGAGAAGCTCCAAGCAAGTCATAACTGCATCGTCCACAATGTATGCTGAGTTCATAGCTTGTTATGAGGCCACTGGACAGGCATCTTGGCTTAAGAAATTTGTTCCCGGTCTAAGAGTGGTAGACAGCATTCATAAACCACTTAAGTTGTACTGCGATAATGAGCCAGCAGTGACATACTCTCACAACAACAAGTCGAGTGGTGCTGCCAAACACATCGACATTAAGTATTATGTTGTTAAAGAGAGAATCCAGGATAATTCAATTAGTCTCGAGCATATAAGAACTAATAAAATGCTTGCGGATCCGCTAACCAAGGGTCTCCTTCCCAATGTGTTCAGAGAACACGTAGCCAGCATGGGATTAGGGGAGAGCCTGTGAAACAAGTCCTGGATACTAAGGGGACACCTAAGCATAAGGTTATCTCTAATTGTGAGACATATTGTGGTCTTCGAGTCGAACAGTACGTAAATGGCTGTTTCTGATGCGTCGTGCTCCTTATGTCAAAGCAAGAAGGGATATACATAAGTTTAGTATTTTTAGAATAAGAATAAGCTAAGTAAGGAATAAGTTGTCCCGAGATCAAGGGGGAGAATGTTGGGATGATCCCGGTCCAACCGGGACTCCCGTTAGATGTGGGCGTGAGGGGCAACAACCCCACGCCCAACTCAACCGACCCCATCAGAATCGGACGTGGGTTGTTACCCACGTCGATCCCTTAGGCGCGTGCGGGTACTGGGGACGCAACGGACTCTATCCGTTGTACCCCTCTCTCCCGTGCGCCATATAAGCACCAGGGGGCCCTCAGGGTGATGAGCTATGCGCACACGCTTCCCAGAGGCCCCCGCCACAACTAATCTAATCCTTCATCGCCGCCACCTTCGTTGCGTTCAGCCGCCACCGCGTCGACGTTCTTCCTGCATCGACGAACTCCCTGCTACGACATCTCTCCAGCAAGCATCCACTTGAGCCCAATGGCATCAAGTGGACCCTCTGAAGGTAACCCTAATCCCTTTCTTCCTAATCTTTCTATTGTGTTCTGGATCATACACGCACTGTTTCTTTAATGAATTGCTAAATAATTAGTCTAAGTGATTAGATGAATATGAAATTGTCATTAAGATTATTTGTCCTGAATAGATTAAGTCTAAGCATTACTAATTAGGAGTTCCTAGCATTGATCCTAAGCACCCTAAGATATAACAATAGTGGTGTCACTAAGCAAACGTCGAAGCAGACGGAGCAGCAAAAGTGAAGCCGGCTGAACTGGCAGGCGCAGCGGAAGGAAGACGAAGCGAGTCACGCTCCCAAAGACGCTTTGAATGACGACGATGAAGGCCAGGACCAACCAAAAATAGCCCATGAGCAACTCTTGGAGTCGTAGACCACACATATGTAGACGCATATGAGGAACTCAATCGCGGTAATTGATGCCATTGAAAAGCATCAGGCACTGGACAACTGGAATTCTGGCTGAAGAAGAAAAATTTATCATGAAGAAGATGATAGGCGACGGTGAGAGCGCAAAATAAGCAGCGGCGGGCGAAGAGGAGAGCGCAAATAAAAGAGGTGCAAACAACAAGTTTTTTTATACGAGGCAGAGATAAAGCTTTCGTATCAACGATGGATGAAGACGTCACAAGCAGTCAAAATGAAGACGCTCAAAAGACGTCAATTCTATTCCAGATCGAGAAGCCGAAGCCGCCAATTTTTTTAACCCCGAAACGCTAGATGTGTCACGCTGATGTCATGCTGACGTCAGCGCTGCTGAAACTCAGATTCACACGTCATGCGACGGAGGAAGGAGATCGCGGTCCTGGCGGAAGATGGAGGCGGCGACCGTTGGCTGCTGGCGGCGATGGGGGCGCGGTTCCTCGGGCCCGCGGCGGCGCGCGGGACGCGGTGGTCGGGTGGCTCACCCCGTCGTACCTGTACCTCGTCATCAACGCCATCATCATCTCCATCGCCGCGTCGTCGAGCTTCCATCCTGGCAGCAGCGACACCGACCGCTCATCGGCCTCCGCGGAGATGGAGCCGGCCGAGCAGCACATCACGGCGGTGGAACCGGCAGAGGCTCTGTTGCAGGTGCCTGCGCCGATTATGGCGGCGGCGGTGTCCGTGGTGCAGGTCGCCGAGTTCGTGGCGGCTGAGGAGCCGGTGGTGAGAACGAGCAAGGCAGCACAGGCACTGGCGGTCGACAAGGATGTGGAGGCCGAGGCGGCGCCGTTCGTGGACCTGACCAACTCCAGAGAGAAGCCACTGGTGTCGGCAAGGTTTAGCAGCAAGGCGGCCAAGCCAAGCCCCGATGGCGGCAAAGGTCCGAGGGTGGCGTGTCCGCGGAAGGAGACGCTGGAGAGCATGTGGAAGGCCATCACGGAGGGGCGCGTGGGGATCAACTATGCTGCAGAGCGCGTCCAAAAAAAATCGCCGTCGACGAAGAAAATGCGCAGAGAAGAAGCGCCGCCGGCCAGGAGGACCAGGACCCAGTTGATCAGTGGCATCACTGGGAACCGGCAGAACAAGATGATGATCCTGTCTGGGAGGCGGCTGTGCAAGCGCAGAACCAGAATGGGAATGTGCATGAAGGATGGGCCCCCTGGCCGCAGCCGCAACAGTTGATTCAGCCTCAGTTTCAACCTGAACAGCAGGTCCTTCCTAAAGAGGATATGGGTTCTATTGGTCCCCCCTGCAAACCCTTCTACGACGCTATCTGATGCTAGGAAGGAAAAAAGCTACACCCACCAACCCAGTCCTCTCAACTTTTATGAGTCTGAAGATGTAACTAAGAAGCCGGTCTGGATTACTCAATTTGACTCTGAAGGATTTAGACAGCTGCTGGCGACAGCTTTTCCTCAGCTATCAGAGACTTGGTGGAATTCTACTCCGCTACAGAATACTAAGAGTACAACTATATCAGTCATACTCACTGGTAGTGGCCCAAGTTCTAGCTCGGATATAAAGTCGACTCAATACAAGCTAACTTTGGAGGAGTTAGAAGATTCTGAAGCCGCCCAGGAAGGGCTCAAGGAAACTGGGATAGAAGTGAAGCGCAAATCCCCCCTGAAGATGCCCAAGATTAAACATGATCAGCGTTATGGGATAGTCTACTCCCGAAAGTTCAAGAAAGTCATGAAAGGATCACCAAGTTGGAAGGACTGTTCGCAGGGGAAGCCACGTCGCAGTTCTCGTATCAAGGCTAAGTGTTCTGGTCGGAAGCAGACCTCAGATGGTTGCAGGAAACTTAAAGACCGTAAGAGGACGAAGGAGGTCAGATTCACTGATCCAATAGAGCTGGAAGTGGCAACAGGAGATCAAAAGTTTGAAGGCCCAGTCAAGTTCCCTACCATAGAGGATCTGCAGACTAGAGACTCTCCATACCCGGAAATCCCCTCTAAAGAACTGGTGGAAGTGGCAATTACTTGTGGTGTCCCTCCTGCGGAGGCACACAATGCTCTGATATCTGCCAAGCTTGGCAGGGGCAATGGACCTCTGGATAATCCTGAACCATGATGAACCTTTTAGGAAGTGCTAGGAGGAAGACACTCTGGAGGGTTGGTCCCAAACTGACTATGGGGACAATTTCGCTATTTCTGTTATTTTGTTAAACTCAGTACTTCCCCTTTTGTCCTCTGTCTTTGTATGGTCGCATGTTATGTCCCTAAACAATGACTACTCTGGGCTTTATTATCATATCTGTTGGCAGTATTATATTTCCTCATTCGCCTCTGTTGTGCAGAAGGCGATCAACTTTGATCCTTCATGCTCATCTTTTATAAATGTCAGCACATACCAGACATCTATACATTCTGAACTGGAATATTAAGGGTATTAACGATCCATTGAAACAAAGGGCGATTAGAGCAAAAATTGAAGAAAGTGCTTGTCAGATGTATTGTCTCCAAGAAACAAAGAAAGACCATTTCGATCCCTCATTTATTCGGAAAATTGCACCCAAGCGTTATGGGAAGTACGCTTGGGTCCCATCTTGTGGTGCCTCGGGTGGCATTTTGGTAGGCTGGAATGGTAACTTATTGAAGGGAGACACTCTGCAAATATCACCATTTGCGATCACCATTCAGTTCAGCTCATTGCTAGATAATAAAGAGTGGAAATTAACATCGGTTTATGGACCTTGTGCTGGGCAGGCCAGATTGGAGTTTATGACATGGTTGAATGGGCTTACAGTATTGGAGGAGGAGCTTTGGATAATTGTGGGTGACTTTAACTTTTACAGATCTCATGAAGACAGAAACAGGCAGGGGGCTAACACTGGGGATATGACATTTTTCAACAATTGGATCAATTCTAAGAGTTTAGTAGAGATCCCTTTAAAAGGTAGGAAATTCACATGGAGCAATATGCAGGAGACTCCGCTACTAGAGCAATTGGATTGGTGTTTCACGTCATTGCGTTGGTCTGAGGTCTTTCCTAATACAATGCTCACCCCTCTTGCCCAAATCACCTCTGATCATGTCCCATGTGTAGTGCAAGTAGACACTAAAATTCCCAAGGCTGGTATCTTCAGATTTGAAACACACTGGTTAAGACATAGTGATTTCATGGATTTCACAAGATCGATCTGGCAGCAGGACCACAGGGCCTTCAGGGAAAAGGATAGTGTCAAGAGGTTGAATGCTAAATTCAAGATTTTACGTCAACAACTCAAAAAATGGAGTAAAGGAAAAAACAGATGGCTTTTTATGATCTCTCAATCTAACATGGTACTATCAGTTCTGGACAAATTAGAGGAAAGGAGACCACTATTCTGGCAGGAAAGACCGTTAAGACTGTTGATAAAGGACCACATCTCAAACATCCTCACAGAACAGAATGATTTCTGGAGACAAAGATATACAATTCGATGGACAAAGTTTGGGGAGGAACCTACTCGATTCTTTCACTCAGCGGCTACAGAGCGATATAGGCAGAATTATATATCCATAATCTCAACTGAGGATGGTAGAGACCTTACACAACACGCAGAAAAGGAGGCTTATATATGGACTTCCTTCAAAGATCGCCTAGGGACAGCAAACTCGGTCAACACATGGTCCATCCTAGATGAACTGCCAACGTCATTGCCTAATCTTGATCATCTTGCAGAACCTTTCTCTACATTGGCAATTGAGGAAACAGTCATGTAGTTACCAAACTATAAGGCCCTGGGTCCGGATGGATTTAGCAATATCTTCTATAAAAGATGTTGGCATATTATCAGAAAGGACATTATTGAGGTTTGTAATGATTTCTTCCAGGAAAGGGTCAGCATAGGCCCGGCAAATAGTTCATTGGTTACACTGGTTCCAAAGATTCATACACCGTCAATGTTAAAAGACTACAGACCTATATCATTACTCAACACGGTTGTCAAGATAATTACCAAGCTTATATCTCAGAGACTTCAGCAGTGTATCATTCCTCTCATCCATAAGAACCAATATGGCTTTGTTAAAACCAGATCGATCCAAGATTGCCTAGCTTGGTCCTATGAGTATATACATCGCTGCAAGATATCAAAGCAGGGTTTGGTAGTGGTGAAGCTAGATTTTGAAAAGGCGTTTGATATGATGGAGCATGAAGCAATTCTTCTCACAATGAAGAGGTTGAGATTCCCTGACAAATGGATACGTTGGTGCGAGGATATACTCGCCACAACTACCTCTTCGGTTTTACTCAATGGCACCCCAGGTAAACCCTTCCATTGTAAGAGGGGCGTACGACAAGGTGACCCACTGTCCCCACTTCTATTTGTGCTAGCAGCGGAAGTTCTACAATATATGTGTAATTGGGCATCAATGGTTGGTCTCCTTTCTTTACCTTTACATGGCACTGGTACCACTGACTTCCCGTGTGTACAGTATGCAGATGATACACTGCTTATTCTTCAGGCACCTCAAAAGGAATTATTCTTCACCAAATCTATGCTATACTCATTTGGGGAAGCGACAGGGTTGAAAGTTAACTATTCCAAATCCTTTCTGGTTCCTATAAACATATCGGCTGAGGCAGCTAGAATTCTGGCAGGGACACTGGGCTGCCAGGTGGGATCCTTCCCCTTCACTTATCTGGGTTTACCCATGTCCCCTTTGAGGCCTAGAGTTAAAGATTTTGACAGGTTACTACTGAACATGGAAAGGAAGGTGTCATCGTGTGCCACCTGGTTATCATTGGCAGGAAGGTGTTCTTTGGCCAACTCTATTCTCTCCTCCACGCTAATTTACACTATGGGCTCCATCAAACTGCGACCGACAATAATTTTAAGATTGGACCAAATCAGAAGATCCTTTCTGTGGAAGGGTTCGGATGTAGCCGGAAGGGGTCAACCACTAGTAGCCTGGGACAGAGTCACTACTCCTAAGAAAAAAGGAGGCTTAGGTATCATCAACATTACCAGACTAAACTCAGCTCTACTCCAAAAATTCTTGTTTAAAGCTTATAATAAGGAAGATATTCCCTGGGTGCAACTGTTATGGACAGAGGCTGAACGTCGAAATGAGCTTCCTCATATCTCATGTAAAGGATCCTTTTGGTGGAAGGATGTCTTGTCAAACTGGAGGATCTTCATGAATAATATCAATATTTACATAGGACCGGGCAACACTACCCTCCTCTGGCAGGATAAATGGGACAATAGAAATATTATGGCAGACACACTCAATCAAATCTTCTCCTTCTCCAAAAACATGTATATAACTGTTGCTCAATACTGTGCCGAATCGCAGCTCTCTCAGTTATTCCATCAACCTTTATCCACAGAAGCAGAGAGGGAGTTGGCAATTCTTTACTCTACTATTGAAAAATAGAGAAACACCTCCCTACCCAAGGACTGTTGGCTTCAGACAGATAAAAACGTCAGCTTCAAATTCTCAAAGGTATACAAATCATTCTACAGTCAAATTGCTCCACCCAGGCAAATCAGTTGGATCTGGCAAGCTGGCATAACTATGAAACTCAAAATCTTTACCTGGCTATTGTGCCTAGACCGTCTCAATACCAGAAACTTGCTCAAAAGAAAAAACTTCCAAATTGAGAATGGAGACTGTAATTGTGTCTTATGTGATCTCGGACAGGAGGAACTTACATATCATCTTTTCTTTCAATGCCCGTTCAGTGTCTCCTGTTGGCAGGCACTGGACATTAGTTGGGATCACAATCGACCTTTTTTCTCCACCTTACAAGAAGCAAGGCATCAGTGGGGCCGACCTGGTTTTATGGAAGTATTTGCAACTGCGGCTTGGCAAATTTGGTTATGTAGAAATGGGAAAATCTTCAGAAGCATTCCACCCTCCTTCTCCACATGGAAGCAAGGATTCTGCGAAACGTTAATTAACCAGAGTCATAGATTTAAAGATCCTTGTAAGAATTTTATTGTAAACTGGGTTACCACATTGTAAGCCCCTATGTGGCTTTCTCCAACCTCAGGAGATGTCAGGGGGATTTGTACTCTTATCTTGGTTTAATGCAATACACACAGGGGGGGTTTCTCCCCTGCTGTATCGTTGTTCAAAAAAAAAAGTGCCGCCGTGGAGAAAGCTAAAAATACTAACTCTAACCTTGCTCCGATTCCATGTTATGAATATGACCTTGTATTATTAAGAGGACCGGAGAATCCAATATATAGAGTTTATGATGAGTATAAATATCCAAATAAGCCCTTAATACATCATTTAATATAAATATAATATTATATCTCTAACATTCTACATGTTATAGAAGGATGCCCCTCGTTGTACTCCATATGCCATACACTGAAGGATCCACTACAGTGACCTTCCGAGTTTACAATCATTAACATCATATAGCTCAAATTTGTAAGTGAGAAGCATCCAGGAACTTGCCAAGAAAATTCAGATGCCCCCTTTTAACTGTGCTGGACCATCAATTTTTAACCAGCAACAGAATTCCGTTGTGAGTAAATTGCTTGATCGTTCAGATGCACAAGGAACAGGACCGTATCCCCTGTAGCAAGATTTGAATCAGTATCTTTTTGGTTCTTCGTATGACAAATACGTGACACAGCATTCGTCATGTTCACCGGATACACAGCCTCACATCTTGTCTACACAGTATGCCAATTCATCTGAAATGGTCAAAAGAATGGCTCCAGTGATGAATGGTACAACTGGGGAAGCCTGCTTCTCTTCATATATGAATCCATGTAGAATCAATCTTTATTACTTTGATTGCGTGTGGAATGAACCAAAAGATTTTGGATACCAAACTACTGATAGCAGTATGAAAAATGGAGCAGTTCTTTGGACGATAAAACAACTGCAGACAACTATCCACTCAATCCTCTCGGAGAGAACTGCCTTGGCATTGAGCTTTTGGGAATGGGTGGCGTAGGCAGGAGTCTTCTGAAACAAAACATGATTTGGGAAATTTCATTTCCAAAATTTCTTCTTCTGAGATTGGATTTCTCCAGCCTCGTGAATTTCCATCTGAATTGATTGAGGTTAATAACACCTTTGTTGACTCACCATGTTGGGAAGGCATGCCAGCCACCTGGCACCTACCCATCTTTATTCAATATCATGGAAAATAAAGATGCACATCATATATTATATCAATAGGAACAGTAGGCTACAAAAGTTCTAATCAAAGCCAGAAGGCTCTCCTGAGTTGGATTTTGGGTATCCTGCACAATTCCTTGAATGACAGGAAGTTGTTAGTCCCACCGGACTAGCCCGAACTCTAAGACCGGACTAGTCCGGTGCAATCCAATTTCAGTAACCAGACTAGTTTGGACCCTGATCGAACTAGTCCAGTCAGTTCAGTAACTATTAGTTTGAACTCAAAATTGACATATGTTCTAATTGAAAGGACACGACCCATCGAATGTTTTATCCCTGATTGGAGGACGCAACTATTCCTAAGAGGTGGGATGTCCTCTCTTGTGTCTCTTGGTCAAATATAAGAAGAGGATCAAATATACGATCAAGTAATGTTGATGCATGCACATACACACACTTGAACCCTCTTAGTTCACTCAGAATTAGATCATCACACTAAGAGAAGAACAAGGGGAAATGTCTCCCGTCGTCGTTCTTCTTGTAGCCTCACCTTGTTGGCTCGATGGCTCGATGGAGGAGAAGGTAGTAGAGGTGTTCTTGTGTTATTCAAGAGATAGCACTTGATGTTGATCTTGTATACAATTTTATCCATGTAATTTGAAATAATTTAGTGGCTATTTGATCCTTTTAGGCTCTCAATGATTCTAACAATAGTATCAAAGCTGTTTAGATCACTAATCATTTCAAATTTTGTTTTGATCAAAGTTTTTCGCTGCATGTTTTGAAGGTTCGGACATATCCAGTCTATGGACCGGACTAGTCCGATATGCCACAATGAGACAGATAGGTTTTATAGATCGGGGCATTTTGACGCGTTCATCCAATCGAAAACCTATTAAGCACTTTAGATTGAAATCCATTGTGAAAATTAAGTTGATTTTGTAAGAAGTTAAGATTAAGATTGCCTTTTTGGTATTTATGCATTTTTCAATTTTTATATGAATTTTTTCTGAAGTTGGCCAGACTAGTCTAGAATGGTCTAGACCAAATTCGAAAAGTTCAATAAAGAACGGATCAAATGTTTCTATAACAATACTGGACTTGTTCGTCCTATGGACCGGACTAGCCCAATCATGATTCTATAAGAGTTTGAACTAGTCCGACCATGTGCGGACTAGTCCAAGCTATACAATTAAGTTTGCTTATTTAATTAAGCTTCCGCTGCGAGTTAAGTTTATATTATCATAGCAATTTGGTCGAGTAACCAAAGTGAAAGATAAATTGCTATATCATTTTATGTTGCATGAAATTCTATTGAGTAACCAAAGCGACAAATAGAATTGTCATGTTTTTAAGCTATATTAATATTATATTGATCGAGTAACCAAAGTGAAAAGCATTAATAACATTTTCCTTAAGTACATAGTAATTTGGTCGAATAACCAAAGCAAAAAATAAATTACTATGTTGTTTTTCAGTTATTCTCAAATGTTGAGTTTTGTCAAGTAACCAAAGTCAAAGATAAAACTCAATATTTTCTTATAATTAACATCTATGCATTCACTCATGATCTTGTCTTTTGATTTTGAAGGTTCCTCCAATGCGAATTCAGCACTGAGTTTCATCGCTTCTATTGGTCCACTCAATGGAAGCAATTATGGGAAATGGCGAGAGAAGTTGGAGATTGATTTGGCAGTCTCTGAGATAAACTTAGCTCTCACTACTCCATATCCTGTTGTACCGATAGAACCAGTAAGAAATCATGATGAAACTTAGGAAGTCTTTGTTGTGAGGATAAAAGAATATATTAATGAGTTATTGGCTTATGATATTGATTGTTATAAGTAGAAGAAATCAAACATGAAATGTTTGATGGTGATTAAGGGCACATCACTCTTATCAAGAGGCTTGTTATTGAAAAATATTATAGAGGTGTTGTGCGTGAGCACATCTTAAGGATGACAAATATGGCTGCAAAGCTGAAGCCTGTGGATTTGGGAATCAAAAATGAGTTTATTACGCATCTCATCATTGCCTCACTTCCTAAGAAATTTGATACTTTTGTCATCAACTTCAACTCTCGATTTGAACTATGGAACATAGAAAAACTCATGGCTATGTGTGTTCAGGAGGAAGAGAGGATTAAGTCCCTTCATGATAATGATGCTATTAAATACATGAAGGGAAAATGTAAGGCTCAGAAGAATTATTCTTCTATGGAATCTTTTAAGAATCATGGTTCTTCTCACCATGATAAAGACAAGGGTAAGGCTCTACAAAACCATCCTTACCATAAGGATGTGAAAGTGGAGAATAACAGTGCCGCTTTTGTTTAGACAATGGTCACCATCAGAAGGATTGCATAGGCTTTCTTAAATGGTGTTGCAAAAATGGTAATGATTTTGTGACCTTTGTTGATGAATCTCTACTTTTATATTATACACCATCTACTTGGTGGATTGACTCAGGTGCCACTATGCAGGTTTGCAATTTGTTGCATGGTTAAATATGGGGAGGACCCTAGAAAGAGGGGAAAGGGCTATTAAAGTTGCTGATGGCCATGAAGATGAAGTGAAAGCTATTGGAGATTATCCATTAATATTAATAAATGATTTTGTGCTTACACTTCGGGATGTATAATATCTACCTCTTTAAGTAGACATCTGATTTCAGTATCATGCTTAGATGATAATGGTTATGTATGTCAATTTGGCAAAGACATATTTATAATTAAGTTTGATAATAAGATTGTTGGTGTTGTCCTAAGGCAAGGCATGCTATACTTATTATCTATGCATGATAATATTACTGTTGTAAGCGACAATCATTTTTCCTCACATGAGAGTAAGTGTAAGAGAATCGATTCCAAAAGGTCTTCAAAATTATAACATTGTCGTTAGGACATATTTCAAGGCGGGAATTGAACAATTGATTTCACAATTGAATCTTCCTCATTTGGATTTTTCAGATTCAAAAGAATACATAGACTGCATTAAGAGAAAATTTGTTAAGAAAATTAAGAAATGTGTCATACGCAACGCGAGAATTTTAGAATTAATCCACACAAACATTTGTGATCCACTTCCCATAGTATCTGTTGATGGTTTCAATTCGTTCATAACCTTCACGGATGACTATTCTCGCTATGGCTATATATTTATCCAATTAAAGAACATCTGAAGTATTAAATAAATTTAAGATATTTAAGACTGAAGCTGATAATCAGCACACACTAAGATAAAAGTGATAAAATTTGATTGTGGTGGTGAGAACTACGGTCGTCATACCCCGTATAGACATGTTCCTGGACCATTTGTTCGGTTCCTACAAGAAAAATGGCATAATCGCTCAGTATTTCACACCGGGCGAGCATCAGCAAAATGGAGTAGCGGAACAACGCAATCGTACACTAATGGATATGGTAAGATCCATGTTAAGTCATCAAATTTGTCGATTAACTTATGGATGGGGGCATTAAAAACTGCCATTCATGTGTTAAATCGGGTTCCTACAATGTCTGTGCCTAAAACACCTTATGAGTTGTGAACATGACATAAGCCCTCATTTAAGTTATATGCATATATGGAGCTGTCCCGCTAAGGCAGAATTATTTAACCCAAACATAAGTTGGATGTTAAGACAATAAGTTGCCATTTTAATGGCTATGCAGAAAAGAGTAAGGGATATCATTTCTACTGTCTAGAACCTATACTAAACCATATACTAAGTTTGTAGAAACAAGACATATCGTCTTTTTAGAGGATGACATGATCAGGGAGGTACGGTAAGATGAGAAATTAATCATGAAGAGAAGCGGGTTTATGTATCCACTCCTATGATTCAAGAACCATATTTCTCATTACTACTGCTGTTGAATCATCAGTGTCTATTGGTGAAGATTCAACATCTATTGTTAGTTCTCTATTGATAACAAAATTATTAATAGAGGTTGAGCATTCTTAACCCATTGTCATTAATAATAATGAGCAACAACAGACTCAAAATGATGATAATGTGCAATTAAGAAGATCTCAACAAGAAATAAAATTGATCACTTCAGACGATTATGAGATCTATTTGAGTGAGACAATTTAAATGGACGGTGATCCTACCACATTTGAACAAGCTACGAGAAGTCCTCAATCATCTGAATGGCGTAAAGCCATGGAGGATAAAATCAGGTCTATGGAAGCAAACAAAGTCTGAGATTTAGTTGAGATTCCTAATGGAGCCAAAACAGTAGGTTGTAAATTGGTCTACAAAATTAAATGTGACTCCAAAGGGAATATTGATAAGTTTAAGACCGTACTTGTTGCAAAAGGCTTCACTCAAAGAGAAGTGATTGATTATAATGATACATTTTCACCCATCCCAAATAAGAATTCATTGAGAATCATTATGACATTAGTTGCACATTACAATTTAGAATTAAATCAGATGGATATAAAAATAGTGTTCCTCAATAGTGATCTATATGAGAACGTCTATATGACACAACCTAAAGATTTTGTTGTTAAGGGTAAGGAACATATGGGATGTCACTTAATAAATTCCATTTATGGACTTAAACAAGCATCAAGGTAGTGGTATCTTAAGTTCGATGAGACAATAAGAAAATTTGGATTTAAAGAAAATGAGGAGGACAATTGTATTTATGCTAAGTTTAAGAACGGAAAATTTATTTTCCTCGTGCTTTATGTAGATGATATACTACTTGCAAATAGTGATATCAATCTACTATTAGAAACTAAGAAGTTCTTGTCCTCTAATTTTGATATGAAAGATCTTGATGAAGCATCCTATGTATTGGGCATAAATACCGAGATAGAAATAAGGGGGTATTAGGCTTATCACAAAAGGCATACCTAGAGAATGTACTGAGAAAGTACCATATGCATAAAAGTAAGTCTTGGTTTCCTTCGATTGTTAAGGGCAATAAGTTTGAGAACTTTCAGTGTCTCAGAAACCAATATTGAGATCGATCAAATGAAATTGGTTTCATATGCTTATGTTGTGGCAAGCCTTATGTATGCTCAAGTTTGCACTCGCCCTGACTTAGCTTATGTGATCGGAATGCTTGGGAGATACCAGACCAATTTAGAAATTGATCACTGAGAGGCAGTTAAGAAAGCTTTAAGATATGTACAAGGAATAAAAGGCCTCATGTTGACGTATAGTAAGTCAGACCCACTTGAAGTAGTGGGATATTCAGATTCAGATTTCGCGGGTTGTGGATACTAAGAAATACACATCAGGTTATATATTCACCCTCGCGAATGGAGCCATTTCGTGGAAAAGCTTGAAACAAACCGTCACTGCATCGTCCACAATGCATGTCGAGTTTGTTGCATGTTATGAGACCATCGGGCAGAAAATTTGGCTTAAGAAATTTTTTATCCGGCCTTAGAGTGGTCGACAGTATTGAAAAACCACTTAAGCTATATTGCGATAATGAACTCGCAGTATTTTACTCTCACAACAACAAGTCAAGTGGTGTTATAAGACACATTGACATTAAGTTTTATGTTGTGAAAGATCGAATGCATAATCATACCATAAGTCTCGAGCATATAAGTATCAAGCGTATGTTTGCAGATCCGCTAACAAAAGGTCTTCCACCCAACGTGTTAAGTGAACACGTAGCCCACATGGGTTTAAGGGAGAACTTATGATCACTGGATATTTAGGGGCCAAGTAAGAGTAAAATTCATTTTTAAGTGTGAGATGTATTGTGATCTTCGAGTCCAACAATACGTAAAAGATTGTTGTGATGCGTCGTGCCCTATATGTCAAGCATGAGAAAATGGACACTAAGTTTAGTATTAAGTAAGTTGATAAGTTATAGATTCGAGTTCAAGAGGGAGAATGTTAGTCCAACCGGACTAGACCGGACTAGTACGGTGCAGTTCAGTTTCAGTAACCGGACTAGTCTTGACCTTGACCGGACTAGTTCGGTTTGTTCAGTATCAGTCAGTTTGAACTCAAAATTGACATGTGTTCTAATTTAAAGGACATGACCCACCGAATATTTTGTCCCTGATCGGGGGACACAACTATTCCTAAGGGGTGGGAGGCTCACTTTTGTGTTTCTTGATCAAATATAACAAGAGGATCAAATGTATGATCAATAATGTTGATGCATACACATACACACACTTGAACCCTCTTAGTTCACTCAGAATCCAATCAACACACCAAGAGAATAACAAGGGAAAATGTCTCTCATTGTTGTTCTCCTTTCGGCCTCGCCTTGTTGGCTCGATGGCCGCATCATCAAGCAACAACAAATATGGAGGATAAGGTATTAGAGGTGTTCTTGTGCTATTCAAGAGATAGCACTTGATGTTGATCTTGTATTTAGTTTTCTCTATGTATTTTGAAATGATTTAATGGCTATTTGATATTTTTGGGCTCTCAATGATTGTAACAGAAGTGTCAGGTTCTGGGAATGACCTTTCAAAGGTATTTAAGTTACCTGTGAGATTTGGAAACTCCAACTGTCTTGGGGTACCATCTGTCACGTTTATGATGATGTCGCTGGTCATGCTAGTTATTTGCCCGACAAAAAACTGTTAAACTTAGGGGCCACAAATCCACTAGGCAGTGCCATAATCATGTTGCTAATCAACATAGGCTTAATACTAATCAACAATTAATCAAAGTAGATCACAATCATCTAGATGATTTAGCATAGATAGAGAAATAGGAGACACACCTTGGCCTAGGTTAGAAGCCGCAACCATGACAGTGGCGGTTGAGGTCGAGGAGGAGGCCGGAGCTTGGCGTAGTCGAGGTGTAGAGGTGGCATCGGTGATGACGGGACCTTCCCCTCAGTTCCCGAACGTGGTTAGATCGGATCTTAGGTTAACTCCTTTTGTCAGGCAAAACCGTTGCCTCTTATATCGATGTTCGGGGGTGAGAGGGGGCCGCCAACTCTTGGGTTGGTAACCGCCCCCGATCAGGACGAAGGGAGTTGGACTCAGTATTGGTCTGACCCCATACCGAGCGTGGTCACATCTAACATTCTCCCCCTTGACCACTGGTCTAAAGACTTATTAACTTATTAGCTTACTTACTCAACTACTTAACTTAGTGTATATTCCTTTACGCTTCGACATAAAAGGCACAACACGTCAAAACGGTCATTTACGCACTGCTTGACTCGAGGACCATGATATGTCTCACATTTAGAAACAACCTTATACTTAGTTTGGCCCCTTAGTATCCAGGATAGTTCACAGGTTTTCACTTAAGACCCATGCATGCTTCGTGTTCACTGAACACTTGGGGCGGAAAAACTTTATAAATGATACCGCAAGCTTTCGCTTGATTCTTATATTATATGCTCGTTATCAATTGTGTTCCTGGATTTTAGGTTTCACAACACACAACTTAATGTCAAAGTGCTTTACAGTTTCACTCGACTTATTGTTGTGAAATTATGATACTACAAACTTATTATTGTAGTATTACTTAAGTGGTTCGTGTTGTCGACCCCTCTTAAAACCGGGCAAAGTTTTATATCGCCTACTTGTTGGCCTCATCATGAATAACAAAGTTTGTCACGCATTGTGGACGATGCAGTGACTATTTGATTGGAGTTTTGCCATGAGATAACTCCATTCATGAAGGTGGATATATAACTAACGTGGAATTCTTAGAATCCACACAATTCACGAAACTAAGACTGACAAGCTCACTTCGTCAAGTGAGTTTTGACTTATTATATCTTAACATGAGGTCATATGTGCATTGCACATTCTTAAATAAGTTCTTAAATGCCTTCTAGTGATGAACCACTAGCATGGCCTAATGTCTGTCAAGTATCCCAGTCATTATCTTAAGTCAAGGTAAACACTTACTCGAGCATACATCAATTAATCTTCCGACAACAGAAGCTAATAGAACCGAAATCATAATGTCGACCATCATTGGTTCCCTAAACTTATCTAACTCTTAAACTTATCATCCTTGACCGTCTAAACAGGTGAAGATTAACACCCCCTTATTATGATCATGTTGAATTTCTAATTCCTAGCTCGTAGGATTATTCACCTAGATCCTTTTCTTATGGACAAAATCTCTTAATTTTCATATGAGTGAATTGCATTACTACTTACAAATAATGTACAAGATACATTCAACTTAGTATACATGTGAGTGTCCTTCTCACTTATCTTAAAACCCCAAAGTAACTTATAGTCTAATAGATCTTAAGATACATTTCTTAATGCTTAATTGAATCCATGAATGGATTTATCTGAAGAGTATCTCAAGAGTCTTTTGATCATTATGACAAACCTTTCAGTCAGGTCACACTAATGTTCTTATACAAATCTCAAATAGGGAACTTTGTTTTGCATCCATCTGATGTAAAATCATCCATAATGCACTACTAATAACTTAATTATCCTTGAGGAATTCCTAATTGAGTGAATTGCCATTAGTCTGACCACAAACAAAAATTTCCCTTCAGAATCACTCTTCTCTTGTAGGCTCATTACAGTCTACTGTTTTGATTCTTTCAGAAACTATTACTAATACTAAGACACTGATGACGTACTTAGATCTCATCCGGCGTAGTTTTTACACCGTAGATGATTAAGATCGTCTGATAGTATTTTCTTATGTGGTATGACCATCTTTGTTATTTGTCTTATTATGATCGGGCTTCTATCACTCTTCATCATTATTGGCCACTAATGATGAATAATCAATAGCAGATATTGTGACAACAATGTCTTGCATTGTTAACACAACGTAATTAAGACATCATAAAGAGTGATTCTTGAAAAAAAGTGGCAACGTGTACCATTCCTTTCAAGATCAGTGTCTTTATGAAGTCAAAACTTCCCCTGATTTAGTCATCTTTACTAATTTTGTTTCTGAATGATCTTATAACCCGATATGAATCAAAACTTATATCAAGTGAGGATCAACCCAACACTTTACCTTATGCAACTCACATAACTCGTGCATTATGCTTACATTTTTGGGGTTATTATCGCCTCACATCATTGATGATAACAGACTTAAATTGAGTTATTCTTAATATTTTTCTGTTACTGATGAAAGACTAACAACACGTAGTGAATTATTAACGAAAAATGTTAATAAATTCAGCTACAACAGGTAGAGAGAGACAATACAACCTCTCATCATACCATACTCCTCCTGATCATGTCATCCTACTAATGATGATATCTCTTATTTAACTAAATTGATGATAATTAATAACTTATTATACAACCGAACTTAATAATATTTTGGGTTACTTTTGCCTTAATGGGGCTACCTCATATGAAAATGCTTAAGTGAGGTTTACGCCCTGTCCACAATATACAATGGTGTCTTAGAGGCTCAATTAATATAAAGTTCGAATTAACACGTAAATTGATAGACTAATAACTTAACATACTTAATTAACATACACCATTTCACTTAGTTATTTTAGGGGTATTGAATTCTTACTTGAATAAAACTAAGTTAATACTAACACATGTCCAGTGCCTTATTTTGAATCCGAAACGTCTTAATGAGGGAGAAACTAATCGATGGAGAAAACTAATTCAATTCTCCCACTCGAAATATGGCCTTAATTACAATACCATAATTTCGAAATTGTTTCGAGATCAATTCTGATGCGCTTATCTTAATACTTAGTTTGTGAGTGAAAACTTGAATAATATTTAAAATCATCATCTAAGGATAAATGTTATAACTGAATGTGCTTAAGAACTCAATGAAGTACTTAAATCAAAAGTTCAAATATGAATACTTAAACAAAAAATTCCATTACTGAGTGTATATAATGAATCCTAAGTACAACACTATAGTTTAGAAGAAAAACAAGTCTAAGATTTCAACTTTAGCTTCATGACCATAGCGACTTTAATGGTCATTCCACTCTTCTTATGATCCTCCAGTTATCTAATTTCTGTCTCAAGAATATGCAGGATTGCATCTTAGTTAATCAATCGAATAGGTTGAAAGTAATCTTAAACATTGACTTAACAATTAAAAGTCAACTCACCTTTATCATTCTCATGATTGAAAGACTTAAGAGCACGATGAGACTTAATGCGATCTTCTTATTGAATGCATAAATCAATTAATTTCTTAAGATCCCACTGCTCAGAATGAGGGTTGTAACTGATGATAATATGCTCAAAATCGTCTAGAAGTAGAGCAAGAATGAGGTTGAAAAGAAACTTATCTTTCAACCCCGGATCTAACAGCTTAAGTTTAGCAGTAGTGTCCCACATACTAAGAATGTGCTCTTGCACACTTCCTCCATTATGTTTCTGAGTGACAAGTTTCTTAACAAGAGCATACATCGTAGCCTTGTTGCAACCAGTTGCATACTTTTCTATCATAAGGAGGTACCCATAAGCAGTGTTGCATTCAGGAATTTCTTTTCGAACACTCTCGATAATTGAACTCTTAATCACTCTTAAACATTTCTTATTTGAGATTGACCACTTAGCACGATCTAGATCGAAGCGAAAGTAGTCCTCTTCATAAGCTTCTATCCTTACAGTGAAAGACTCCTTTAGTTTCCCCGTCACGAATAACAGGGAGCTTAGGCTCAGTAGGACGCGCTCTCATCAGTGCCAATTTATTTCAGAGATTGCTAGACGAGCCTCCAACTTACATCGCCAAGTACTGTAATTGTCTTTTCTTAGATAGTTCTCTATCGAGATAAATCTTAATATCAAATCTGGAATGGGAGATCCTTCATAATGAAAACATAATAGAACATGAGTAAATGCATGAACATGATTATGAATAAAACATCTTATTTTTTCTTTCACGTTGGTTACTTGACAACTTATAAAATTAAAGACTTAATGATTTCGTCTTTCACGTTGGTTACTGAACGAAAACTAACTGAACTTAAATAATCTTTAACTATGTGTTTCATCTTTCACATTGGTTACTTAACGTAGACACAACACATAAAGTAACTTAAGATAAAACTTAACTTCTAAACGCGTTTTGCCTTTCATGTTGGTTACTCAGTAAAAGCACAACAATAAAGACATAATAATTTTGTCTTTCACATTGGTTACTCAACGAAAAACCTTAATAACTCAATGGATCATAAACAGCGTGTTTTGTCTTTCACGTTGGTTACTCTACAAAACACTATGACTTAAGAGGAATGAAGACTTAAACTCAAAATGTGGTAACTTCATATTTGACGTTGGTTACTCAACGAAATTACCATCACTAATAATGATAACTTAAAACTTAAAGGAACTTAGGCATAAAAACTTGATCATAACCACTTAAATAAACTTAATTATGGTAACTAAAAACAACTTAATCATGACAATTTTAACTTTCACATTGGTTACTCAATAAAATTATGATGATAATGGTAAATTCATTTTTCACGTTGGTTATTAAATGAAAGCACCATAACTTAATTAACAACAGAAGCTTAATGCTTAATTTTCTAATTATCATGCTTAATAACTCACAATTCCACAGCAAAAGGGAATTGAATTAAATAAGTGGACAATAAATACTTAATTCAACACTTAACATTAAATAATTGAAAATTGCAAGAAAATAATAATTAATACAATTATTAAAGTATCACAAAATTACTTAGCAGTTTCTTTGTCCACTTAATTAATTTTGTATGACATTTTATCCCATACTAAAATGCCCACAATATTTTCAGTCAAAGACTTAAAATATCCAAAGACTTAAAATGCTCACATTTTAATTTTGGCCCAAAGCCAAGATTGATTTTAGCACAAATGTTAAAATGCTGAAAATCCATACTGAAAAAATTCAGCTCCAAGCCTAAAGTTTGAAGAAGATCCCAATATTCCAAGAAATTGGGAAAAGCCCATAGTCTAAAATAGCCCATGCTTAATACTGAAAATTACCAAAATCTATGAAAATGGAAAATGTCCCACTGGCCAATTTAGGGGCGTGCTCATTTGGGCTTGCGGCTTTTACCTGAGGGGCGCTAGGAGCACCCCTGATGGGCTATAAGGCCCGCCATGCATGCGGCATGGCCTGCCAGCGCACAGGGGCACAGCTGATGGCCAGCCCACACGGAGGAAAAACCTGCCTGGGCCGAAGCCCAGAACGTGCGCGCGGCCTGTTCGGCGCTCACTCCATCCACGGGAGTGTGCGACCCGTTCTGCCCGCTCGGCGTCGCACGACGCGCTTGAGCCGTCCGATCTTAATCTGATGGACCAAAAGGGCCCGCCTTAATCCTTAAGCAAATCACATCCATTGGATTATGATCCAAGGGTGGACCGATGAAATCGGCAGCGTAAAAACAGTGTCGGCCGCGGCCCCCACCCGAAACCCTAAAACATTTCCTCCTCCGCCTCCTCTCTCTTCGACCCGAGCTGCCACAGGAGGGAGAGGGACAGAGAGCAGGAGGCTCACCGGAGATGCGCAAAGATTCGGCACGGATAACAACGCCCGACAAAGCTTCCACGCCTGCGCACGTCCTCACTGCCGGTGGGTGGCAGGGAGTCAGCCGCCGTCAAGGAGGGAACCTCCGCTAGGGTTTGGGATTGCTTAGCCGTCGGCGCCGCCCCGTGGTCTTAGCCAGTGTGCACGTTCTTCCATAAGCGCGCCGCCGTCGAATACAACGTCGAGCGGTGCCCTAACCTTGGCGATTTGGCGACACCGGTATCCCGAAACAGGAGCCGACGTGCCCTGAGGTCAGTGGATTTGCCCTCTAATCTTCTTTCTAATTCTTACTCAATTCGGTTTCAATCTTCTAAGTTCTCATTTCTTAATCTTATTTGAAGACCGAATGATTAACTCGACTCCCCTCCTTCTAATGTCTGTGGAATTGGGTCTTAACTTAATCAAACCCGAATTAGGGATTGCCTAGACCGGCTCTTGATACCATTGTTAAACTTAGGGGGCCACAAATCCACTAGGCAGTGCCCTAATCAGGTTGCTAATCAACATAGGCTTAGTACTAATCAACAATTAATCAAAGTAGATCACAATCATCTAGATGATTTAGCATAGACAGAGAAATAGGAGACACACCTTGGCCTAGGTTAGGAGCCGCAGCCATGACAGCGGCAGTTGAGGTCGAGGAAGAGGCCGGAGCTTGGCGCAGTTGAGGTGTAGAGGTGGCGTCGGTGATGGCGAGACCTTCCCCTCACTTCCCGAACGTTGTTAGATCGGATCTTAGGTTAAATCCTTTTGTTAGGCAAAACCGTTGCCTCTTATATAGATGTTCGGACATGAGAGGGGCCGCCAACTCTTGGGTTGGTAACCGCCGCCGATCAGGATGGAGGGAGTTGGACTCGGTATGGGTCTGACCCCATACCGAGTGTGGTCACATCTAACAACAACATGCTGGAACACAACAATGCTCTTAGCCTGGGGAAGATTCTAAGAATGTGATAACTTGTCAAAAGGAAAGTTCTTGTCCTGCGAGCAAAGCCAAACTTTTAGACGAACATAATGGCAGTCATACAAGAAGCATGACTGAAGCAATTAATAAAAAAAGTGTCAAGTCCTACTGTTACTACTCCTAGACTTCATGTTGACAATTTAATCGGTGGAAACCCAAGTGGAAATAGTTCTGCAGCTGTGGGCAAAGAAGAAAGCACACATAAAAGAGGTGGAGACCCTTCTTAGTGTTATCCAGGTGCTGAGGGGAATTTGGTAAATATGTCTTCTGACTCTAGCACTAGGGCAATATTTCTGAAACTAATGCACAATTTGACGGTAACACTCCTATCAACTTGCAAGGATGGTTTTGTGTTCCTGGATGATGAAGATGAGATTACACAATCAGTGATTCGAAATTTTACAGAACCAAGGTTCATACGAAGGAAGGTATCATCCACAACACTTGGCATTCTAGGATTCAAACTTTTCTCACAATACATGTCATTCTTGCTGCCCAGCACATCTCTATCTCTATCTCTCTCCTCTCCCACCCCTTCTCATTTTTTGTGCATGTGCACCACGCCTTTTCCATCCCCTCGTTTCCTATGCCGTGAGCCAGAACGACAAGTATTCTGGATCGGAAGGAGTAGTATTCAGAAGGGCGGACCTGGCACAGTGTTAGTGTGTCTCCACTTGTGTGTTGAGGTCTCGGGTTTGAACCACTCTGCAAAAGCAGGGGTAAGGTTGTCTAGAAATAATCCTTCCCCGAACCCCAGAATGTGTGGTAGCCTTCGACACTGGGTACACCATTTAGTGTTGCATGTGAATGCTATGGTGCTTTCTATATACTAAATTAGATCGTGATGTTCGTTTCTGGTTTTTCTCATTTTGATTTGTTTGCCTCATGCAAGATTGAACAGAAAACTGATGATGGATTGAGCAACCCCAGCAAAATGAAATTACAAAATATTGATTGTGTGAGCAATAGGCTTGGGATGGCAATGCATGCCCACTCAATATCAGAGAGTGATTTGGAATTTAAGACCACTGTTTCACAGGTAGCTTCAGTCATTATTGGGAATACATTATGCTTCTTGTTAATTTGGGACTGTATACCACCTTTTGCTCCCAAGTATGTTCTTACATTATGGTTTACTTTTCAGGTTATTATTGCTCTCCCAGAGGATAAGATTCTTGATGACAATAGAGTATTTGAGGAATCCATCTACAAAAATTTGTGGATTGAAGCAGAAGCTTCATCGTGTTAACTCAAATATGAGCTTCAATTTGCTCGTATGAAGCTTGCGACAATGAAAGGTCACAACAACACACTAAAAGGTAGGAAAAGGGATGCGAATTAAGCCCCTGTTTGTTACAGCTTCTGCTGCAGCTTCTTCATAAAAATAAGCTGAAGTTGTGCCAAACAGGAAACTTCTGTAACAACTTATTAGTTCAGGTGCTTCTCAAAATGAACTAAAAGCAGGACATAAGCAGATGCTATTTTCCACCAGCTTTTCATACAAGCTGCTTTTATAACAAGTTCCAGCTATACTAAATAGGGCCTAAAGTATTCATATACTTATTGGTCAAAATATTCTTACTTGTAGATTTACATTTTTTGTCAGTGCAGTTTCCCACCTGGTCAAAGAGAACACTGTACCTTTGCAACATGATGGAGGAGATAGTGGTAAAAGGCAATCTTCAACTGTAAATCGGGGCACACTCAATGGTGGTGATGGTGATGTGTTTGCTCGATTGGAAGTTTTGCAGTCTCGTACTAATAATGTTACCTCCTTTGGAGAGTTTGGCTGTGAGGGACAGCTTTTTCGAAAGTGCGAAAGGAGGAGCTCCTGCATAATCTGATATAAGAAGAAAGACGATCCAATTTATGCAGGAAACTAGGTTCAAAAACTATACAACAGAGAAGATGATGAGCCATCATTTACACAATGATCCAAACAATACTAACTCTGCGGATATGTAAAAGCAGACGACTCACAATACCTAGATGATGATCAGAGGTAACAAAAATCATTCATACAACACTCATCCCCCAAAAGTGACACCTCCAACGAGGAAAACGACGCAACAACGCCAATGTCGCTAACAATGTTTTCACCCGAAGAATCTGCAGGAAGAAGTATCTCGATCACACCTAAACAAGACATACAACACGTGCACGCGCCGTTGTTGTCGGCCCAACATTACGTCAGGCTAAGCTTTCACCATACCTAAGCCTCCTGCCACAACAAACAACTGTACGAGACTCTGTCACCACTGCCAACATCTTGGACCGGAAATCGTCTGACTCACCACACCACTGAGTAGAGATGCCTGCGTCACACTCACAACGACACCAAAGTTACAATGGATTGCGATCAACGACTACACCACCAAACCATTACGTCCACAACCACGACTACACCTACGCAATCAACCTTACTTGAACTCACAACTGGTTCTCTAACAACATGCACCAAGTCATGGTCAAGCACTACACCGACACACAACAACCTCCAAGTCCCACTTACACTACCGATTTTCTAGTCGTTGCAACACGAAGCTCGAGGCCCTGACACCCGACCTGCCCAAGAACAACCTAATCTCCTGACACCAGCGCCCACGAGTCTTGCCACCCAAATTTGCAGACGCATATGCCTCGCCGGTTCTGCTGCCTAGATCCGCCGTCGTAGGCACCCCTCAGGTCCTACCATCCAAATCCGACGTCTTAGACAACCACAAGCTCCACCGCCCAGATCCGTCGTCGCGAGTGCCCGCAAACTTCACTGCCGCCACTCCAAGAGATCGTCTAGGGATAGATAGGGCCTCACCATAGCCGAAGCATTCAATGATGAATGATTCCCCAAATCTCACCACCTCCACCTTAGAAATCATCATCGTTGCAAGTCGTTGCCCTTCCCAACCATGACCATCTTCGCCGCCAGCGACCATCGCATGCCCATCACGCACCTTGCTGCTCCACGACCACCGCACGCCCATCACACACCTTGCTGCTCCAGATAATGAACCGTGTGCAAACCAGTCGGACCGCCTCAGCCTTCTTCCAGCTAGCGTTGGTGAGCATCTTGCCGTCAAACAACGTCTGACCAGTCACCACCGGCAGCCTGGATCTGGCTCATGGCCTCAGATCTGGCCCTCCCTACACCAGCCTTCACACTCAATCGTCTAGGAACGACGAGGGCCCAGATCTGCCGCACCACCTCTGTCTCAGCACCGTATGCACCTCCAGCAAGCCGTCCAAGGCCGACAGAGCACCGTCCGCGTGAGGCCTATGTCGCCAAGACACTGCTGGCATGCCGTCACGCGCCGCCTGCATGCCATCGCACGGCGTTCGCGACGCCGAGGTCGCCAGCGCGCTGCCGAGAAGCCGCAGCGCCGACCGCGCCTCGCAGGTCGCCGTTCGTGGCGGCATCGAGTCGTTCGCGCCGCCCAGCGAGCGATCCGCGGCGCCAGCACTGCCAACGAGTTGTAGCACCGGTCGTGTCACCTCAGTCGCCAACACGTCGCCCGCGCCGCTCCGGCCCTCCC
Organism: Tuctoria greenei; assembly: GCA_036927565.1. Classification (NCBI taxonomy): domain Eukaryota; kingdom Viridiplantae; phylum Streptophyta; class Magnoliopsida; order Poales; family Poaceae; genus Tuctoria; species Tuctoria greenei. The sequence continues at coordinate 263,130,337 of JAYESD010000002.1, read as the reverse complement.
TCGACTCCGGCGGCCCGGATCCTGCCTCGTGTGGAAGTGATCGACGCCTGTTCAGCGCCGGCGCTTGTCGCGCCTGTAATCCAAAAGCACCTCAGAAGGGGAAGCCTTGCCGCCGCCGTCCTTGTTGGCAGAACAGGTGCGTGAAGCTCTGGCGGCGGCGCGGCACGTCGACCATGGTGAGCGGCGGCAGCGGCTAGGGTTTGTATCGCCCCCGTGTCACCCTCTGTCCGTATGCTTCGGATCACTTGATTTGCTTACCTGCAAGATGGCTGTGAGGGACAGCAAGAAGCAAGCAAGAAATCGTATGAAGTTGAAGATGATGTTATGGCTAGGCAAAAAGTTTTGAAGTCCGGTCATGACAGTGTCAGGAATGCATGCCAAATGCAAGAATAAATAGAGCAGATGATGTTGTTATGGCCAGACTGAGAATTTTGGAGCCTCGTCCTAATAGTGTAACCTTTTTAAGTCGGGAAAGCAGCAAGGAACAGGTCGATGCGGGCACAAAAAGCGGATGTGGTTTATGGCCAGGCTGAGAATTCTTAAGTCCCGTCCTGATAATGTAACCTCAGTGTGTTATTTCAGCAAGGAGCATGATAAAGCATGTGTTGATCAATCGAACATGGTTGGAGTTGAGGTTTATGTCCAGTAGACATATTGTTGATATTGTGCCGAATGCAGAGTTTGTGCGGTCTTTTCATTTGGCAAACTGCTTGGAAAGAAACAATTCAACTAGTGGCCCAAACATTGTTGATGAGACTTGTGCTAGGGCCTAGGGAGAACAATGCAAGTGGCTCAGCTGTAGTCCCAAGACATGTGACGCTCCAGAAATGAGCAACTGAGATGCTGTCCAGGGTGAGGATGATCTTCATGGAAATCATGTGCGCCCGCAAGCTGCTGGGTACTCTAACGTTTGCGCTGAAGGGTCTCAAGAAATCCACTTGGTCTCCAGCCCAGTTCACCAGTATGTGCTGAAGGAGAACTTCCATCCAGGCAAATAGGCAACCAAGGCTAGACGTGTACTGAAAAGCTGACTATTTGAGGTTGCGTTGCCAAAAAAGTTTATGCTTTATTGTATATATGCGATTGGATGGTCAATAAACTGCATGATCGTTGATGCATGTAAACACAATGTGGTCTATATGTTGGTATCTACCCAAAAGCTATCTATAGGAGACAAACTTATGTACTGGAAGTTGCAATAATTATTGTACATATACTTGATCCCAGCAAATGTGGATTTTGATATCTCTGTGTCCTGATGTTCGTGATGTGGCCAGGATCCTGTCGGCTATGTTTTTGTTTCATTTTATCTAGTAGAAAACCCCGTGACACTAGGGTGCTATTGCCGTGAAATTCCAAATTGGCTAGACGAGGTGTCTATGTACGGGCTGGTCTGACAAATGGACCGTTCACAGTTGATTGTTGGTGGGCTGTCCGGTCGATACTGTTTAACGAGCCACTACCAGGCCGAGGCCATTTTGGTGCAATGTCTCATGCGCCCGTGGACCTGGGTGAGGGTGACAACCCAAGCACGACCCGCACCTAGGGTCATGCTAGCACGGGCTGTGTTCTTGTGGGTCGTGCCGTGCTCGGTCAACCCATTTGGCACGGCCCAGCTTGGGAACGTTGGTGTACAGTGACTTCACCTTTGTCCCAGTTTTCAATTTATCAGGCGCAGAGATATCTCGTTCTATTTAGATTTTACAGCTTTACAAAATAAGAGGTTCACAGCTAGACCGATGATGCTTCTGCTCGTTGAGAACAAAAGCAAGGATATAATCGTGTCGCTGTCCAGGAGCAGGGCGGCATGTACGCACATTGACCTGCTGGAGAAATGGTATGGAAGAGCATGCATATGCGAAGCGGCAGCGAAGCGTTCGAGAAGAGAGAGAGAAGTGGAGCCAGAAGCGACTGTCGTGTTCCGCACGGAGCTAGCCTGCCAACGCAGATTTTCGAACCTTAGAGATACGTCCTCCACTTTATCCGACAGCGCCAGAGGATAGCGACACATCGAGATTGGTGAGAGCAAAATTGGATTTAAAGTGGCAGAAACTCGATTTTGAAGATAAATTCGGTTTTCTAAAGGTGAATACAGTCGGACTCTAGATAAAGTTTGAACCATCGGATAAAGTGGGAGGGTGCCCATTTGCTGCGATCCGCACAGGACCATGCATGGATACGTATCATCTATCCCGGCCGGCGCGGCCGCACCAGAGCGGCCGGAATGCCGCAGCGGCAGAACACGAGCGCGAGCCGGCATGCCGCAGCGGCAGAACACGGGCTCCAGGCGGCTTTATGCTTTCGCCGCTGTCGCGAATCGGGATGGTCGCGCGGTGATCGATGCGGGGAGGCTGGGCCTGGCCTTGCTTGGTTGGCGTGGGCAGGCGGAGCCGCAGAGGCGACGCCCACCGCGCCCACAGGAGCTCGGCGATCTAGTCGCGCTTCGTCGGGATCGAGAGAACTCGAGCGACCGCGTAACCGTCTTGTTTGTTGTGTCCGCTGGCACTCGTGTTTGGGGATCCGCGTGGTGTTTGGGATGTCGGGTTAAAACAAGGTGCCACGCGGTGTGAGATGCACAGCGTGAACAGTGCGGGATGGGCCGCTCTAACGCGAGACAGCAGGGGGCGACGACGTTGCAGGGAAACTGCACACGATCAGAACTCCGGGCACCGCGTTCGTTCTTCGATTGGGACATTTCCTTTCGTGTTGACCTTGTGATTGGATTGGACACCAGCGTCACGTACAACTAGTCCTGTGTTTACTGAACAGTGTTCAGACTTTAAGAGCATAGTTACTGCTAGTTTAGTTGGATGATGGCGAGATCATGTAGCTACCAAGCCCGAGCGCCGTGCAGGGGATGCAACCAGGAGATGGATGGGCCGGCCTAGCTACTTGGCCTCCCTCTCGCATGCCGACTCGATTCCTCATTGATATCAGACGACACAAAAACAACACGTATCCTACGAAGCACGCGCATGCGCGCGCGGACGGTAACGCGCAGAAAGTGCCATCTCATCCGATCGACTTTCAATAATCACTACTACGAAAAGCATTTTCGCAGACTTTTCGATTTTTCAAACACACACAGTCCGTAAAAAAATGTGACTGTGATGACGAATGATACAATAACCGCTTGTAATGACAGAACATCACATGCAGATTTTAAGAAACAACCGCCTGAATAAGTACATTATTTTCTCAGACAGTTATTAATTAAGAACTGTCTGTGATGTAGCAAACATCACAGACGGTTCTTAATTAATCAACGCCTGGGTAAATACATGATTTTCACGGGTGACAATTGTTTAAGAATCGTATGTAGTGGTTCAATCATCACAAGCGGTTTTTATTGAAGAATCGCCTGGGCAAAGTCATTGTTTTTATAGGCCCTTTATTAATTAAGAACTGCATGTGATGCTGATAAGCTCCTGTCAAGTTAATTCCTTCACAGCAAGCTCTTGTAGATGTAAGTAACACCCATAGCTCATCATTTGGATTGTTGAAAGCATCAATTTGAAGACTGACAATCCTTGGAAGAATTTTCTCATCCATTTGAAGGATTTCTTTCCCTCCTGTCCATTTGAAAACTTAGGAAGATGTTTCTTACTCAGTTTTAATGCCTAAATATATTGACTAAAAATCAATATCTACTTTCTTAGTGCTTCACACAAGCGAGGAACCGAACAACTTCAATCAAAAATCTTGTTTTTATACTTTCATATGGATTTAACCTTAATCTTTCAAGCATAGATTTATCAAATAAGTGAAGCTTCCTTATCACACATGTTAATGGCAGTTATAAGTGAAGCTTCCTTATCACTCAAATGGATGGTAAGTATCGTCAGACTTCAATTGAAGCTTTTAACAATCCAAATGATGAGTCCCGGGTGTTACTTGCATCTACAAGAGCTTGCTGTGAAGAGATTAGTTTGACAGAAGCTTCAAGAGTTGTGCTTCTAGGTGTTGTTTGGAACCAAGTTGTTGGGAGGTTGGCCTGATCATCATAGGCCAGAAGAAATTTATATACACATACAATTTGATAAATTATGGAATAGGTGAAGGTGATAATATGATATTCAACAAGCCAAAAAGGATCACTTGTCCAAATTAGTCTTCTCTACAGAAGCTGAATTTAATAATGTCTGAAACATGCTATCTAAAGATGAAATAGAACATTGTTCCATGTTGATTTCAGAGGATACAAATATATACAATATATATCATATATTTTTCCAGTATTGACATTTTCTCGCATATAGGGTTTCAAATCCTTTTTAATGCTTCTCTCTACGCGCTCGATGTTTTATGGTTCGGTGAAAAGGTACATCTCTTTATACTGATTATATTCCTCTTCATTATCTCCCACATTCTCAACCCCAATAATATTTTGCTTTCCAGAAACAACTACGTGCATCTTCTCAGTTTCTGGATCTTGTACATAAAAGACTTGTGCAACACTATCGGTGAGAACCCACAAGTCATCTTTATAACCCACTTTATTCAAGTCTACAAGTGTTAGCCCGTAATTATCCACTTTCAGACCATCAGGATGTTTGACCCATTGACACTTAAATACGGGCATTACCATTCTTTCGCCATAACCGAGTTCCCATATTTCCTCTATGAACCCGAAGTATGTGGTCTTCTGCCCTTGTGAATCATAAGCCTCAATACGAACACCACTATTTCGTGCAACACTCTTACTGTCTTTTTCTTTAATGTAAAATGTGTAGCCATTGATGTCATATGCTTGCCATGATGTCACCAAAGCAGATGGGCCAGAAGCTAACTTCTTCATTGTTGCCTCTTCTATAGAGTTTCCGTATGGTATATTTTTGTCCATTAACCATTCAGTGAAACATCTTCTGTGCTCTTTCATGATTCAGTCCTCTGTGCAGTCTTGGTTTTTTTCGCGAAGCTCAATTTTGTGTTCCTCGATGTACAACTCAGCTATTGCGAGCTGTTGTAGTACACCAAAATGTGCACGGTGTACATTCTTGTAATCTTGAACAATAAAAGTTTCCTTACCCACTTTGCCTCTCCCACGCAGTCTACCCTCATGTACTCGTATAGGCACACCTATCGGTTTTCCATCTTTGATGTAATCAGCGCAACCCTTAATCACTTCTTCGGTGGTGTATCCTTCCATAATAGAACCCTCTGGGTGAGCACGATTCCGCACATAACCTTTTAATACTCCTAAATATCTCTCCAACAAAAACATATGATATAAATATAGTGGCCCCGATGCTTTTATCTGATCAACAAGATGTATGACTAGTTGTACTTGCATATCAAAAAAGGATGGTGGGAAACACATTTCAAGCTTGTACATAGTCTTGACGATGTATGTTTTCAGATAGTCTAAATCTTCACGTGCTATCACCTTTTGTGACACTGCATTGAAGAAGTAACACAAACGTGTGATAACAACTTTTATATGCTCAAGTTTGATGACTCTTATTGCAATGGCAAGGAACACTGTCATCATCATGCGACAGTCGTGAGAAGTATAACCGAATAAAGACAAGTCTTTCATGAAGACTAGTTTGCGTATATTGGATGAGAAACTCGTGGGCACTTTGATCCCGCGCAAGCATTCACAAATTGCTTTTTTCTCTTCTAGTGTCAAGTTGTAGCTGGCTGGGGGAAGGTAATGCTTCCCGTTCGCCTTTTCTACTGTGTTGGTATTTCTTAACACCATAGAGTTATCCGCAAGCGCATGGAAATACCGATGTAGCACTTCCCCTTAAAGAGTATTCCCAAGGGTATCGAATCCAAAGAACGTGTGTGCTAATCTTTTGAACTAGCTCACCCAAGGACACAAAGTTGTTTGGTAGGCAAGGAACAGAGAGGAATTCAAAGTATTGATCCTAGTTCAGGGTAGTTTGCAGTAGATGCTTGTTTCGGGCACGAGCTTACTCCTAGCAATACTAGGACAACTTCCGCCAAGAGCCTATGGCATAGCCGAACGTGGAGGATTACGAAGGACAGATAGGGCTAACACCACCTACTGCCTACCTCTTCAATCCGTGGGTCTACGAGATATTCACTGATGATTTAACCTAAGCACCACGCTTACGTTCTAAATCACTACTCTAGTTGTTTCGAACACAAAGCTACAACTAGAGCCTCTAATGAATTAAAGCGGTGAACCCACAAGTAACTACTTGCGCAAAGTACTAAGAATAAAAGATCAAACTTGTATTGAATTCACAAAGGCTTACTTGATTGAGTAAAACATTTGTAGGGGTACAAGTGTAGAAGAGGGACTTAACAAGCCCAAGTCTCCTTGTCCTAGACTCTTCACCACACTCTCTTTCTACTTTGGTAGCCTCTACGACTACTCTAAACCTTTGGAGTGTAGCACTATTCTCAACTTTTGGTGTGTGTGAGAAGTGAGGTGAGGGGGTCTATTTATAGGTGGAGAAGGGCCGGTTCCCGCCATAATTAATGCGCGAATCAGTCACCATTGACTCTAGGGAGTCGGGAGGAGCCAATACGTGTCATTTGACCGAGTTTGGCTCCAGGAAGAGGTCGGTCGAACCCCTGGTTCGGCCGACCTGGTCAAGGCTCCCCTCGGGGAGTGCTCCCTCCAGGTGGCTTCTAGGTGGGCCCCATTGATATATATGTGTGCAACATCACTGGATCTCCTCGTATTCTTCTGTTTGTGGACCATTTGATCCATGTGTTGCCACATGTCATCGCCTGATTCATTGAAATCCATTTTCATGGATTCATCCCTGCATGTTTTGGTATTTTGGGTAATAATCCACCTGCATACAAATAAACACCAACACTTGTGGAATTGGGTTAGTGTATAACCCTACCACTATGTTTTGTGTTTCTTTTATGCACATTGTGAGGTGAATTGACAGTCAAAATGTGGTACTTAAGGACCGTCAACAAACTCTCCCACACTTTGTCCTTTGCTCGTCCTCGAGTGAAGGCAAGAAGAACTAGAGTGTTGTCATGAATTTGCTATAAGGTAGAAAATAAGGATACTAGATATTTCAACTTATACCTGAATTCATGGATCCCCGGCTACCACATCAATCTTGGGTGTTTGAAAAATGGAACGGTTAGAATGAAGTTCCCTTGGATCATTCTCTGCTGAAATGATTTGCCAATTGCTATATTTGAAAGTCGCAGGAACTTTTGACCTTGCCTTCTCGATTGGAGTCTCTCAAATCTCTCAAAGTGTTTGAGTCCTCACCATGGCATGTTTTGCCAATTCTTGTCCCTATACTAAAAGTGGCTACATCTGGAGCTTGGTAGGGATGAATGTGGCACACATTTGCAATTCATATGTTACTAAGTCAAAAACTTGATCCTATGAGATACTTATGCAATGAACAAAGTGAAGGGAAAATTCTTGTGCACATGAATGGAATGGAGAGGTGAGGTGATAACTCCCATGAATTTGCTCTCTTTTAAGGATGAAACATGGCTACTTTTTTTTAGCACTCTTACTCTTTTTCAAGAGTGGATGCTTTTTCTTTTTCTTGTAGCCATGTCTTCTACTCCTTTTTATTTTTTAGAGAGGCTTTCACTTGTATTGTATGTAGTTTCTTTTTGGCAGATGGGTAATCGATTGATGCAAACTCTCAATGTGAGATTTTTTGCATGAATGGAGTGCACAAGAGTTTTCAATTCAAAAAGTTCATGCATGTCACTCAATTGGGTCACGGGTTTGACAAAGTTCAATGAAAAGCAAAATGGCATATGCTTGTGGTTTTCAATGAATATATCATATGGCCTTGGTGGGTATATAAATTTCCAATGAGAGATTTAGGCAAAGTTCAAGATTTCAAATAGTTACAAATGTCAAAAATCAATTTCAAGCAAAAGGATGATTTCTAAAGAACTCATTTACCATATCACACTAGTCAAATACCTAGATGATGTGTTTTACCTATTGAATTATGGGAATCATAAACAAGGTAATGAATTGAAATATAAAGTATTCAAATTTTCAGCTTAAGCAAATCCTTGACTACCAAATTTTATTTCAAATTGTTGAGTTGATTCATTTTAGATATGCAATGAAAATATGAAATCAACTCAAACAGCGGGGTAGCGTATAAAAGTGGGGATAGGAAATCCAAACCGATTTTCTGGAGCGAAACAGAGTCGTATGGAGCAGAAAACAGGTCGGCCGACAGGGGGTTCGACCGACCTCCTGTTGGCTCTTCTGTGGCCATGTTTCGTTAGGTCTTTTTGCTCATTCGGTCGCGACGTGTTTTGATATGCAACGTTAATTTTTCACGTCGGGATTTCGTGACTTGGGGACATATTTCCCCCACACTTGTTTTCTAAATTCTTTATTTAACAAAATAAACTAAAGGGGGAACTTTATCGGTGTTAGATGAACCGGTAAGTTCACTTTATTGAAATCAAAATATGGGGATGCTTACATTATTTAGCCTATCTTTAGAAAACAAATGTTTAGAAAAGAATAAAATTCTAAGTAGTAAGCATCCTATGCTGTCGGGACATCTAAACTATGGTGCGTTGTAGACGTCGGGCTCCTTGACGGCATTACACAAGCGCCGTAGTTTGGCGCTCATGCCACGGCGAACACCGTCAATCTCCTCCTTGAGGGCCATGATGTTGTCCTTCAGTTCCGCCCTCTCGATGCGCCCTTCAGCCACCAAGTAAGTTAGCTTCTTGTTATCCAAGCGGACAGAAGCGAGCTCCTTGGTCAGTTGTGCCACTTTAGGGGCACGAGGGGAGTCCTCATCACTGCCCTCGAACTGGCCGGGTGGCCCGTTGATGGCAGGTGGTGGGATGTGTCGCCTAATCTTGGAGGGCGACGAGCCCGTCGACTCCTCCATCGCCAGATTATCCACACGCTTGAATAGGCCCTTAGCGTATCCTCCTTCGGGTTTGCGCACCCCGTGGATAAGAAAGCGATCTCCCATGCGTTCCGGCGAGGTACAGGTGGGCGTCTTGTAGTGGTGGCTCACTACATCGCCCGTCTTAGTCTTCAATGTATACATGAACTCCTCGCTGGGCTGCAACGATGGTAGAGACTTGTCTTTTCCGTGGAAAAGACGTGTCTTGACTGGGCTCAGCCCAGCCAAAGTCGAATGGCCTGGCGTTGTTGACTTCATCGGCATTCTCCGAGGGGAGAGCGACCGGACAGTGCTACGAGGTGTAGGGATGCGCCCACGTGGAGTCGTTGCAAGCGGGATCATGGCAAGGGGCTTGGCATCAATCGCCATGACGGACTCCAAGGCGAGGGAAGTTTTGTCGTTGGTCGACTTAATGTCTTCGCTCAGGTTGAAGGTTGAGCTGGAGGAGGCATGAGGCACAATCTTCTTGTCGGCCATGACGAGGACAGGAGGAAGATGATGATTCAATGAGGTGTAACTTTCCTCTCTGTTTCCGTCCTTTAAATAGGCGGGGAACGACGCGTTTCACTGAGGATTTTGTCGAGGATATCGAGGAGGATGAACACGAGAAAACAGAACATGAACGACGCAAAGGGAGAGTCGGCCGACCCTAGGGTTCGACCGAACCCCTTCTGGCTCCGTTTGGGCCACATTTTCTCGGGTTGATTAAATGGGCCTTCTAGAAGAAGAATTGGATGGGCCCATTAGTTGGATATGGAGAATTTAAACAGAATTGAAAGAAATGGCATGGAAATCGATTAGATTTACCACATCAAATTCTTTTTCTGTATCCTTTTGGGAATCGAGAAATAATTTGAGTCGGTGCCCATTCACTTTGAATAGTTCACCATCATCACCTTGGAGTGTGAATGCTCCATGGGATGAAGTATCTATTACAGTGAAGGGTCCTTCCCATTTACTTCTAAGCTTCCCATGTCCAAAGAGTTTAAACCTAGAGTTAAAGAGTAAAACTTTATCTCCAGGTTTGAACTCTTTTGGCGTAATCCTCTTATCGTGCCATCTTTTGGTTATCTCTTTATAAATTCTGGCACTGTGGTATGCCTTATCTCTCCATTCCTTCAACTCAGAGATTTGCTTCAATCGGTGATTTCCAGCTACGTTAAGATTCATGTTCCACCGCTTGATGGCTCAATACGCTCTATGTTCCAATTCTACGGGAAGATTGAAAGTCTTCCCATAGACAAGTTGGAAAGGAGACATGCCGATAGGTGTCTTGTAGGCAGTACGATATGCCCACAATGCATCGGGTAGCTTTTGCTTCCATCCCGTTCCCATTTCCAAGACAGTCTTTTGCATAATATTCTTAATTTGTTTATTAGATGTTTCTGCTTGACCACTTGTTTGTGGGTGGTATGGGGTAGCAATGTTATGCTGGACTCCAAGTTTCCTTAAAAAGTTCCAGAAGGTCTTATCTATGAAATGAGACCCTCCATCACTTATGACCATACGGGGAGTTCCAAAGTGTGGGAAAATGATCTCATGGAACAAATTCCTTGCTTGCTTGGAATCAGCATTTTTGCATGGCAATGCTTCTACCCATTTTGACACATAATCGACGGCAACCAAAATATACTCGCAATCATAAGACCTAGGAAAAGGTCCCATGAAATCAATACCCCATACATCAAATAATTCCACTTGGAGATTGTATGTTAGGGGCATCGCATCGCGAGCAGAGATTCCTCCATGCTTCTGGCATTTCCAACATCTGCGAATGAATTCCTTGGTATCTTCATACATTGAAGGCCAATAGAATCCACTCTGCCAGATCTTTGCCTGAGTACGGTAAACACCGTAATGAGCACCATAGGGGCCAGCATGGCATTTCTCTATAACTTTGGTGCCTTCGATTGATGGGACGCACCTTCTAAGAAAGCCATCGGCACATACTCGATAGAGGTAAGGGTCATCCCAAATGTGTCTATGACTCTCATAAATGAGTTTCTTTTTGTTCTCCCCTGGTGGTACGTATCCCGTGACCATAAAGTTCACGATATCCACATACCAAGGGTGAGAGTGTGTCACCTTGAGGAGCATATCATCTCGTAGGAAGTCATTGATAGGTATGTCTATGGTTTGTGTGACTTCCATACTTGAAAGATGATCTGCTACTGAATTCTCTACTCCTTTCTTATCTCTTATTTCCAGATCAAATTCTTGGAGTAGAAGAATCCATCGAATTAGCCTGGGTTTAGCATCCTTTTTGGTAAGCAGATATTTCAAAGCAGCATGGTCTGTGTAGACTATGACCTTTGCTCCAACCAAATAGGATCTAAACTTGTTGATAGCAAAAACTACTGCTAGGAGCTCTTTCTCAGTTGTGGCATAATTAAGTTGGGCTCCTGTCAGAGTTTTGCTAGCGTAGGCTATTGCGTGATGCTTTTTATCGTTGGTTTAGCCTATGACCGCACCAATAGCAAAGTCACTAGCATCACACATGATTTCGAATAGCAGCGTCCAATCAGGAGGTTGGATAATTGCAGCTGATATGAGTGCCTTTTTGAGTATATCAAATGATTTAAGGCATTCATCATCGAAATCAAAGGGAGCTTCTTTAGCTAATAGGTTGGTGAGGGGTCTAGCGATTTGGAGAAATCCTTGATAAATCGTCGGTAGAACCCCGTATGACCTAAAAAGCTGCGGATTCCCTTAACATTGATAGGAGGTGGAAGTTTTTCAATAACTTCAATTTTAGCTTTGTCCACCTCTATCCCTCTCTCGCACAACAAGTGTCCAAGAACGATGCCTTCCTGGACCATGAAATGGCACTTTTCCCGATTAAGCACAAGGTCCTTCTCCTGGCATCTTTGTAAGACCCTGTCTAAATTTTCTAGACAATGATCAAAAGTTTTTCCATAGACGGAGAAATCGTCCATGAAAACTTCCATGATATCCTCGATCATGTCTGAAAATATAGACATCATGCACCTCTGGAAAGAGGCAGGAGCGTTACACAGTCCAAAGGACATACGCCGGTAGGCATAGGTCCTGTAAGGACATGTGAACGTGGTCTTACTTTGATCATCGGGATGGATAGGAATTTGATGATATCCCGAATACCCATCAAGGAAACAGAAGTAGGAGTGTTTTGCCAATCGCTCTAACATCTCATCGATGAAGGGTAATGGAAAATGGTCTTTCCTTGTTGCCTTGTTAAGTTTTCGGTAGTCAATGCACATCCTCCATCCTGTGACGGTCCATTGAGGAATTAATTCATTTCTCTCGTTTTGAACGACCGTCATACCTCCCTTCTTAGGCACTACTTGAACTGGACTTACCCATTCACTATGAGGAACAGGGTAGATAATCCCGGCATGCAGAAGTTTCAATACTTCTTTCTTGACAACTTCCCACATCACATTATTCAATCGCCTTTGAGGTTCCCTTGAGGGGACACTCTCAGGGTCAATAGGAATATGATGGGTGCATAACGCTGGACTAATTCCATTGAGATCCTGAAGTGAATATCCAAAAATAGTATGCCTTTCTAACATGGCTATGAGTTTGAGCATTTCATCATCTGAAAGCTTGTCACTTATGATGACAGGGGCTTCCAAATCGCCATTTAGAAAGGCATAACGAAGGCCTGGAGGTAGAATCTTGAGCTCAACAGGAGGTTTTGGGGAGGGCTCTTCTTTTGGCAATTCAATTTCCTCCTGAAATGCATCCTCCTCTTGGACGAAGTCTTCTTCTCCTTCAATTTTAGGGGGTTCTAAAAATTGAGGAGTCCTAACCTCCTCCATTGGCTCATCTTGGATGGGAGATGCTGCAGATGTGTTCTTTGAACGCAGAATAGGTATGGAGAAATTTCTCCCTCCAAGATTGATATTGAGGCTTCCTTCCAAAGGAACTTACATGAGAATTTTCTCTATGAGAATCCCTATCATGATGTCAAAATCTTGGATTTCAAACACGTGAAAATCTAGGAGAGCCTCAACATCTTTGTTTAACAGACACTTGTTGCAGAACCCCACATCCTTCAATAATGGTTCCAAATGAATCTCAGAAGGATTTGCGTGTTGGTGCCAATAGCACATCGCCAAGAATGGCGAGAGCACAAGAGTCAGAAATGAGATTTGCTCCAACAGTAGGGTTGTATAGGATTCTCATTGGTGTCCCTCTAATAGAACATAAAATGGTAGCCAAAGGTGAGGTCATCCGATGAATTTCGGGTGAATTCTCGACTTCATTTGTCCACTCCCTGCTTAGGATAGAGGTCAACTCCTTGACCGACTGACAGACGAACACCCCGTCAGGTGGTTCAGGTGAGTTGGTGGCAATGAAGGTTTCCTATAGCAACAATACTTCGAGGTATTTCCATAATCTTCAAAAAGCTCTTCCTCAAAGTAAAATGGAAACTGTGAGGGTTGAATTTCTTCTACCTTCGTAGTCTCAGGTTCGGGAGAGGATTCCTCTGGCAAGGCTTGGGGTAAACAAGGAATGGGTTCATCCATGTCGAAGAGTGTATCCTCCGTTCTTGACACAACTTCCTCTTGGGGAGGCTCATTAAGACCCATAATGAAAGAAGAATTTTCTAGAATTCTGTCCAGAAGATCCTTTCCTTCTTCTGGAGTCTTATGGAGGAAAGATCCTCCAGCCGTAATGTCAAGATATAGGCCAGACTCTTTGTTTAATCCCATGAAGAAATGTTGCAAAAGCATTGGATCAGGGATTAACAAATCTGGGCCAGAATTTTTCAAAAGAGAAAATTTGTCCCAAGCTGCACCTATGGATTCCTTCTCCATCTGCTAGAAGCATAGTACTTCCTTTCGTAAGGAAACAATTCGGGCAATGGGAAAGAATGCAAGACAAAATTTGTCTCGTAATTCACTCCAATCACCATTTGTCTTCCCAACGTAGTGGTTGTACCATTGTTTGGCTTTTTCCTTGAGGGAAAAAGGAAACAACTTCCATTTGAGAGTTTCTTGTGTCATACCATTGATTAGAAGGCATGAACACAGTTGTTCGAACTCTCGTAGATGGTGTTAAGGGTTTTCACAATCCGTTCCTGAGAAGGATTATTCACGAACCATGGCTATAAAGCCAGGGCGAAGTTCATAGCTGGTTGAACAAATAGGTTCCGCCGAAGGCGGTGGCTCACAGAACATGCCCTTCGGAGCAGAGCAAGAAAGAATGGTGGGTTGCTCCATTTATGGTGGTGGTAAGGTATGAATCAGAAAGGTAAGATGATAGATAAGGGGGATATGATACGAGGGTGATCTTGGTTCGAAGATTAACAGCAACCGTTCCCCGGCAACGGCGCCAGAAATGCTTGTTGGTATTTCTTAACACCACAGAGTTATCCGTAAGCACATGGAAATACCGTTGTAGCACTTCCCCTTAAAGAGTATTCCCAAGGGTATCGAATCCAAAGAACGTGTGTGCTAATATTTCGAATAGCTCACCCAAGGACACAAAGTTGTTTGGTAGGCAAGGAACAGAGAGGAATTCAAAGTATTGATCCTAGTTCAGGGTAGTTTGCAGTAGATGCTTGCTTCGGGCACGACCTTACTCCTAGCAATACTAGGACGACTCCCGCCAAGAGCCTATGGCATAGCCGAACGTGGAGGATTACGAAGGACAGATAGGGTTGTCACCACCTACCTCTTCAATCCGTGGGTCTACGAGATATCCACTGATGATTTATAACCTAAGCACCACGCTTACGTTCTAAATCACTACTCTAGTTGTTTTGAACCCAAAGCTACAACTAGAGCCTCTAATGAATTAAAGCAGTGAACCCACAAGTAACTACTTGCGCAAACTACTAAGAATAAAAGATCAAACTTGTATTGAATTCACAAAGGCTTACTTGATTGAGTAAAACATTTGTAGGGGTACAAGTGTAGAAGAGGGACTTGACAAGCCCAAGCCTCCTTCTCCTAGACTCTTCACCACACTCTCCTTCTACTTTGATAGCCTCTAGGACTACTCTAAATCTTTGGAGTGTAGCACTATTTTCAACTTTTGGTGTGTGTGAGAAGTTAGGTGATGGGGTCTATTTATAGGTGGAGAAGGGCCGGTTCTCGCCACAATTAACGCGTGAATCAATCACCATTGACTCTAGGGAGTCGGGAGGAGCCAACATGTGTCATTTGACCGAGTTTGGCGCTAGGAAGAGGTCGGCCGAACCCTTGGTTCGGCCGACCTTGTCAAGGCTCCCCTCGGGGAGTGTTTCCTCCAAGTGACTTCCAGGTGGGCCCCCTTGATGTATATGGGTGCAACACCATTGGATCTCCTCGTATTCTTCTGTTTGTGGGCCATTTGATCCATGTGTTGCCACGTGTCATCGCCTGATTCGCTGAAATCCATTTTCATGGATTCCTCCCTGCATGTTTTGGTATTTTGGGTAATCATCCACCTGCATACAAATAAACGCCAACACTTGTGGAATTGACTTACTGTATAACCCTAACACTATGTTTTGTGTTTCTTTTATGCACATTATGAGGTGAATTAACGGTCAAAATGTGGTACTTAAGGACCATCAACATACTGGATGAAGCTCTGATCTCAAATCTAGATTTACTAGGTCCATACGTGAATTTAATCCGTCCTTTGTTTTCCTCGGTATGTCTAGCAAGGTCCAAATGATGCTGTCAAATACATTCTTTGTCACGTGCATCAAATCAATACTATGGCAAAATTCCATATTCTTCCAATACGGAAGATACTTGAAAAAAATGATTGTTTCTTGAAAGCCATGTCAGTTGTATCACCCGAAGATGTACTTTTATTTCTCTTGATTCCTTTACATTTTTTGCCCTTACCAAAAGCAATATGAATGTTCTTGACTATTTCGAACACAAGTTTTCCACTGTAGGGTTTTGGTGCAATATCTTTTTCGATTTTGTTATCAAATTGTTCATTCATCTTCCTATACTTGTGTGTATCTGTCAAGAACTGCCAGTGTCTCATGTACACCATCTTTCTATATGAAGTGAGGTATAGAAATCCAGTTCTATCCACGCACCTTACACAACCTTTCTTCCCTTTCATTTGTCCCGATAATGTAAACAGTCCGGGATAATCATGCACAGTAACGAATATCATTGCTCTTAGCATGAAATACTCCCACTTGTACTCATCCCATGTATGTACCCCTTCATTCCACAATTTCGCCATATCTTCCATTAAAGGTTCCAAGAACACATCAATTTCGATGCCATGTTGTTTCGGACCTTGGATAAGAACATATAATAAGAGATATTTCCTTTTGTGACACGACCACGTCGTTAGGTTGTACATCATTAAGACCACGGGCCATGTGCTGTGTATTCTCCTTTTTTCACCAAATGGATTCATTCCCTTTGTACCCAATGAAAACCTTACTTTTCTGATTTCCTTTGCAAATTCTGGATACTGAATATCAAAATTTTTCCACTGTGTTGCATCACCAGGGTGTCAAATATGTTTTTCATTCTTCTTGCGCTGCTCGGAATGCCAACTCATAAGCTCAGCCTCCCTAGGGTTTGAGAACAAATGCTTCAAGTGATCAATTACCGGAAGGTACCACATCACCAATGCAAGAATTTTTCTCTTATTCTTCTCGTCTGCATCGCCAGAAGTATCTTCATCGTCACCTTCAGGACCAATAATAAACTTCTTATTATTCTGAGATTTTTTATGTTGGTAACATACTGGTGATTGTAGTCCTTCTTATATCTACTGACACCACAGATGGGGCATCTAGTTGCGAGCTCATACTCTTTGCGATACAGAATACAATAGTTCACACAAGCGTGTATTTTTGTCACATCTAGTGCCATCGGGCAAGAAGTTTCTTCGCTTTATAAGTGCTTCTGAGCAGTTTATTTGGATTTGGAAAAATTCTGTCAAAAGATCAAAGAAACTACAATCGGATCATCCTTGTGTGGATTTCAACTTTAGTAGTTCTAGGACTGCACTCAATGTAGTAAACTCTTTATCACAACCGTTTGGTTCATCATATAAAAGCTCTATCGCCGCATTTTGCAATGTCTCCATTTTAATTAAACCTTTACTTGCTCCCATCGAAGTCAATACATATGGTTCAATGTGACGCACCATCTCCTCACAATCGAACTCATCATCACCATCACCATCTGGATTGTCACTACCATCATTGATATGAACATTATCGTCATCTGAACCTCTCTCATCATCTTTATCCACTTCATGTGTATCTAACTCACCATGCTCTGTCCATATTGCGTAGTTTTTTTTTTGAAACCTCTTCTCACCAAATGAGATTGGATTACTATAGTATCTATCCAAGCAATCTTATTTTCGCACTCGATACATGGACATAATATGTCATCTATCTTTTGTAACTTCGCATGTCTCTTGGATGCTTCAATAAAGTTTGCAATATTATGAATGTACATAGGATCGGGTCTTGGCATGTTATACATCCACGCTCAACGGTCCATGCTTCAATAACAGATTTTTCGTAAGATTTACAAAATTTGGCCACATATATGACCTAAATGTCTTCTATAAAATGAATTTACAGAGACATAACAAGCATGTATCATATGAGTGTATATATACTAGTATCATGTAGGCCTGTTGTTGGTACCCTGCGTACCGTATACCCCTTGGAACTGCAAAGAGTGCAAAGGAACTCCACCTATCTGAGTTGAAGACCTCTGAAGGCCCGACGTGTTGCTTGTAACCGGACCTGCCTCCCTCATATGGTTAGTCCCAGTGCCGCCACGTGTATCATAAAACCGGAGCTACAATCCCTACATGGGAATGCTCCGGACTAGATACCTGTGTGGCACCCCCGAACCTAACCGCCGACAGAGGGAAGCTCCGATACCGACACGTGTACCACGAAACCAGATCTACTCATCCAAGACGGTAAGCTCCGAAGCTGCCACGCGTCCAACCGTCGGACCTTCAACCTCAACAGGCAGAATGGTGGACCTCGAACGGCTCGGACCTTCAAGGGACATTAAAGGCTTCAAGACCCGATTATGTGTCATTAATGCTATCTTAATGACACACGATCGGAGGACCCTTAATACTAGTAATGCCACCATTAAGGCGCGTTACCACGCTATTAAGGGGAATTAAGTACATTGAACTGTGTATTAGGCATCAGTAACCACCAGGGCCACATGTCGGACCAGGCTAATAATGTAACGGTCAGCCCTTGTACTATAAAAGGACTGGCCGAGCGATACACAGGGGAGGGACACGCCCGAGGGACTGGAGACTGGCTAGAGGCTCAGAGGGCGGACACACGCGTTCGAGGGGGCTCTCTCTGGCTCACACTCTCACACGCTCATACATTCAATACAGCAACAACAACAACACACCCGTGGAGTAGGTATTACGCCCAGGCGGCCTGAACCACATAAATTCTCGTGTCTAGTCACGATCTTGTTCTGAATCTCCGCGCGCCCTAACTGAACTAAGAAACTCCGCGGGCTGCCAAAGGTAGTACCAGGAGAATTATCGGAATCAGACTCCAACATATGTTCATAAGGGTTCCAAGAAAATTTGTTTCATAATTTTCTAAGCTTCCTAGTGGCCATAATGGATTTTTGAAGTTAGGATTATTCATTGAAACATTTCATCGAACACGTGATGTGCTTGTATTCATCTTCAACCTTTAATCCTTCTAATCTACTTCTTGTTCTGTAAAATTCATGGTGAGCTCAAGGGGAGACTAAACTACATCTTTCAACCTTTAATCATTCAAATTGACTACAAATCTCAAGTGGTGGGGGGTGGGGGGGGGGCTGGAGGCATATGCAAGCACAAAAAAACGAAACTGAAAACGGAACAAATTAAAAACATGATAGTGAAGAAGAAGTCTCTTCTAATATTTTCTCTGTTCGAAGCTTGATCAACTGATGAATGCAGTATCGGCTGGCGCACGGCGGAAAGTTTTGGCAGCCTTGCAGCGTCGATGGAAAATCTCGAGGGGTCTTTATATAGGCATCGGTTTTCATAGGCGGTTTTTAACAAAACAACCTCCTGTGATAAAAATTAATAAAGTCCAGGCGGTTCTTAACTGCTTCTCGGGCGGTAGGGATTGGATAACCACCTGAGAAGAAGGTTATCTCAGGCGGTTATTACTTAACAACCGCTTGAGATAACTGCCCGAGCCTGTTCTTCACTTTTCTTTTTCCTTGCTTCTTTCTTATTTAGATTCCAATATAAATACTCAAATATGTATAGATTCTGCAAATTGAGCTCAAATTCAATGATTCTTTCTTCTATATTTTTCAAAAATTAACATCTACTACCTGGACCAAATATTTTAAAACTTGTATAGATAACATTGTAATGTTTTGATAAATATCAAATTAATGTATACTCACATATTATTGACATTTGTGTATCTCCAAAAAAAAAATCCTTCACTAAAATTGGATTGTATGAACATATTTGTATTATTTATACATGTATGAATTTTCTTAAACTTTTTAAAGCATTCCAACATGTCAAAATTCAAATTATCCATCATTCTAACCAAAATGCTCATATACATATGAGTCATTCACCAAATTTTGAACACACATAGATACAAAATTTTTTAAAAAAAATCTGAAAAATTCATAGAGGTTGGTATGATGACTAAAAAAGTCCATTGAAAAACTAAATGAAAAAATCATTATATTCATCAAGATAGAAAAATGAGAAAGAGCAATTGTTATATGTTTTTTATGTTCTGACACTTTTAAAGGGATTTATGAAGTGAAATTTAATAGTAACCTTTAATGCTCAATCATATTACAAGAAAGTGGAATTTGGGTTTTTGAAAGGCCCCACATTTAATCAAGAATATTAATTAAGCTTACATAAATTTCTTCTCAGATGGTTGGTACTGAATAACCGCGTGAGAAAAGGTTATCTCAGGCGATTGTTACTTACCAACCGCCTGAGATAATTGTCCGAGTCTGTTCTTCAGTTTTCTTTTCCCTTGCTTCTTTTTTATTTAGATTTCAATATAAATACTCAAACATGTATAGATTCTGCAAATTGAGTCCAAATTCGATGATTGTTTCTTCTATATTTTTCAAAAATTAACATCTACTACCTGGACCAAATAATTTTAAACTTGTATAGCTAACATTGTAATGTTTTGGTAAATATCAAATTAATTTATACTCACATATTATTCACATTTGTGTATCTCCTAAAAAAAGGGATCCTTCACTGAAATTAGATTGTATGACATATTTGTATTATTTATTACATGTATGAATTTTCTTAAACTTTTTAAAGCATTCCAACATGTCAAAACTCAAATTATCCATCACTCTAACCAAAATGCTCATATACATATGAGGCATTCATCAAATTTTGAACACACATAGATACAAAAAAATTAAAATCTGAAAAAAATTCATAGAGGCTGGTATAATGACTAAAAAGGTCTATTGAAAAACTAAATGGAAAAATCACTATATTCATCAAGATAGAAAAATGACAAATAGCAATTGTTATATGTTTTTCATGTTCTTACTAATTTAAAGGGATTTATGAAGTTAAATTTAATGGTAACCTTTAATACTCAATCATATTAGAAGAAAGTGGAATTTGGGTTTTTGAAAGGCCCCACATTTAATCAAGAATATTAATTAAGCTTACATAAATTTCTTCTCAGGCGGTTGGTACTGAATAACCGCCAGGTTATCTCAAGCGGTTGTTACTTATCAACCGCCTGAGATAACTGCCCGAGTATGTTCTTCAGTTTTCTTTTCCCTTGCTTCTTTTTTATTTAGATTCCAATATAAATACTCAAACATGTATAAATTTTGCAAATTGAGTCCAAATTCTATGATTCTTTCTTTTATATTTTTCAAAAATTACCATCTACTACCTGGACTAAATATTTTAAAACTTGTATAGCTAACATTGTAATGTTTTGGTAAATATCAAATTAATTTATACTCACATATTATTCACATTTGTGTATCTCCTAAAAAAAGGGATCCTTCACTAAAATTGGATTGTATGAATATATTTGTATTATTTATACATGTATGAATTTTCTTAAACTTTTTAAAGCATTTCAACATGTCAAAATTCGAATTATCCATCATTCTAACCAAAATGTCCATATACATATGAGGCATTCATCAAATTTTGAACACACATAGATACAAAAAAAAATTAAAAATCTGAAAAAAAAATCATAGGGGTTGGTATGATGACTAAAAAGGTCCATCGAAAAAATAAATGGAAAAATCATTATATTCATCAAGATAAAAAAATGACAAATAGCAATTGTTATATGTTTTTTATGTTCTGACCAATTTAATAGGATTTATGAAGTGAAATTTAACGGTAACCTTTAATACTCAATCATATTAGAAGAAAGTGGAAATTGGGTTTTTGAAAGGCCCCACATTTAATCAAAAATATTAATAAAGCTTACATAAATTTCTTCTCAGGCGGTTGGTACTGAATAATTGCTTGAAGAAAAGTTATCTAAGGCGGTTGTTACTTACCAACTACCTGAGATAAGTGAATCTTCGCAGGCGGTTGGTAATTACCACCCGCCTGAGATAATCATCTTCTCAGGTGGTTGGTACTTAATAACTGCCTGAGAAGATAGGCGTCTATATATAGCTCTCGGTTGCGTTGGAAAAACCCAACCCATGCAAAATCACTTCGACGCTGTCAGGCTGCCAAAATTTCGTTTGCCGCCAAGTCTTCGCCACTCTTGCCGCTGAGCTTCGCCCGTCGTTTCCGAGATTCGCCGTCGCTGTTTCCAGGTTCACCGAGCTTCGCCGTCGCCGCCGTGCTTCGCCATCGCCACTTCCAAGTACGCCGATTTTGCCCTCGCCGTCGCCGCCGACCTTCGGCCTTCCCTCCTCTGTCCCCGTGCCGCCTCCCTCCTCTCCCTCGCCACCGGCAATCCTGACCCTCGCCGCTGGCCAAGTCAAATGGTGCCTTGCATAGATTTCCTTAATCAAAGTTTTGGAACCCTAGGTGCATTGGTCAGTCGCCTCAAGAAGATGAATTGTGTCGCCCTAGGTGTATAGATTTCCTCAATTTTTTGAACCCTAGCCGTCCCAAGAAGGTTTGGGTTAGTTTTTATTTTGCGAAGTGTTTGTAAGATGTTATTTTCACATGACATTACCGGTGCCGATGGTGTTGTGGGTAGGCATTGTTAGACTCTTGTTGTTTTCAAATGTCAATTTTTGTTGCATAGTGCTAGTTTAATGTGAACTTGAACCTTTAGTGGAAGATGTGTTCCTTGCAAGTTTAACCGCATCATTGCTCAATAGACTTGTATACATTTAAAAAAATATTTTAAATTCTTTGATGTACTATTTAAACCTGTAATTCTAAACTTGAGGTTTATTTGTGTGCTTGTGATATATGTAATGTTGTCGACTGCTATGTTGTGATCATCAGATGATTAAGAGGAAAAAATGGCGTGGACGATTAGAGGACCGACTAGGGTCGACTAGGATCGATTAGTTGCCCTAGTCGACGATTAGTCGTCCTAGTCGGCCTAGTCGGTGGGTAGGTGACTTGAAACATTGTGAATTGTAAATTGTTATTGTTTAATTGTTGATATAATTGTTCTTGTCGGCTTTTGATATGAGCAATACACATGCCTAGCTAATTCCTTGGTCAGTCGCCTCAAACCCTAGAATGGAACTTGGTCAATCACCTTGGTCAGTCGCCTTAAAACCTAGAATGCCTCCATCTTTTTCTTCATGCAACACTTCATGTAGAGTTAATATGCCATTCATTATATTTTTCGTCTTATTAGTTCTAGCATGGAAAGCCCTAAAAAGACTGGTGCTGGTAGTAACAATAAAGAAGACAATATGGAGTTTACTGACTCCAGCAGTTTAGGCTCCTTTCACAGTCCATCAGATCCTTTTCGTAATAGAAAAATTAAAAAGACTTCAAAGGATCTCGACCCAGAGTATGATCCTGCCGACGAGGTATGGATCACGAATCTTAACTTCAGCAGTTCAAGTTAATGTTAGTTGTCAAGTATACGAAGTCTTATAATTCTTTTCTACCTAGATTAATCGCGAAGACAACGAGGTGACTTCGGCTCCTAAAATCGCAGAAGGTTCTACAATGGATGAATCCTCAGGTCACGCAAGCAGAAATGAGTGCAACGAGGTCCCAATAAGGGTCCATTGGACCGCATCATGTACATAACAAGGGTCGGTCCAGGTGGGCTTCCCCAAAAACCACTGGATTCAGTTACCAAGTACCAAAATGCATGCGGTTTTCTTGTTAGAGAGCTTGTGCTGATCACAACTGTTAATTGGAGAAAATTACCTGAGGAGACCAAGAAGGAGTTGTGGGAAAGGATAAAGAAACAATTCAAGTTCCCGAAAGGCACGGAAGAAGCTGTAAAGAAAGCAACATTGGTCTCTTGCAGCAAGAAGTTTCATGGCTGGAAGAGTGAAATGAATGCTTATGTTATGGCCGATAAGGTCCCTAGCCCGAGGAAGATGGGAAAATTCACACAATCTCATTGGCAAGAGTTTGTTCGTCAAAAGACCACACCTGATGCTAAAGCTCTAAGTGCAACTAGGTCAGAGCTTGCCAAAAAGAACAAATACCATCATCGCTTGGGGTCTGCCGAATATGCCCCCAAAGTCCACAAATGGAATAAGATATTAGACGACATTACGAGTAAGAGCAATCCTCACCCATTGGAAGGTTGCAATGAGAGAACTTAAAAAGCCCGACTCTGTGAATGAAGTAGAGCAAAAAATGAAAGAAGTAATTGAAAAGAAACAGAAGGGTCTCTTCAAGCCGAAAAGGGAGAATGACCAACTTACTACTATTTTAGGAACCCTGAACACAGCGGACGGGTTCGAGCAGTCTCTTCTCAAATGTCTTGGCTAGATGGTTTCCCTAAAGATAAAAACA
Organism: Tuctoria greenei; assembly: GCA_036927565.1. NCBI lineage: Eukaryota > Viridiplantae > Streptophyta > Magnoliopsida > Poales > Poaceae > Tuctoria > Tuctoria greenei. The sequence continues at coordinate 263,106,563 of JAYESD010000002.1, read as the reverse complement.
GATATAGAAGACGTGAGAAGTTTAAGAAAATACTTGATGAAATGATTGCTTAAAAGGTTAAAGAAAATGTGCAAGAAATAATGGAACAACTTAGACAATCGGGACAATTAGTGGCACTGAGTACTGCGATGGTTCCCGTGCCAAAGTAGCAATTGGTATCTCCAACTGCCTACCCTAGCAGCATTGGTTATATGCCAGGCTCATGGTCAACCCATAAGTTCGCTGTCGATGATATTGCTAAGGACTAATCTTGTCGTCTTCTTGTCCCGATTGGTAGAGGAGGGAACAAAACCAAACAGGTTGCCACTGCTATGGCAAAGCCTGATCGTCACTTCAATGGGAATCCACTTCTGTTGTATTATGTTGCAGTGCAAGTTCTTCAGATCACTGATAATGATTATGAAGATTATGAAATAGACCACATCACACATGAGGGGATCGCGACTCTGGGGCAAGCTGTCAACCAATTAATCCTTTGGCACCGACGCAATATCGTGTTGGACGATGAGCCAATTTCTAGCCCCGTCGTATCTCAAAATACTGCAACCCCATCTTCTAAAATGAAAGTCCAGTAAGATCCACTCCCCCTATGTCTCAGCAAGGATGATAGTAACCTTTCTAGTAAAGATAACCAAGAGCAACAAGTTAGACAACAACTTCAAGCAGTACCAGAGCAAGTTGTTTCTAGTAAAGAGCAACCAGTTGAGCAACATCTTGAAGTAGTACTAGAGCCAGCTGCTAGGAGTAAAGAGCAATCAGTTGAACAACAGGTTCAACAACAAGCCAGTGTCCAACTTCTGACGACTACTCCTCAATCATCAGTGCCTATAAAACTTAGCTCATAGAAATTAAGAAACATTCAACAAAGTGTCAAAGTATTTGGAAACTATGAAGGAAAATATAAGAAAATCGAGTGCATCTCGTTCTTCTCATGAGCCAGCATTAGAAGATATCAATGAGTGGTAAGAAGACGGTGTCATGTATAATCGGCGGATGGCTTTAGTTAAACAAGGAGTTCTATCGAAGTGTTTGATACGACACTTCCCCTGGACCTGCTAAGAAGCAGCCTGCAGTGGTTCTTTTATGGTTGGGGTACGCAGAGATCAAGATCAAGATGGTGATACCAGAGATTTTTGTGGTTCGGGCCGCCTGAGAGTAAAACCCTACTCCACGGGGTTTTTGTTGTTGTATTGTGTGTGTTTGTTCGCTAGTATGCGATTCAGCTCAGAGGAGATGTCTCCCGCCGTCTTTAGGTATGTGCGGTACAACCCTTTTATAGTTCTAAGGACTGACCGATACAAAGCTTGCCCGACTCGACATGTGGCCCTGGCGTATTTAATGGCCTAATACACTATCTAAAGAGTATTAAGCATAATTAATAGTGTGATAATGTGCTTTAATGGCTGCGTTACCCCTATTAACAGTGCTTTGATCGCGGGTCGTTAATACAGCAGTAACGACACGTAATTACATCTTGTAACTGCCGCTTTAACTACGCTTGATTGTTTGTGTTGAAGGATATCTGGCAGTGTATACGTCGATGAAGGTCCGAAGGCTCCACATGTGGAAGCTCTGGAGCTTTCCCTTACAGGAGGTTAGGTCCGGGGCTACTGTACATGTGTCGACACTGGAGCTCCTCTCTGCTGGGGGTTAGCTCCAGGGCTGTTGTACACGTGTCGGCACCAAAGCTTTCCTTCCTTGGGAGCTTAGTTCCGGCATTCCTTTACACGTGTTGACCGAGGAGCTACCCATATGAGGGGAGCGGGTCTGGTGCAATGCGACATGTGGGGCCCGAGGAGTCCTTCAACTCTGACAGGTAGAGCTCCCTTGTACTCTTCGCGGTATTAAGGGGTACTTGGTACGCAGGGTACCGACAGTGGCCCCCCGAGTCCACCTATGGGAGAAACCCTTTGGGTTAAGTTATTCTACTGGAGGTGGGACCATTCTTGATTCCCGCGCTTCGATTTCAAGAGTCTTCTGATATTCTGTTGGAGCAATGGTTCGGGAGTGAACCATTGACGCGTGGCTTGTTATGAATGCGACAGATGATATCTTTGAGTGAGGATCTCACACAATTGAAGGTCGTCGGTTCCCAATACGAAAACCGTATCGGTTCCGTGCGCCCTGTCAGGGTGCCGCCATCGAGTTTCCCGCCACTCATCATGACAACGGTTCGCCTTGGGTAAGAACCTCGATCTCTTTGTCGGGGTGGCCCCAGGCCCACTCGTCATTGACGGGGTAGATTTTTGAAAATTGCCTTCGTTCTCACTGTAGTTTCCATCCAAGCGTCACATAGGCTTAATTAAGAGGGAAAGTGCGCTCAGTTTGAGGACTCTTTACGCCTTCAATCATATTTTCGCTCAGAGCCTTCCAAACTCCGCTTAACTTCCCTTCCTTTGCTTCGCTTTGCCGCGATGGAGTTGGGTCTCCCCAAGAGCCGCCTCAAGAATGACAATGATTTGAAGAAGGTCTGGACCTATATGGGGTGGTCCAGCGACTCCTTCAATCACTTGATTCATGCCGGCAAGCTCCTGATCAAGAAGGAGTGCAGTGGTGACATGGTGTACTTCTCGGCGTACGCCATGGTGGGATTCATTCCACCTTTCTCTTCTTTTCTTTTGATGCTACTAGAATTTTATGGTCTGCAGTTGTATCACCTTGGCCCCCATTCTCTTCTTCTCGTGGCAACGTTCGTCCACTTTTGCAAGATGTGGGTGGGTATTCCCCTTGCGTCGAGCTATTCCACACCTTCTTCACCATCCACACCACCGACAAGGGAACTGAGCTTCCTGGCTTCTACTATTTTGTGAAGTGCAAGAACTGCTCCTTCAAATACTTGAAGTCATTTCCTTCCGGCAAATAGGACGACTGGAAGAAAGATTGGATCATCATTACAGCGGAGGAGCACGAGAAGTTGGAGCTGCTTGAAGGTCTCCCCAACGTTGACACTGACGCCTGGAGTGTAGTTCTGGTGCTGTCAGATGCCTTCAATCCTGTCTTGACCAGGATCCGCGAGTGCATGGAGGGTGGAGTGACTCCTCAAATGGTCTTCTGCAACTTCCTAATCAATAGATGGGCTCTGCTGAAGAAGAGGGAGAAGCTCGTGTGGGCCCTCAACAATGTGATGGATGACGACCGGATTGAAACCGATCTGAAATCCAATTTGAATTACGAAGCTCTGGAGCTTCATCTTAAGAAGTTCCAGAATGGGATAAACGTCAACGGCGATGACTTAGTTCCACCGGCAGCTTTCCTCCCTCTGAACATGGAGGCGCAGTTCAGTAGGGAGCTCCGGAGGAAGATGCCGGTGCTTGACGACCTTGGTGAGGTAGAAAGGCGTTCGACCACCAGGTTGGTGATCCCCGGAGCATCCGAGGGTGGTTCTGCTTCTGCCCCAATCCGGGGGATTGAAGACACCGGCAAGGGCAAGGGCAAAGAGCCAGGTGAGCCCTCCAGCCAGAAGAGAAAGTTGAAGCACGCTGATGGGAGGTCCCTCAGACATGCTCATTCTACCACAACTCCTTCTCCCCGGCGGGGAAGGTCTTTTGCAGCTACTCCTTCTCCGATGCAAGCATCTTTAAGAGGCGTCAGCCCCGGGCAGTTGACACCGGCGTCAGTGCCGGCTAAAGGCTGCAGGCCTGGGAGTTCTTCCCAGCCCAGAGAAGCTCCATCCGAGAAGACTCCAGCTGCTGCAAGCGGCCCTCAACTGAGGTCCGAAGCCGTTGTGTCACCAGACTTGGTGGGCTCTGTCTTCGGGCCTCAAAAGAAGAGGTTCCGAGGCGACTGGGGTGGTAGCATCCCTAGGTAAGCATTGATTGCTCACCCTTAAATTCTAGTTGTGTCTTTGACGTGTCTTTAATCTTCTCTTCCCTTTATTTCTAGGGTGTCGAAGAAGGGGTCAGGAACTTCAGCGCCTGTCGCAGCGGCCGGGGCTGCACCTGCCGAAGCTCTGGCTTCAAACATTGAGCCTCCTCGCTCCTCAAGTGGAGGCAGAAGTTGTGACAACTCTGGTGCGAGCTATTGTGGACTTGGACTCGAATTCCTCACCCGATCCTTTGGTAGCGCCGGACCACAGGGGAGAAGTCAAAGATATACCCCTGGCGACGGTGATGGAGGCTAATGCTCCAGCACCGGCGATGCCAGAAGTTCCGACCTTTAAGCTAGAAGTTGTCGGAGCCCTGGCTGTTGAGCCAGATATAGTTGAAGGTCTGGTGGCTGAGCCAGAAATGGTTGAAGGTCCGGCCCTTGGGCTGGATGATGTTGAAGATTCGACAGCTAGGCCGGAAATGGTTGGAGCTCTGGTCGCTGCACCAGAAGCAAGTGACGTGTCAGCGTCTGGGCCAGCTGCGGCAGGGGTGCCGGATGAAGCCCCGGCTGCTGCTCCAGAGGTAGTTGTCCCGGAGGTGCCTGGGCCAGATCCGGAGCAGCTTGAAGAATTGGCGACAGGTCCTCCACCTTCGGAGCTGACGACTGAAGACCCTGAAGCAGCGCCTTCAACTGCTCCGGAGGTGGAAGTTCCCCCAGTGGGTTCTTCTGCTGCTGCTGAAGGGCTCCCGGAGAGAGGTCCTAGTGCCACAGAAGTTCAAAGGTCCTCTCTTGTAGAGTGGGACCCTATTTTTGTGATGGAAAACCCTCTGGAGCCTACAGAAATGGTCCCAGCAGGTCCAGAGCCTATCCCTCTAGCGTTGTCCATAGACAACGCCTGCTCGAGTCTCTGATAGTCCAGCTTGCCTTTGATCATGAGAGCAAAACCTTGGAGGAGGAGCACCACACCTTGAGGCGTTAGCGCAACAGACTCCATTTTGAGACCAGGCTTGCCCAAACGAGGCTGGTTGACCAGAAGGAGTGGATTAAGAGGGAAAAGGTCCGGTTTGAATACTGGGACAAGCTGATGGAGGAGAAGGAAGCCGCCATTCGGGCACTCGACGCTAGCTCCAGGGAGATCCTTGAGCAAGCCAAGGAGAGGCGTGATGCTGCTGACGAGCGTCATGAAAAACTCACTGAATTGAATGAAATTCTCCTGAAGCGTCGAGCGGACCTGGATGTGAGGGAAGAAAAGCTCCTGGAGCAGCAGAAGGATGTGGTGAAGAGAGAGGCGGAGGTCACCCAGAATTTGACTCTGGGTGAGAAAAATTTGGCGGATCATAGCAAAAAGTTGGATCTATGGAGGGAAGAAGAAAAAGTGAAGTACTGGAAGGTGGGGCAAGAGCTCTCGAAAAGAGAGGTTGAGGTTACCGCTAGGGAGGAGAGAGAGTAAGAGGCAGGGAAAAAGACCTGGCTAAAAGGCATAACCACATCCACCTCTGGGAGACAAGGCTGACCGATCGGGAGAAGCAAGTTGCCGAGAACATGCAGCAACATGCTAAGTTGGCCAAGCGCCTTGCCCGTGAAGGTTCGGAGCTTGCGACTGCCTGGAAGTCGCTGGAGGAGCTGCAGAGCTTGAAGGAGACTGAAGCCATTCAAGTGTGGGACTTCTTGGGGTGGGACAACGATGCGCTGACACCGCTGGGCTTCAGTCCCGTATGTCCGGACAACCCAGAACTGGACTTGGACCGAGCGCTGGTGGCCCTCAACGGTGCTGGCGACAAACTTGACTCGATGGGCGACGTCATTGCGTATCAGCTGGAGACGGAGGGGAATACTCTGGCTACAAATGTCGCAGAATACATGATGACGTGTTATGTAAGCTGAGACTCCCAATTCTCCTTGGACCCGGTGGTTGAAGGTCCCGTTGCCAAAGAGGAAGACGCCGCCAAGGCCAGCGTCCAAAAAGTTGCTCAAAAAGTTTCTTCATTCTTCCGCAGGTCTTAGGTCCTCCAATAGCCAGGGATTTCTTCCTTTTGCCTTCTGTTGTACTCTCAATTTTATAATCCAGTGCTTCAAATTAATAAAATCCATTTTGCCATGATTTTGACATGAATTCCATTTTTTTGTTGTCGTTCTTCAATATACTATACTCTGTCTTGTTGGCCCCCTGGTATATGTGCACAAGTGTAGTGTGGACATGTACCAAAAGGATTTGACAGTATGTTGATGACTTGAAGGCTTTGAACTTGTAAATTTTAGGTCCGAAGTCTTTATCTTTGATACATCCACTATTGGCTCCCTCGGATAGTCGGAGGTCGTACCTCCGGTAGTGGTCGATGCCAATGCACGAGTCGTCGATGATAGATCTCCGGAGGTTGCTGGAGCTTAGTAGCTCCAACAATACCCACTGTCAACGTATAATGCGTTGATGGCAGGCTCCCTTGGAGGATGTCAGAGATTAGTAGCTCCGGCATCGTCTACCATTGCTATGAATTTTTACTTTTCCTGCATAAAGGCAAGAGAGAAATTAAAATTCGTCCTTTTGTCTATAAATTGGTTGTGACTTATTGTTCTTATTTGGACTTTAGATCCGAAGAAACTCGACATGATAACGAGCGTTTTGATATAATCTTTCTATATTTGCATGCCTTTTTAGTACTTACCCTACTGAGGCCTGCCGGGGTGTAGGTAGAGCGGCGTACTTAGGGTGCAGGACCAGGCTAAGTCGATAGCACACTCCGGACCTATGTTGGCATGGCGTTCAGGCAAGTAGACTAGTAGCAATGTTAAGATCCAAAAAGACTATCAATAAGGCTTGTAATGCATGTGAATTACTTGGAACAAAGCTCAAAAAGATTTGCACAACATTATTATAGACAAGCGGGGTGAAAATAATTTGATATATTGAGCCTTGCACAAAAAGTAAATGCACGTGGAGTCTGTTTTTACACAACAATGCCTTTCATTATACATCCGGATTACAGGGGAGACAAGGACACACTTAGGGTGTCAGACCATGCTAAATGTGTTATACATCTTGTACTAGCCCAGAGCAAGTAGTTACACTTTTAGTGTTGTGACTCTCTCAAGTGTTACTTGAACTTCCCGGACCCTCCCGGAGGGGTCCGAATGTTCTCCCGGAGGACTTGCCCGTCTCTGTATAATGACTCTACAACATGCATTGCATGTAATTACAGACTCACCTCCGTGATTCTAGGCATAAAACTTACGGAGGTGCTCGATGTTCCAAGGATTGGGAAGTGGGGTCCCATCCTCTGTTTTCAAACGAACGCATCCGGGTTGGGATACTTTGATCACTCGGAATGGACCTTCCCAACTGAGAGAAAGTTTGTTCATTCCTTCACAAGTTAGTATCTTCTGAAGCACCAGATCACCTTCCTCGAGTTGTTGGTTGCGCACATGCCTTTGGTGATAGCGCCGGAGCGCTTGGCGATAACGTGCATTCCGAACAATTGATTGGCACCTTCCCCCGTCGACGAGGTCAAGGTATTCACGCCGGAACTGGTCTTGCGTGGCTTCGTCGAAGGTCCGGACCCAGAGGGACCCCAAGGTGATTTCTGGATGAAGGAATGCTTTAGCTCCGTACACAAGGAAGAATGGAGTTTCCCCAACTGACCGGTTTGGAATTGTCCTGTTCGCCCATAATGTGGATGGAACCTCCTCAATCCAGTTAGCTCCGTTCTTTTTCAAGCGCTCATATGTGCGCATCTTGAGTCCTTTTAATATTTCTGCATTTGCTCTCTCAGCTTGGCTATTGCTTGCTAGATGAGCTACTGAGGCATAGCTTAGTTGAATGCCGAGGTCTTCATAATATTCTTGAAATGCAGCACTTGTAAATTGAGTTCCGTTGTAAGTTATGACTTTGTTTGGAACTCCAAATCTGCATATAATGGACACCAAGAACTTGATTGTTGATTGCTTGTTGATTGTTACCATTGGAGTTGCTTCCGGCCACTTGGTGAACTTGTCGATGGCGACATATAGGAACCTGTAACCTCCGACAGCTTTTGGGAAAGGTCCCAAGATGTCCATGTCCCACACAGACAATGGCCATGTAGGAGGTATTATTTGTAGTGATTGAGCTAGTGTGTGAATCTTTTTTGCGTGGAATTGATCTATTTTGCGTGGAACTGACACGCTTCACATTTTTTTCACTAGCTCACCCACATCCTGAAGTGTTGTAGGCCAGTAAAAGCCATGCCGGAAGGCTTTACCAACCAGCATGCGAGAAGAAGCATGGTTCCCGCACTCGCCTCCATGGATCTCCACAAGGAGCTCGCGACCTTCTTCCCTTGCAATGCACCACATTAGGATGCCATTAGCACCGCATCGGTAGAGATCCCCTTCTACCAACGTATATCTTTTAGCCAATCTAACAATCCGGTCAGCGGATATACTGTCTTCAGGAAGGATGTTGTCTTTCAAGTAGTTCCGGATCTCCGAGATCCATGCATTGGAGCTAACTTGAGCTTCTAAGTCTTGCATGCTGGGTTGCTCGGAGCTTCCGACAGCACCTACGACCCTTGGTGGACGCCATGGTAGCAGGGCCACTGGGACTGCCAGCTTTGTGGTGCTAGTCTCAACCCCTTCGCTTAGTTCGGCAGGCTGAGCTGTTGGTTTTGACAACCTTCGAACAAAGATTCCGTCAGGAGCCGGAGCTCCGGTTGAGGCTTTTGCCGAGAGTTCGTTGGCTTCAGCGTTTTGAAGATGCTGAACATGATGGAGATCTAGGACTTCAAAGTCCTTCTGAAGTCTCTGGATTTCAAGGAGATAAGCAGCTAGTTGAGGATTGTTGCAGGAACATTCACCTTTTACTTGTTTTATGATGAGTTGTGAATCTCCCTTCACTAGCAGCTATTTTACACCATAAGATAGTGCCACTTTGAGTCCGTAAATGAGAGCTTCATACTCTGCCATGTTGTTGGTTGCCTTGAAATCAAGGTGTATCATGTACTTGACCTTCTCCCCAGTCAGAGCCAGAAGAAGGATTCCAGCTCCGGCCCCCTGCTTTTGCACGGGGCCATCGAAGTAGAGGGTCTAGTGAGGCTTGGTGAATTCCAGAACTTTGAGTTCTGGTTTCTACTCACTGTGGCCCCCAGAGTTTGATGGAGATGGGGTCCACTCCGCCACAAAGTCAGCCAAGGCTTGACTTTTGATTGCTTGTCTTGACACAAATTCTAGATCAAATTCGGCCAGTTCCACTGCCCACTTTGCAATGTTCCCAGTAGAATTAGGGTTATGCAAAATAGCACGCAGTGGAAAAGAAGTTACCACTGATATTTTGTGGGCTTGGAAGTAGTGACAAAGCTTCCTTGAGGCAATAAGAACTACATAAAGCAGTTTATGCACCTCAATGTATCTTATCTTGGCATCGTGGAGTACTTCACTGATGAAGTACACGGGGCGTTGGATGGTCCGGACCCTACCAGAAGGACCTGGAGCTTCTTCTGCATCGACTCGGACCCTGTTGGAGGGTTCCGAACCTTCAGGTTGTGCTTCTTGGACCCTCTCGGAGTGGTGCAAAACTCCTTCTTATTCGATCCGAACCTCATTAGGAAGATCATCTTGGCCAGCCAGGTGAACCTCCTCAGACGAATGTGGTTGATCTCCTAGCATTTTGTTTTGAGGTTCTGTGTCTGGGAGCTGAGACCCGGTCACGTCTTTAGGTGATTCTAGACCCTCCCGGAGGGGTCCGAACTCCTTGATTGGATGTGGCTCGAGTCTTTTGGCAACTAGGACCATACTGACAACTTAGGTGGCTGCCGAAATGTAAAGCAGTAAAGGCTCACAAGGATTAGGAGCTACCAATATTGGTAGTGTGGCGAGGAGTTGTTTCAGCTCTTGGAACGCCTTTTCTGCTTCTTCAGACCAATGAAATGGTTCAGACTTTCTTAAGAGTTTGAAGAAGGGTAGCGCCCGTTCTGCCAGCCTTGAGATAAACCGGCTGAGTGCAGCTAGGCATCCAGTTAGCTTCTGGACATCTTTAATGCGGGATGGGGGCCGCATATCTTCTATAGCCTCGATCTTCTCCGAATTCACTTCAACCCCTCGGTGAGTCACCAAGAACCCTAGAAGCTTTCCGGAGCTAACCCCGAAGACACACTTGTCCATGTTCAGCTTGGTGCGCGTGGTGCGCAGCTTGTCGAAGACGGCTTCTAAGTTGTCAAGGAGTGACTCCTTGTTTTTGATCTTCACAAAGATGTCATCGACATACACCTCCACCAAGTCTCTAGTTATCTCTCCAAACATTTTGTACATAGCTCACACAAATGTTGATGTAGCATTTTTTAGACCGAATGGCATGGAAGTATAACAGTACAATCCATCTACTTTTATGAAAGCAGTATGCTCTTCATCTTCTTAGACATTTGGATTTGATGATATCCAGAATATTCGTATAAGAAACACAATAGCTCACACCCGGAGGTGGAGTCCACTATCTGATCTATTCTAGGTAGTGGAAATGGATCCTTTGGACATGCCTTATTTAAGGTGGTGTAGTCAATACACATTTGAAGCTTCCCACGGGCCATGGGTACAACAACTGGGTTTGCCAGCCATTTCGGATGGAAGACTTCCCGGATGAATCCAGCTTTGAGCAACTTCTTGATTTCTTGTCGGATGAAGTTTTGTCACTCGATTGATTGCTTTCGGGGCTTCTGGTGTACAGGCCGTGCGTCTGGGTAAATCTTCAGATTATGCTCAATCACCTCCCTAGGTATCCAAGGCATTTGTGACGTTTGTCAGGCAAACACGTCAACATTAGCCCGGAGGAAAGTGATGAGCGTGAGTTCCTATTTGTTGTTCAGACCCCCCGATATACGGGTAGTCTGAGAAGCATCGGAACCAATTTGGACGACCTTGACGGGAATGTTGGCATTGTTGCTTGGTTGCACACGGGGTGCGGAGGTAGAGCCTTTATGACGAATGCTCGGAGGATTTGGAGCTGACTCCTTTCCAGATGCTTCCTCTTGCACTGTGGTAAGCGCATAGAGTTCTTCTAGAGCGGTAACTCCAGCGGTGCGATCTCCGCGGATCCGAAGAACACCCGTGGGTATTGGCATCTTCAACACCAAGTAGCCATAATGGGCACCAGCCATGAACTTGTATAAAGCTGGCCTGCCCAGAATGGCATTAAACGGCAGATTGATCAGCGCAACGTCAAAGACCAATTTCTCAGTTCGGTAGTTCTCCCGGGTCCCGAAGGTCACTAAGAGTGTGATGGAACCGAGAGGAGTAATGGTTCCCGAACCTACTCCAGAGAAAGGTTGGGATGGGCGAAGGTCCGAAGGCTGGAGCTGAAGCTTAACAAAAGCTTTGAAGCTTATGAGGTTTAGCCCAGAACCTCCGTCCACCATTACATGGTGGATTTGGATATTGTTAATGGTGGGTGACACCAACAACAGGAGTTGGCCAACCCCAATCATGTTTCGAGGGCAGTCTGAAGCATCGAAAATGATGGGAGTATCCATCCACTTCCGATATGGCTCCGCCTTAGCAGTGGGAGCTGCCACGGCCATGTCCTGCCACATTGTCTTGAGGATGCGGCGAGAGGTGATGTCCCAAGAACCACCATAGATGGTGTTCAGGATCTTTTGGCGCTCGTTGTCAGAGACGTCAGAGTCATCATCAACAATGTTGTAGACGGCTTTCAAGCCCTTTTTGGGGTCCTAGAAACCTAGCTCTTCTTTGGCCGAAGCTTCGTCGACTTTTTGTTTTCCTTCCCTTTGATGGAAAGGAGCTTCCTCCCGACGCTTGTTATAGCGCTCGACAAGGTTTTGGACTTCCCGACACTCTTCCAAGCTGTGTTGATTCGTTTTATGAATCGGACACCATGCTTTGGAACTATTGTCGTCTTCTGATGAAGGGCGAGGTCGTTTCTCGGGGCGTGGCCCCCGACTTCCAGGAGCTGCGGTAGCAGCAGCGGCTGGTGCGCCGGTTGACGGCTTATTTTTACTGTTGGGCTTCTTTTTCTTCTTGCCACTACCGAAAGTAGCGGCTTCAGTTTTGGAGGACTTCTGGTTGGCCTCCGGAGCTGGTTTAGAATGCATTTCACAGCCCTCTGCAGCTCTAGCACATTTGTCGGCTAGACTGAAGAGTTTCGTGATGCTGGTAACTTCTTTAATGGCCAGCTTTTCCAACATCTTCTTATCTCGAACACCCTGTATGAATGCAACGATAATAGAAGAGCTCGAGATTGAAGGAATATTATTTTGTACCTGAGAAAACCGCTGGATGAAGGATTGCAGCGATTCCCCCGATGTCTGCTTTATAGCAAACAAATCCAATTCAGTGCCAGGCCGGGTGTAAGAACTCCCGAAGTTGGCAGTGAACTGCTGGCATAGCTCCGCCCAACTATTAATGGAGTTGGGTGGAAGACTCATGAACCAGGACCGTGCAGTCCCAGTTAAAGCCACCGGGAATTAATTGGCCATCACAGCCTCCTCACCCCCCGCTGCCAATATGGCAGTGGAGTAGATTTGAAGGAATTCGGTGAGGTTGAATGTCCTGTCGAATTTTTCTTGCAAGTGAGGCCGGAACTTCTGTGGCCATCTGACCATGCGCAAATGCATGGCCAGGGCACAACAGCCTCCCCCTACTCATTGAGGAGTAGGTTTGTCCCGAGCCTCTCACCTCTCACGAGCACGCTCGATATGGACACGGTCGTCCTGCTGCCGGTAATAGCGATCCAGTTCCGACCGCAAATCATGAGTCGGAATCCTGGTGATGGTATCGGTGCGTCGTGCCCCGAGAGGCAGCGAAGTCACCTGCTGGGAGGCAACACGTCTCCTTTGTTGCGATACTTGTGGACCAAGTCGTCAGACAAGGTCCGTCGTTGTGATGGTGCTCGCCCCGAAGGGGGAGGAACTTGATTGCTGATGCCTGCAGCCGCAGCTGCGACCAGATGGTCAACATCAGCTCTCCACTGCTCCATAGCACCCAGGGTGCACGTGGAGGCGGTGGGTGTTGTATGAGAGCTCGCGCAGCAATGAGCACGTGCTCAGGGTTGTTATTTGTCGATGCAGTGATCGACGCGGATGCCCCATATTGTTGACCAGCATTGTTTGCCGGAACAGATGGTGGCTGTGGTTCCATAGCGCCTGCTGGAACAATGGCACCTGCTGGTTCTTGAACGTTGGAGGGATTGCCTCCGGCAGGTTGTCCAGCGTGGTTGCCATGCTGAATTTGCCATCTTGTGATCTCGGGACCTGTCTCCCCCCACCTGGCGCGCCAAATGTTGAAGTGTTTGATATGAAACTTCCCCCGGACCTACTAAGAAGCAGCCTGCGAAGGTTCTTTTATGGTTGGGGTACGCAGAGATCAAGATCAAGATGGTGACACCAGAGATTTACGTGGTTTGGGCCGCCTGATCGTAGCACCCTACTCCATGGGGTTTTGGTTGTTTTATTGTGTGTGTTTGTTCGCTAGTATGTGAGTCAGCTCAGAGGAGATGTCTCTCGCCGTCTTTGGGTACGTGCGGTACAACCCTTTTATAGTTCTAAGGACTAACCGTTACTTGCCCGGCCCGACATGTGGTCGTGGCGTATTTAAGGGTCTAATACACTTTCTAAAGAGTATTAAGCACGATTAATGTGTGATAACATGCTTTAATGGTTGCGTTACCCCTATTAACAGTGCTCGTCGTTAATACAGCATTAACGACACGTAATTACATCCTGTAACTGTCACTTTAGCTACGCTTGATTGTTCGTGCTGAAGGAGATCTTGTAGTGTATACGTCGATGAAGGTCTGAAGGATCCACATGTGGAAGCTCTGGAGCTTTCCCTTATATGAGGTTAGGTCCGGGGCTACTGTACACGTGTTGACACCGGAGCTCCTCTCTGCTGGGAGTTAGCACCGGGGTTGTTGTACACGTGTCGGCACTGGAGCTTTCCTTCCTTGGGAGCTTAGTTCCGGCTTTCCTTTACACGTGTTGACCCAGGAGCTACCCATATGAGGGGAGCAGGTCCAGTGCAATGTGACATGTGGGGCCCGAGGAGTCTTTCAACTCTGACAGGTAGAACTCCCTTGTACTCTTCGTGGTATCAAGGGGTACCTGGTACGCAGGGTACCGACAAGTTCCAATATACAAGCTTGAGGATGTTCCTCCTAAATTTGAGAATGGGAAGCCGTTCATGACATCCGTACAACTTAGCAAACAACTTGCCCCGATCAAAAGAATGCACGAGTGGTACATCCCTGCCAGCACAAAATATGATCTTTCTTGCGTCATATTTGTATTCTAAAACATGCATTCTGGAGCACTGGAGCAGATAAATGAGTCATTTTATTTGAATAACTGCATACCCTTTTCCATTAAGGCATGCTCGAAATCAACTTGTTACTCGTCTGGTGCTTGTAAGTGCCTCTAATATTTTGTATTTGGTTTTCTTACTACACACATACACATTTCATGAGATTATATTAATTCTAGACTTCTTCAATAGGATGCAATACGTGGATACTGAAAAGATGAAACGCAAGACAGGTATCCTTGACCCTACACGGATTGCAAAGACGCAATTCGACGTCGAGACGGATCGAGACTAAGCACAGTTCAAGCACATGAAAAAAAGAATTTAAAAAAGCAATCGCAAAACTTAAGAAGGATAGAAGGACATAGTTGCAGCTTACATAGGACATGTAATGTTTAACTTTGTCAGAGACGGCAAGGACCTCGTAAAGGCTCCGTACCACTTCGAGTAAGTTTGACATATGACATTGAAATAGAAATTATTGCTAATTGTTAACACGTGTGTTTGTATGTTTGCAGTAATCACTACATAATGATCTTCATCAAGCCAATGCAGGGTTTGGCAACAGTCTTGGACTCGACCGATTACCCACCAGATCGTTACAAATATTTCCTTTCCATTTTGAAACTGTAAGTTTATTCAATAATTTTAATTTACACACATTTAGAATGTGTTGACAAGTTTTATATGACATTTCTTGTATTACAGCGCTTGGCGGTTTTACATGGAACAGCTTGGCGGTGAGGGACCTTCTAATACGAATGCATTGGACATTAAAACGTATTATGCTTGTCCAAAGCAGCCCGCTGAGAGTGTCTTATCTGGGTATTATGTATGCGAGCATCTTCGGACCGCCAGCGAATATAGAGTGAATCGTGAGGATGTAAGTTATCCTTAATGTCGATATCTTATTTTCTTACTTTTGAGTTTCGTTTTCATTGTAACTAGCATAGTTTAATACTTATATTCTCTGCTGTTCAATATTACCAGAAACATTATTTTCATATTTTGATTCCAACTTCAAAATTCAATTGCTCATAGTACAACTGCTCCAAAAATACCAAATAAATTCCTGTATACACTCACTTTGATCTATACTTTGAGATTGTTCAAACTAACACATTCTAAACCTTGTTATGTGTTTCATTGCAGCACACGAAGAATGTGAACGAAGAATTGCCGATTTGTAGAAGTATTACTGGTGGACGAGCCGAAAAGATTGCTACTGAACTATGTCAATTCGTGCGTCGCGAAATTATGCACAAAAGAGGGGAGTTCTTTGGTGAGAATCGTGCAATAGGTGATGTGCTAGAACTTTGCGACTATGCTAATAGAAACAGTTTTTAGTGAAAACTTGTAAATTATGGATGAATTGTATGTGTAACTTGTACATATGTATATTCTTTTAGTAAAATTGACTTCCGTGAGATGACTTCTATGGTGATATTGTTGACTTCTGTGATTATATTGAATTGGCCTGGAAATTAAAAATAACAACAGCTAGTACTGCATAGATTATACCTTATCACAGATGGTTATTTACCAACGGCTAGACCTGTCTGTGAAAAACCATTATCACAGACGACTAGATATAGGTAAAGAACCATATGTGATAACCTAATTATCACATGTGGTTACTGTTATAGTATAAACCGGTTGTGATAAACTGTCTTTACAGACGGCTTGACGTATGTCAAGATCCGCCTGTGATAACACAATTATCACAGACGATTATATATGATGCACGACCCCCAGACGGCTAGCCTAAGTAAAGAACCACTTGTGATAATGTGTCTTCACAGACAGTTTTACTTCTTCGCCTGTGAAATTGCGGATTATCACAGACTCTTCGTTTCAGACGGTTTTAGAAACCGCGTGTGATAATAGGTTTGAAACTACCTGCGATGAGGCTTATTATAGCAGTAAATAATAAACTGATGATATGAACGACGCAGATGACAAAAATTAAAAATTCGTAGGATCAAGCTCGGTCGTACCAGACACACGGACGGTAACAATCTTCCAGAGACTTCCACTAATGGCGGTGCATGCGGTGAATATCTGACCTGCTTTGCTTCACTGCCCACGATTTCGATCATCAGAAGATACAAATCCTGCAAAGACTAGTATCTCTGTCCGTTCCGAAATAATTATCGTTTCAGATAATAAAAAATTAAAAATAAACTAATAAATATTGTCCTAACAAGAAATAAATTAAAACGGAAGGACTATATATTATTGCAAGTACCAGTACCACCACATCCATAAGCCACCACTTATCAATGCCATGCGGTTGCACTGCAATATGGCACCTTGCTTTCTTCATCACCCTTCTTCATGCAATATGGCACCTTGCTTTCTTCATCACCCTTTCTTCATGTATATTAATACATGAGCGATTAATTGCACAAGAGTACCTTCCATCTCCATCTCCATCGTCTTGCTTTCTTCATCACCCTTCTCATGCTGTGACGCGTCGCCTTCAACCAGGGGTCCCCCTACTACTCGCCTTTGATTAACGACGACCATTACTAAATGCATGTCCTAGCATATGCTAGCTAGCCGCATGCACGGCTAGCATGGCTAGCTCTTCCCCCACCACGCGTACGGCTCCATCCATGGCGAGACAGCGGCACGCGTCACGGGAACCTCTTGATCTTTCTTCGTTCCTCACGCGGACCTCTCTATGTGTGGATCGGAGCTAAGAAATGACAGTAATATCAATGTGCTTATGTTAAGACGAGCACAGATGTTACTAGCTGGCTATACCACTCTAGCTGCTGCTGCTGCTAGATTGATACATAAAGGCTTGCATTGCAAAGCTGGAGTAGCATTATTCATGCATGTTCAGTTGCTCGATCAGTAGTTACCCGTACTAGTACTGCTTTACTACCTTCAATTTTGCAGAGGATCGTGGTATGCGTGTTTATCCTTCAGATACCCTGGGATCCTATGGAATCGCTACATAGAGTACATTGGTACGATTCATGGAAGCCCTAGCATACATTTAGGATACACGTATATCACGAAACAGTTGTAGCCCGCAGTGAGGAAAAGGATCACAAATAATAATTTCATAAGAACATATGTCATGTGTGCACCCGCACTATTTTAGATGTTTTTCATGCTCGTAAAGATTGCATGAAAAATTTCAACAAAAAACATGGGCATGTTCTCATATACTATCTTGCAAAAAGTAGGTGCAACAAATAATTATGCAATATGCATTGAAAAATCAACTTAATTACTCCCACTCTCCTATTTTATCTATCATTTTGGCTCTAGACATAAGAATTAAGAAAATATAGAAAATGTGTGTTGTACATGAAATAAAGAGGAGATATATAAAGATGTATTGAAAAAAGTGAAAGTTGGGAAGCGAGAATGCCAATTAATTTAAAAATCTATAGAAGGATATAATTTTTAGAAAAATGCAACTACATTCTAACCTCTACGTGGTTGCACACATTCTTGTTTATTTCGAAAAATAAAGAACGATATAACTTTAGTATTTGAATATTTGTAGTACTAAAGGCCATTCCAATGTTTGAGTAACATGGGCATAGGGCCATGGTCCTTCAGTGCCTTGGCGGTCTCATGCAGCGGATTGACGGTCACCGTCAACCTCTACCGCCCTTGATTTGGTAGAATAAGAGTTAAAAGGGGACGAAGAGAATTAACCTTTTGAGTAGTTCTCTTGGCTACATATGTTTCATGCATGTTCTAATCAGGAATCACCAATTTTGGAATTTATATCAAAGTTGATGAATTATGAGAAGACTCGAGAAATATAATTAAAGAGAATAATTTTGTGTTCTTCATCCTTTTAAAATAATCCTGTTCTTCGTATCTGATACCTGCCTAACAGGACTGCTAAGCAAGTAGCTTCTCCCAGAGCCAAGAAAAGCTGCACCCTTCCATTATCAAAACCCTGCAACTTTTCCTTTTCCCTAGCTTTACATCTGCGGACTAGGTTTTCACCCCAATCAATTTTCGTCAAGTTGCCTACCATCGATGTCCTCTGCTTTCACCTTCTTTAACATGGATTACATACACTACTACAAAAAGCATTTTTACAGGCGCCTCAAATTTTCAAACACAGGCGGTCTTTAAAAATATGCGACTGTGATGACGAATGATATAATAACCGTTTGTGATAACAGAACAACACAGTTGGATTTTAAAGAACAACCGTCTGTGTAAACACATTATCTTCATAGACGGTTCTTATTTAAGAACCGTCAATAATGCAATGAACTTCACAGGCGGATTTTAAGAAACAACCGTCTAGGTATATACATGATCTTCATATACGGTTCTTAATTAATAACCGTCTGTAATGCAATGAACTTCACAGACGGATTTTAAGGAACAACCGTCTGGGTAAATACATGATCTTCGTTGGCGGTTCTTAATTAATAACCGTCTGTAATGCAACGAACTTCACAGATGGATTTTAACGAACAACCGTCTGAGTAAATACATGATCTTCGTTGGCGGTTCTTAATTAAAAACCGCATGTAATGCAATGAACTTCATAGACGGTTCTTGATTAACAACGACCTGAGAAGATCATGTATTTTCAGTGGCGGTCATTGTTTAAGAACTGTATGTAGTTGTTCAATTATCATAAGCGATTTTCTTTGAAATTACAGGGATGTAGTTGCAATTATCACAACCGTATGTAGTCGTGCAGGCAAAATTGTATCAGGAAAAAACACAGATGAGCTAGCGGATACTAGTACAGTAATGCATTATAGGAAATGCTCGATCACCAGTGAGGCTGACTTAATTATGATAATACACCATTAGAGGCTTTACAATTGTTCAAAGATAATTTCTTTACACACTGAATAAAAATCATGCTACATTCATTGTAGATCGACGATGAAGCTCCCATCGATCAATCTAAATTGTACCGTCCTGCTTGCTCCCGAACACGTCTCTTATATTCCGCTAGATCCTAAAAATATTGACATTATTTAAATTAACAAATGTGGAAGGAGGAATGAATAACCTACATTGGTCACTAAGTCAAAGTGTCATCTAACCTTGATAAGTAGATTATAGCAATCATTTTCAACATCAGGCACATTTGCTGATGCAGCAAACGCTGAACTTCAAGTAGTATAGTTTTGATTGTAAAACCACTGCACCACCCCTACGAAATATAATTTAAGCAATATAAGAAACCAGGTCAAATAAGTTCGACAACAATTATAAGTAATAATTACATGAACAAAATAGGTCTATCTTACAGTCTCTTGATCAAGAATCCTGATGCAGAGTGCTCCCGAACGATGGACATTTGGGTGGAAGAACCCAATTGGAAAGGCGCATCTTGGAGGCACCAAGGGATAGTCCTCAGAGAAGGAGATTGTCAGGGGGTAGTAACCATCTTCCCATTCAGTCTGCAAAAGAAATTTATTAATAGGAGGACGATGGTTAAACTCATATTGTGCTTGTTCTTCATGACTTACCCCTTCTTTACCGGGGACGATGCACTGCTACTTCAATAAATCTCCCGATTCAGGCTTCATAGAGAAACCCTACGCGGAGAAATTGAAAATACAAAAACAAAACAAGACGGAAAAACAAACTACAGTTAAGTTCATCAGTCCATTACAGATACATATGTATATACAACCATGTGACCGGTGTGCCATATGTACATACATGAGGATGGTTCTTGCGCCACGCCAAGTGCTCCTCCTTCAATCGGCTACACGCCCGAGACATCATTATCTGAAAGATCAAACTTCCAAACTTCCAAATCATTGAGTCCAAACGCATATGTACACAAATGCAAAAGGACGCAATCCATATACCAACATTGTTCTAAGTTGATTTCAGAAGATACAAATATATACAATATATATCATCTCACATTGCTATATACATTTTTTCCAGCATTGACATCTTCTCGCATATAGGGTTTCAAATTCTTTTTAATGCTTCTCTCTACGCGCTTGATGTTTTCTGGTTCGGTGAAAAGGTACATCTCTTCATACTGATTATATTCCTCTTCATTATCTCTCACATTGTCAACCCCAACAATATTTTGCTTTCCAGAAACAACTACGTGCAACTTCTCAGTTTCTGGATCTTGAACATAAAAAACTTGTGCAACATTATCGGCGAGAACCCACAGGTCATCTTTGTAACCCATTTTATTCAAGTCTACCAGTGTCAGCCCGTAATTGTCCACTTTCAAACCATCAAGATGTTTGACCCATTGGCACTTAAATACGGGCATTACCATTATTTCGCCATAATCGAGTTCCCATATTTCCTCTATGAACCCGAAGTATGTGGTCTTCTGCCCTTGTGAATCATAAGCCTCAATACGAACACCACTATTTTGTGCAACACTCTTACCATCTTTTTCTTTAGTGTAAAATGTGTAACCATTGATGTCATATGCTTGCCATGATGTTACCAAAGAAGATGGGCCAGAAACTAACTTCTTCATTGTTGCCTCTTCTATAGTGTTTCCGTATGATATATTTTTGTCCATTAACCATTCAGTGAAACATCTTCTGTGCTCTTTCATGATCCAGTCCTCTTTGCGGTCTTGGTTTTTATCACGAAACTCAATTTGGTGTTCCTCGATGTACGGCTCAGCTATTGCGAGTTGTTGTAGTACACCAAAATGTGCACAGTGTACATTCTTGTAATCTTGAACAATAAAAGTTTTCTTACCCACTTTGCCTCTCCCACGTAGTCTACCCTCATGTACCGGTATAGGCACACCTATAGATTTTCCATCTTTGATGTAATCAGCGCAACCCTCAATCACTTCTTCAGTGGTGTATCCTTCCATAATTGAACCCTCTGAGTGAGCACGGTTCCGCACATAACCTTTTAATACTCCTAAATATCTCTCCAACGAAAACATATGATGTAAATATAGTGGCCCCAATGTTTTTATCTGATCAACAAGATGTATGATTAGGTGTACTTGCATATCAAAAAAGGATGGTGGGAAACACATCTCAAGCTTGCACATTGTCTCGACGATGTATGTTTTCAGATAGTCTAAATCTTCACGTGCTATCACCTTTTGCGATACTGCATTGAAGAAGTAACACAAACGTGTGATGACAACTTTTATATGCTCAGGTTTGATTACTCTTATTTCAATGGCAAGGAAAACTGTCATCATCATGTGACAGTCGTGAGAATTATAACCGAATAAAGACAAGTCTTTCATCGATACTAACTCGTCTTCAACTACGGCCGTGCGCAGGCGCAGCGGGGCACCCAGTTCCTTGACTGGGCGGTCGCGAACGGCCACAAGGTGGCGGCCTACGTCCTCGCCATGCTCCGCTATGACGCCGACCGCAGGGACTGCGACGCCCTCGAGTATATCCGGCAGGTCGAAGGCTAGGCCCACGTCGGCGACAACGCGGTCGGGTCCGTCGCGATGAAGAGGACCAACAAGGAGTGTTGCCGGTGTCGGAATCAAGCCATGCAGAGGCTCGACGTTTTCGTGAGTTGGAGGTTACTGCGTAGGCCTCCTCCCGGACCGCCGCCGGTGGCGCTGCCCGACATTGACGATGGCGTTTGCCGCTGCCCAACAGGGGGGAACCAGGGGCCTGCCCGCTGCGGCAGGCGAGGGTGGTCCGAGACCGTCTTCTGTACTGAGAATTGTAGGATTGAGCGCGAGTATGACCTGTTCTCCCATAACGTGTTGTACTCTATGGGTTATATTAATTAAGAAGTAAATATCTTCACAGGCGGTTGGTATTTAATAACCGTCAAAGAAGATATTTATCTCAGGCGGTTATTACTTAACAACCGCCTGAGATAATGCCCGATACTGTTCTTCAGTTTCCTTATCCCTTGTTCCTTTTATTTAGATTCCAATATAAATACTCAAACATGTTTAGATTCTGCAAATTGTGTCCAAATTCGATGATTCTTTCTTCTACATTTGTATAAAATTAACATCTACCACCTGAACAAAATATTTTTAAAACTTGTATAGCTGACATTTTAATGTTTTGGTAAATATCAAATTAATTTCTACTCACATATTATTCACATTTATGTATCTCATAAAAAAAGTTCCTTCACTCAAAATTGTTGGTATGAACATATTTGTATAATTTATACATGTATGAATTTTTTTAATTTTTTTAAAAGCATTCCAACATGTCAAACTTCAAATTGTCCACCATTCTAACTAAATGCTCATATACATATGAGGCATTCATCAAATTATGAACACACATTGATTCAAAAAAATTTAAAAAAATATGAAAAAATTCGTAGAGGTTGGTATGATGAGTAAAAATGTCCACTAAAAAAATAAATGAAAAAAGCATTATATTCATCAAGATAGAAAAATGAAAAATAGCATTTGTTGTATGTTTTTTATGTTCTGACCAATTTCAAAGGATTTGTGAAGTGAAATTTAATGGTAACCTTTACTTATCAATAATATTACAAGAAAGTGGATTTTTGCCTTTTAAAGGACCACATTTAATCAAGAATATTAATTAAGAAGATGTAAATATCTTCACAGACGGTTGGTACTTAACAACCGCCTGAAAATATATTTATCTCAGGCGGGTATTACTTAACAACCGCTTGGAATAATACCCGATACTGTTCTTCAGTTTCCTTATCCCTTGCTTCTTTTTTATTTAGATTCCAATATAAATACTCAAACATGTTTAGATTCTGCAAATTGTATCCAAATTCGATGATTCTTTCTTCTACATTTGTATAAAATTAACATCTACCACCTGAACAAAATATTTTTAAAACTTGTATAGCTGACATTGTAATGTTTTGGTAAATATCAAATTAATTTCTACTCACATATTATTCACATTTGTGTATCTCATAAAAAAAAGTTCCTTCACTCAAAATTGTTGGTATGAACATATTTGTATAATTTATACATGTATGAATTTTTTTAAAAGCATTCCAACATGTCAAACTTCAAATTATCCACCATTCTAACTAAATGCTCATATACATATGAGGCATTCATCAAATTATGAACACACATTGATTCAAAAAAACTTAAACAAATATGAAAAAATTCGTAGAGGTTGGTATGATGAGTAAAAATGTCCACTGAAAAAATAAATGAAAAAAGCATTATATCATCAAGATAGAAAAATGAAAAATAGCATTTGTTGTATGTTTTTTATGTTCTGACCAATTTCAAAGGATTTATGAAGTGAAATTTAATGGTAACCTTTACTTATCAATAATATTACAAGGAAGTGGATTTTTGCCTTTTAAAGGACCACATTTAATCAAGAATATTAATTAAGATGAAGTAAATATCTTCACAGGCGGTTAGTACTTACCAACCGCCTGAAAATATATTTATCTCAGGCGGGTATTTCTTAACAACCGTCTGAGATAATGCCCGATACTGTTCTTCAGTTTCCTTATCCCTTGCTTCTTTTTTATTTAGATTGCAATATAAATACTCAAACATGTTTAGATTCTGCAAATTGTGTCCAAATTCGATGATTCTTTCTTCTACATTTATATAAAATTAACATCTACCACCTGAACAAAATATTTTTAAAACTTGTATAGCTGACATTGTAATTTTTTGGTAAATATCTAATTAATTTCTACTCACATATTATTCACATTTGTGTATCTCATAAAAAAAGTTCCTTCACTCAAAATTGTTGGTATGAACATATTTGTATAATTTATACATGTATGATTTTTTTTAATTTTTTTAAAAGCATTCTAACATGTCAAACTTCAAATTATCCACCATTCTAACTAAATGCTCATATACATATGAGGCATTCATCAAATTATGAACACACATTGATTCAAAAAACTTTAAAAAATATGAAAAAATTCGTAGAGGTTGGTATGATGAGTAAAAATGTCAACTAAAAAAATAAATGAAAAAAGCATTATATTTATCAAGATAGAAAAATAAAAAATAGCATTTGTTGTATGTTTTTTATGTTATGACCAATTTCAAAGGATTTATGAAGTGAAATTTAATGGTAACCTTTACTTATCAATAATATTACAAGAAAGTGGATTTTTGCTATTTAAAGGACCATATTTAATCAAGAATATTAATTAAGAAGAAGTAAATATCTTCACAGGTGGTTAGTACTTACTAACCGCCTAAAAATATATTTATCTCAGCCGAGTATTACTTAACAACCGTCTGAGACAATGCCCGATACTGTTCTTCAGTTTCCTTATCTCTTGCTTCTTTTTTATTTAGATTCCAATATAAATAATCAAACATGTTTAGATTCTGCAAATTGTGTCCAAATTCGATGATTCTTTCTTCTACATTTGTATAAAATTAACATCTACCACCTGAACAAAATATTTTTAAATCTTGTATAGCTGACATTGTAATGTTTTGGTAAATATCAAATTAATTTCTACTCACATATTATTCACATTTATGTATCTCATAAAAAAAGTTCCTTCACTCAAAATTGTTGGTATGAACATATTTGTATAATTTATACATGTATGAATTTTTTTAAAAGCATTCCAACATGTCAAACTTCAAATTATCCACCATTCTAACTAAATGCTCATATTCATATGAGGCATTTATCAAATTATGAACACACATTGATTCAAAAAAATTTAAAAAAATATGAAAAAATTCGTAGAGGTTGGTATGATGAGTAAAAATGTCCACTGAAAAAATAAATGAAAAAAGTATTATATTCATCAAGATAGAAAAATGAAAAATAGCATTTGTTGTATGTTTTTTATGTTCTGACCAATTTCAAAGGATTTATGAAGTGAAATTTAATGGTAACCTTTACTTATCAATAATATTACAAGAAAGTGGATTTTTGCCTTTTAAAGGACCAAATTTAATCAAGAATATTAATTAAGAAGAAGTAAATATCTTCACAGGCGGTTGGTACTTACCAACCGCCTGAAAATATATTTATCTCAGGCGGGTATTTCTTACCAACCGATTGAGATAACCTTCTTCTCAGACGTGAAATTCTAATTAACGATGAATACACTACACATTCATTCATTCACACAGTTGAAGAACACACAAGATACTCATTCATTAACAATATTCAATCACACATCTCACAAAAGAACACACAAGATGCACAATATTTACACAAGAACACACAAGAACACACAAGATACACAAGTAATATTCAATCACATAGATGAACAAAGATAGATTTCATTCATTAACAATATTTACAAAACAGAAGCAACTAAAAACAACAAAAAGAAAAACTAATTAAATCCTACTCCTACTCCTCTCCTCCTCCTCCTCCTCCTCCTCCTCCTCCTCCTCCTCCTCCTCCTCCTCCTCCTCCTCCTCCTCCTCCTCCTCCTCCTCCTCCTCCTCCTCCTCCGGCGGCGGCGACTCCGGCACCGGTGCAACAGGAGACAGGGCCAGCTGCACCGGCAGCACCGGCTGCACCGGCGGTGCAACCACGAGGTTGCTAGCCATCGCCTCCACCAGCGTTCTACGGCCCTCGGGGCCAAGAACCTGGGCCATCGTCGCGAACAGAATGTCGAGACGATCAGCCACCCCCGTGAGGGCGTAGAGGTAGTGGTCCATGATACCCATTCCAGTATACTCTGGAAGGGTACCCAGCCCCAAGGCACTCATGGCGCGAGACGTATTGTTGTACGCCTCTCGCGCCATGAGGAGGCGCTGCTCGGTGTTGATCTTCTCGGGGGAGCTGCAACATAGTTTCTTGCAAGGTGGCTCCCTCGGAGGGCTTGGCGGCGGAAGGTCGGCCATAGTGGTGTTGGGTCATCGGAGCGGAGGAAGACGAAGAAAACAAGAGGATTCAAAGTGAGCGACGCGCTTGTGAGCGATAGCGTGTATTTAAGGCCGCGCGGAGTGGAAGATGGAGCAGTTGGTTTACCGCGCATTGAAAGGTCGCGCCTCGGGGAAAAGAAAGGTCGCGCACGGTTGGTGAGGGGTCTTTATGTAGGCGTTCATCAAATTATAATGAACACATATTAATTAAGAAGAAGTAAATATCTTCACAGGCCCATGTTTATCTCAGGCAGGTGTTACTACTAACCAACCGTCTGAGATAATTGTATCTCTCAGGCGGTTGGTAAGTACAATCCGACTGAGGTAACAATCTTCTCAGCCGGTCGATACTTAAAATCCGCCTGAGAAAATGTGAGTCTATATATACCCCTCGGCAGCATTGGAAAAACCTAACCCGGGCGAAACACTTAGACGCCGTTAGGCTGCCAAAATTTCGTTTGCCGCCAAGTGTTCGCCCTCGTCACTTCCAGGTACGTCGCCGAGCTTCGCTGTCGCCACCGAGCTTCGCCCTCCTCACTTCCAGGTACGCCAAGCGAAGCCATTGCCGTCGCCGTCGAGCTTCAAGGTAAACCCTAAACCCTTCGACCTTCCATCCTCCTTCGCCGTGCCGCCTCCCTCCCCGCCCTCGCTGCCACCTTGCATATCCTTGGTTAGGGTTCGGGAATTAGAAAATGGTAGGCATCCTTGGTTAGGGTTCGGTGGAATTCGAAAAACTGTCAAGTTCGGTGGCATCTTTGGTTAGGGTTCGGTGGGGCAAGATTTATGTGGATGGTTTTGTGTGTCTGAAACTGTGAAATCAGTAGCATTTCATCTTCTGGTAGTTTGCAGAGATAAAACTGTCAAGTTCAAATGAATAGGAGTTACTCCCTTCGTCGTGGATGGTTATATCACGATAAATTGGTAGTTGGTTCTATGTGTCTAAAACTGTTCTGACACATTAGTGACAAACATGATTCTAGATTCTAGTAACAGCAGTATATTCCCTATTTCTGTCATCGGCCTTGCATATGCCACATAATTCTCTATTAGGGGCAAGATTTAGCTATATTTGGTTAAGTTGAGCAAATTTAGCTAATTTTGGCTAAGTTACATTAGATATAGTTATACTTGACTAATTTTGACTAAGTTATGCTATATTTAGCTATATTTGGCTACTTTTGCTTAGAGTTAGCTATGCTAGACTAAGTTTGGCTAAGTTTGCTTTTATTTCTCTAAGTTTCATTTGAGCAATTGTAGCTAATCTGTGCTACCAAAGATGTCTGCACTTGTGGCTCCATCAGCTTCATCTGAGCAATTGTACCTAATCTGAGCTACCAAAGTTATGCTATATTTAGCTCTGAAGCCAAACAAGTTGTTGGCCAACTCATTTGTGATGCCAGGAGCATCCTCACGCCCATATCTAGGTACCACTAGGTGTGGCGATGGAGTCTGAGCATATGATGCCGATCTCTATGATACAAGAATTTAGTTAGACCTATATAACTTCAAAAATGTGTTTTGGCTAAGTTTACTTAATTGAGCCAAAATTGAGAAAATTTGTTTTAAATATGACCAAATTTAGCTAACTGAAGCATAATCAAGCATGTTTGACTATGCTGGGCAAGATTTAGCTATATTGGCTAAATTTGGTTAAGTTGAGCAAATTTGGCTAATTTTGGCTAAGTTATATTAGATATAGCTATACTTGACTAATTTTGACTAAGTTATGCCTTGGGTTGTCGGTGTAAAGTGAGCTTGCTAGTTGTTGTTGCTGCTATCAGTCTCTTCTAGGCACTGCATCTGCACAAGTACGCATCAGCATGTTGTTTTTCATTCAATAGGCAGAAGAATCAGTGACAGGGAATAAGAGAAAACTTGAGAGCGGGGACGATAATGCCCTCTAAGCTAGGTAGGAGCTGTGCGGGGATTTGCTTTTTGTCCCTTGCTTGATCAGTTATAGGTCTGGAGCTAGGCGTCGCCTAGTAAACCTCAAGAACGTGGTCGCCACTCTGAACGAAGCTAGCCTATTTAGAATAAAAGATAAAATTACCATTGCTGGTGAGCAACTTTAACATGCTTGTCACCCTCGCAATGTATAGGAACCTTTTGGCCAGTCGCCTTAAACCCTAGAATGCCTTATCAAATCCTAGAATGCTTCCATCTTTTTCTTCATACAACACTTCATGTAGAGTTAATATGCCATTTATTAGATTTTTTGTCTTATTAGATCTAGCATGGAAAGCCCTAAGAAGACTGGTCCTGATAGTAACAACAAAGAAGACAATATGGAGTTTACTGACTCCAGCAGTTCAGGCTCCTATCACAGTCCTTCGGATCCTTTTCCGAATATAAAAATTAAAAAGACTTCAGTGGATCTAGACCCGAAATATGATCCTGCCGACGAGGTATGGATCACGAATCTTAACTTCAGCAGTTCAAGTTAATGTTGGTTGTCATGTATACGAAGTCTTATAATTTTTTTCTACCTAGATTAATCTCGAAGACAATGAGGTGACATCGGCTCCTAAAACCGCAGAAGGTTCTCCAATGGATGAATCCTCAGCTTCACTCAAGCGGAAACGAGGGCAACGAGGTCCCAATAAGGGTCCATTGGACCACATCATGTACATAACAAGGGTCGGTCCAGATGGGCTTCCCCAAGAACCACTGGATTCAGTTACCAAGTACCGTAATGCATGCGGTTTTCTTGTTAGGGAGGTTGTGCCGATCACAACCGAGAATTGGAGGAAATTACCCGAGCAGACCAAGAATGAGTTGTGGGAAAAGATAAAGAAACAATTCAAGTTCCCGAAAGGCACAGAAGAAGCTGTAAAGAAAGCAACATTGGTCTCTTGCAGCAAGAAGTTTCGATGCTGGAAGAGTGAAATGAATGCTTATGTTAAGGCCGATAAGGTCCCTAGCCCGAGGAAGATGGGAAAAATCACACAAGCTCAGTGGCAAGAGTTTGTTCGTCAAAAGAGCACACCTGATGCTAAAGCTCTAAGTGCAACTAGGTCAGAGCTTGCAAAAAAGAACAAATATCATCATCGCTTGGGGTCTGCCGGATATGCCCCCAAAGTCCAGAAATGGAATAAGATATTAGACGAAATTCTTAGTAAGGGCAATCCTCACCCATTAGAAGAGTGCGATGAGCGAACTCAATGATGGGTCTTTGCTCGGTCAGGTTTGACCAGCGAGGGCAAACTTGAAAAGCCCGACTCTCTGAATGAAGTAGAGGATAAAATGAAAGAAGTAATTGAAAAGCAACAGAAGGGTCTCTTCAAGCCGAACAGGGAGAATGACCAACTTAACGCTATCTTAGGAAACCCTGAACACAGCGGACGGGTTCGAGCGGTCTCTTCTCAGACGTCTTGGCTAGATGGTTTCCCTAAAGATAAAGACACATATAGAAGACGTGAGAAGTTTAAGAAAACACTTGATGAAATGATTGCTCAAGGTCAAAAAAATATGCAAGAAATAATGGAACAACTTAGACAATCAGGACAATTAGTGGCACCGAGTACAATGATGGTTCCGGTGCAAAAGGAGCAATTAGTATCTCCAACTGCCTACCCTAGCAGCGTTGGTTCCGTGCCAGGCTCAGGGTCAGCCCATAAGTTCCCTGTCGATGATATTGCCAACGACAAATCTTGTCGTCTTCTTGTCCCGATAGGCAGAGCAGGGAACAAAACCAAACAGGTTGCCACTGCTATGGCAAAGCCTGATTGTGACTTCAACGGGAATCCACTTCCGTTGTATTATTCTGTGGTGCAAGTTCTTCAGATCATTGATAATGATTATGAAGATTATGAAATAGACCACGTCATACCTGAGGGGATCGTGACTCTGGGGCAGGCTGTCAGCCAATTAATCCTTTGGCACCGACGCAATATCGTGTTGGACGATGAGCCAATTTCTAGCCCCGTCGCATCTCCAAATACTGCAACCCCATCTTCTAAGGTGAAAGTGCATGAAGATCCACTCCCAGTCCGGGAAGATCCACTCCCCCTATGTCTCAGCAAGGATGATATCCAAGAGCAACAAGTTAGACAACAACTTCAAGCAGTACCAGAGCAAGCTGTTGCTAGTAAAGAGCAACTAGTTGAGCAAAAAGTGGTACTAGATCCAACTGCTGGGAGTAAAGAGCAATCAGTTGAACAACAGGTTCAACAACAAGCCAGTGTCCAACTTCCGACGACTACTCCTCGATCATCAGTTCCTATCAAAGCTAGCTCATACGAAATTAATAAACCTTCATCAGAAGTGTCAAAGTATTTAGAAGCTATGAAGGAAAATATTAGAAAATCGAGTGCATCTCTTTCTTCTCATGAGCCAACATTAGAAGATATCGAGGAGTGGGAAGAAGACGGTGTCATGTATAATCGGCGGACGGTTTTAGTTAAACCGGAAGTTCCAATATACAAGCTTGAGTATGTTCCTCCTAAATTTGAGAATGGGAAGCCGTTCATGACATCCGTACAACTTAGCAAACAACCCGTCCAGCTCAGAAGAATGCATGAATGGTACATCACTGCCAACACAAAATATGGTCTTAATTGCGTCACATTTCGTATTCCAAAAGAAGCATTCTGGAGCACTGGAGCAGATAAACGAGTCATTTTATTTGAAGAGCTGCTTTCCCTTTTCCATCGGGGCATGCTCGATATCAACCTACTGCTCGTCTGGTGCTTGTAAGTGCTCTAATATTTTGTATTTGCTTTTCTTACTACACGCATACGCATTTCATGAGATTATAACAATTATGGACTTCTTCAATAGGATGCAATACATGGATAATGTAAAGTTGGAGCGCAAGACAGGTATCCTTGACCCTACTAGGATTGCAAAGTCGCTATTCGACGTCCAGGCGAATCGAGGATCAACACAGTACAAACACATGAAAAAAAAAAGATTTTGAAAGAGCAATTGCAAAACTTAAGAAGGATAGAAAGACAGAAGTTGCAGCTTACATAGGACATGCGATGTTTAACTTTGTCAGAGACAGCACACACCTCGTAAAGGCTCCGTACCACTTCGAGTAAGTTCGACACATGACATTGAAATAGCAATTATTGGTAATTGTTAACACGTGTGTTTGTATGTTTGCAGTAATCACTACATAATGATCTTCATCAAGCCAACGCAGGGAATGGCAACAGTCTTGGACTCGGCCGATTACCCACCAGATCATTACAAAGATTTCCTTTCCATTTTGAAAAAGTACGTTTATTCAATAATTTTAATTTACGCACATTTAGAATGTGTTGACAAGTTTTATATGACATTTCTTGTATTACAGCACTTTGCGGTTTTACGCGGAACAGCTTGGCGGTCAGAGACCTCCTAATACGAATGCATTGGACATTAAAACGTATTATGCTTGTCCGAAGCAGCCTGCTGGGAGTGTCTTATGCGGGTATTATGTATGCGAGCATGTTCGGACCGCCGGCGTATATAGAGTCAATCGTGAGGATGTAAGTTATCCTTAATGTCGATACCTTATTTTCTTACTTTTGTGTTTTATTTTCATTGTAACTAGCATAGTTTAATGCTTATATTCTCTGCTGTTCAATATTACCAGAAACATTATTTTCATATTTTGATTCCAACTTCAAAATTCAATTGCTCATAGTACAACTGCTCCAAAAATACCTACTAAATTCTTGTATACTCTCACTTTGATCTATACTTTGAGATTGTTCAAACCAACACATTCTAAACCTTGTTATGTGTTATATTGCAGCACAAGAAGAATCTGAACGAAGAATGGCCGGTTTGTAGAAGTATTCCTGATGGAGGAGCCGACAGGATTGCTTCTGAACTCTGTCAGTTCATTCGTCGCGAAATTTTGCACAAAAAGGGGAAGTTCTTTGATAAGAGAGGTTCAGCAGCTGATGTGCCAGAACTTTGCGACTATGCCAATCTAAACAGTTTTTAGTGAAAACTTGTAAACTTTGAGAAGAATTGTATCTGTAACTTGTACATATGTATATTGTTTTAGTGAAATTGACTTCTGTAATGATAATATTGTTGTCTTTTGTTCTGTGATGATTGTTGTTTTTTGTTCTGTGATTATATTGAATTGACCTGGAAATTAGAAATAACAGCAGTAGTACTGCACAGGTTATACCTTATCACAAGCGGTTATTAACCAACGGCTAGGCATGACTGTGAAAAACAATTATCACAGGCGGCTAGATACAAGTAAAGAAACATCTGTGATAACCTAATTTTCACAGGCGGTGACTGTTATGGTAGAAACCGGCTGCGTTAAAGGGTCTTCACAGACGGCTGATATAGGTAAACTCTGTCTGTGATAGCACCATTATCATAGACGGTTAGTTATGCTTCAATAACCGTCTGTGAAGACACATTATCATTGACGGTTAGTTATGCTTCAATACCCGTCTGTGAAGACAAATTATCATAGACGGTTAGTTATGCTTCAATACACGTCTGTGAAGACACATTATCTTAGACGGTTAGTTATGCTTCAAAATCCGCCTGTGAAGACACATTATCATAGACGGTTAGTTATGCTTCAAAACCCGCCTGTGAAGACACATTATAATTGGCGGTTAGTTATGCTTCAATACCCGTCTGTGAAGACACATTATCATAGGCGGTTAGTTATGCTTCAATAACCGTCTGTGATAAGACATTTATCACAGGCGATTATATATGCTGCACGACCCGTCTGTGATAAAAATATTTTTACGGACGGCTAGCCTAAGTAAAGAACCGCCTATGATAATGTGTCTTCACAGGCGGCTAGTGTAAGTGAAGAACCGCCTATGATAATGTGTCTTCACAGGCGGTTTCACTTCTCCGCCTGTGAAATTGCGGATTATCACAGACTCTTCGTTTCAGGCGGTTTTAAAAGCCGTCTGTGATAATAGGTTTGGAGCCGCCTGTGATGAGGCTTATTGTAGCAGTGATATGCACGCTATGATCACCGCATGGTTACGTCTTCGATCCTTATGATTGCAGGTACTGGGTGTCCGGAACGGATAACCTACTCTATGCTCTCTACTACGTTCCATGTGTTATCCTCGACGAAAAACATGTGCTGATCTATACATCGATCTCGAGAAGAAACTAGCTCAAAATAAAGGTCTTCTTGAGATATTTGAAGCGTACTACTTGCTGCCAAAACATAAGCTCATGTCTTATCGCTACAACATCATATATAGTAATAAGGACATCTACTTGAAGCCAAGGTTTATAATTTAAAGCTCACTTGAGACTGCAGAAAATAGCATGGATACACAGTTAAGCACTGTTCGCTTCATCTGCACGTTTTGTCCACATCAAATTAACTTCAGCATCAGAGAGTTTCAGCAATGTCTCAGCTAGCCGCAGCTGGTGCCAATAATATCATATCCTAGTACGATGCACTCCGGTCCCCCACGGAATCTGCTAGACTTGGACTGTGAGATCTGAAGCCAATTTAGGGTTATGAAAAATGCTACATGATCTTATCTCCGCGGACCCGATTATTTATATAAAAGAACTGTGTCTGCATCTTTAGTTTTGGGACCTCGCTCTATGACCCACTTGTGCAAACCGATCACGCGCCCATGCTCGATCTGGTAGCTCTGCACCAGTCAAAGTATCTCAAGTGTTCGACCAATCTGAATGAAGTGCGAGCTGTCTATACGAAGAGAACGATCTCTCTTAGTAGCGTGAGTCAGTGCATGCATGCATCTAGAGATCCATTTGGTTTGCAAGTGCCCGAAAGAACGAGCAACTCGCCTGTATTTTGACCACATAGGCGACTATATCATGCCAAGGTTATACCAAGAAGCATCCACATTATTTTTCTACACTGTTTTTATTTAAGTTTATTTTCATCTTTCTTTACAAACTAAATCGCAATACAAAACCAATGCGTGCAAGTACGCGAAGCATCACAATCAGTTTTGGTGGGTATAAATGGAACATTTCTGTTCCTGTAGCTGTACTCCAGTATAAATATACTGTGCAGCACATGCATCTAGGCGCTTCCCATAAAATACAGTGCTTCTATATTTAGATAGGGGACCAATCAGCAAGGTGTAGGTTATTGCTGGATTCAGCACACATGCATGAGCACGTATAGCAACATAGGGAAGGCCTAAACAAGGTCAAAATATGAGTGTTGTTCAGGAGTGGCATAGACTAATTATGTTGTGTTTGGCAGCTAATGGCAGCACAAAAACATCGTATCATCATTGCTTATCTGGCGACTGCCATATCTGCTTAAAGTAAATTAATATTCGGCAACCACTAGAGATATATGGTGTGTGCTAGTATGCAAAATATGTCGGGTAGAAAGATTATCAAAACAATGTGGTTTTTTAAATGATGGGTAAAATCTCGATCTTCACCTCCAAGGAGGTTGTGATCAACTTATTACAAAAAAATACAAATGCAGACACTCACAACCTATTGTCTAGAACAAGACGACGATAACTTGATAGCTAAGCAGACGACTGTGGAACGGACTTCATAAACCAACATGCGACAATGTTCGTCCTCTTATTTTTCCTAAGTGCACACCATGTTTCCCATCCATAAATTTCTATGTAGAATACCTGTATTTAGTATTGTGAAATTCAGCCTGAAATTCGCTCCTGCTGAAAATCGAACTCAAGATCTGAGTAAGTGAGTAGTACTACTCGGAGTACTTAACTACTAGGCTAAAACTCCTGTCGAAGTGTGCGATCGACACTTCCCCTGGTACTACAAGATTGTAGCCCGCGGAGGTTCTTGATTGGTTGGGGCGCAAGTGAGATTACGAACAAGATGATGACACGAGGAATTTACGTGGTTCGGGCCGTCTGAGCGTAACACCATACTCGACGGGTTCTGTGTTGTATGTATGAATTTGAGTGGCACTTCTGAGCGTATAAGCTTGCCTCTCTATGTATCGTACGGTGCAACCCTTTTATAGTCTAAGGACTGGCCGTTACATCACTTGCCTGGCCTAACATGTGGCCCTTGCGTAGTTAACTATCTAATACATGATCGCTGAATATTAAGTGTGGTTAATAGGGTGATAATGCGCCTTGCTGATGGCGTTACCTCTATTAACGGTCCACTGATTGTGTGTGATTAATATGGCATTAATGACATGTAATCAGGTCTTGTAACTGTCGCTTGAAAGTCTGAGCTGTTGGAGATCTCTTTGTCTTCTGTTGAAGTCCTAGCTCCGGAGGTTCGACACGTGGCAGCTCTGGAGCTTCTCATAGTGGGGAGGCAGGTCCGGAGCCACTATACATGTGGCAGCACCGGAGCTTTCTTCTACTGGGGGTTAGGTCTGAGGTCACTAGACACGTGGCAAGACTGGAGCTTCCCTATGAAGGGAGTTAGGTCCAGACTTGTGTTACGTGTGTCGGTTCCGGAGCTACCCAAACGAAGGAGGCGGGTCCAGTACTGTGTAACGCGTGTGGCCTTCAGAGGTCTTCAACTTGTACGGGTGGAACTCCTTAGCTTTTCTTGCGGTATCATAGGGTACTCGGTACGCAGGGTACCGACAGTGGCCCCCGGGCCCACCTCTGGGAGAAATCCTTTGGGTTAAATTATTCTACCAGAGGTGGGGCCATATCCGATTCCCGTGTGTGGCTTCAAAGGTCTTCTGATGTGCCGTTGGGGCGATGGTTCGCTGTTAAACCATCGCCGTGTGGCTTCTCTTGAATGCGACACGTGAGATCTTCTCGTGCAGACCTCACGCAATTGAAGGTCGCCAGTTTCCAATGCGAAAATTGTATTTGTTCCACGCGCCTTGTCAGGCCACCGCTCTCAGGCTTCCAACCTCCCATCATGACAACGGTTCATCTGGGGTAATAACTTCAGCTTTTCCACCAATGTGGACCCGGGCCCATTCATCATTGGCGGGGTAGATTTTTGAAAACGTGATCTCGGTCCCATTGCGGTTTTCATCCAAGCATTGCAGAGGCATACTTAACAAGGAAAGCTCGCATGGTTTGAGGACTCTTTACGCTTTCAATCAAACTTGCGCTCAGAGCCTCCCACCCCTCGCATAGCTTTCTCTTCTTTCGCTCCACTTTGTCGCGATGGAGTTGGGTCTTTCCCGTAGCAGGATCAAGGCCAAGGAAGATTTGTCGAAGGTTTGGACCTACATGGGGTGGTCCAGTAATTCCTTCAACCGCGACATACGCTTCGGCAAGCTCCCCTTCAAGAAGGAGTGCGCCGAAGACATGGTGTACTTCTCAACGTACGCCATGGTGGATTTAATCCCACCTTTTTCAACGTTCTTCTTGATGCTACTGGATTTCTATGGACTCCAGTTGCATCACCTCAGCCCTCACTCACTCTTGCTAGTGGCGACTTTCGTCCACTTCTACGAGATGTGGGTGGGCATGCCTCCCTGCATCGAGCTGTTCCGGACCTTCTTCACGATCCACACCACCGAAAAGGGGACAGAGCTGATCAATTTTTACTACTTCGTAAAGCAGAAGAACTTCCCCTTCAAGTACTTGAAGTCCTTCCCCTCGGGCAAGTGGGACGATTGGAAGAAAGATTGGGTGATCATCATTGTGGAGGAGCACGAGAGGCTAGAGCTGCCCAAGGGTCTTCCCAACGTCGACACCGACGCCTGGAACATAGTTCCGGAGCTATCAGATGTGTACAAGCCCATCCTGGAAAGAATTCGAGAATGTGTAGAAGGAGGGGTGACCCCTCAAATGATCTTCGGCAACTTCTTGATGAACAGGTGGGCTCCGTTGAAGACCAGGGAGTGGCTCGCATGGGCTTTCAATAGTTTTATGGATCACAACCGGATTGAAACTTGTTTGAAATCTAATTTGGATGATGAATCCTTGAAGCTCCATCTGAAGAAGTTCCAAAATGGAGTCATCTCCTCGACGCCTTAGCTCCGCCGACTCTTCAACTGCCTCTGAACATGATTCCAGAGATCAGTAGGGAGCGCTAGAGAAGAATGCCATTGTAGGACAACCTAGGTGTGGTGGAGAGGTGGTCAACCTCCGGGGTAGCAATCCCCGGGGCTTCTGATAATGCGGCCCCCACTGCCCCAAGCCAGAAGGTGGATGATGCTGGCAAGGGCATGGGCAAGGGCAAGGGCAAGGAGCTGGCCGAATCTTCCAACTGAAAGAGGAAGTTAGGGCATGTCGACGGAAGCCCCATCGGGTCAGCTCCATCTTCAACAGCCCCTTCTCCCCAGCGAAGGAGATCGTCGGTGGCTACGCCTGCTTCGGTGCTGGTTCCCTCGAGGGACGCAAGCTCCAGCAGATATCCTTCGACTCCGGTGCCAGCTGTGGGCTCCGAGTCCAGAGGTCCTTTCCAATCAGGGGAGGTTCCGACTTAGAAGACCCCAGCTGCTGCAGCTAGCTCCCAGCCAAGGTCCGAGGTTTTTGTCTCACTAGATCTGGTGGGATGTGAC
This sequence comes from Tuctoria greenei, assembly GCA_036927565.1. Classification (NCBI taxonomy): domain Eukaryota; kingdom Viridiplantae; phylum Streptophyta; class Magnoliopsida; order Poales; family Poaceae; genus Tuctoria; species Tuctoria greenei. Next base: position 263,069,298 of record JAYESD010000002.1, on the reverse strand, counting down.
TCCGGGCCTTAGAAGAAGAGATTCCTTGGTGAATGGGGCGGTAGCATCCCCAGGTAAGCATCGTCAACTCACCTTGAGGCGCTAACCTTATCTTTGTTATATCTTTAATCTTCCCAACCTTTTGTTTCCAGGGTGTCGAGAAAGAAGTCCAAGGCTTCAACACCTGCTGCAGCGACTGAAGCTGAGCGTGCAGAAGCTCTGGCTTTGACCACTCAGCTCCCCAAGTGGTGGCAGAAGACACGATAGCTCTAGTGCCAGCTGTCGTAGACTTGGATCCAGAGGAGACGCCAGAGGCTCCCGTGGTAGCGCTGGACCACGGGGGAGAAGTTGATGAAAATGCACCATCAGCAGCAGCGCTAGAGACTGAAGCTCCGGTGCAGGAGTCGGAGGTGGCAGAAGCTCCAACACTTGATCCGGAAGTAACTGAAGCTCCGGCACCCATGCCGGAAGTGGCTGAAGATCCGGTGATTGAGCCAGAGGTGCCCGAAGTCCCGGCCTCTGTGCCGGAGATAGCTGAAGCTGAGGCCTCCAAGCCGGAGATGGTTGATGTACCAGCGTCTGAGCCGGAGGTGGTGGGGACTCCGGACAAAACTCCAATGTCCACCCCGAAGGTAATTGCTTCGGGGGCGCCCATGTCCGAGCCAGAGCGCCTAGAGGATTCAGTAATGGGCCCTCCACCTGCAGAGTCGTCGGCTGAAGATCCGGAGGTGGGACCTTCGGCGTTAGCCTCGGAGGTTGATGTTCCCACAGTGGGACTCTCATTGGCGGCAACAGAAGTAAAAGAGGTTCCGGGGGCGGCCCTAGTGCCGCAGGACCGCAGGGGACTACACTTGTGGTGTGAGACCCAATTTTTGTGCTGGAAGACCCCTTCGAGCTAGCAGAGATGACCTCGGCAGGTCCGGAGTCTATCCCTCTAGCGCTGTCTATCGACAATGCCTGCTCCAATCTCCATCAAGTTCAGCTGGCCTTCGACCACGAAAGCAAGGTCCTCGAAGAAGAGCACCACACCTTGAGGCGTTGGCGCAACAAGCTTCACTTTGAGACAAAGCTAACACAGTCAAGGCTAGTGAACCAACGGGACTAGATAGACCGGGAGAAGGCCTGGCTGGCAAGGTATGAGCGCCTACTCACCGAGAAGGAGGGTTTGATCAAGGCTCTTGACAACCAATCCCTGGTGCTATTTGAGCAGGCCAAAGAGGCCAATGAGGCGGCGAATGACCGCCAAGACAGCCTCAAAAATTTCCATGAGATGCTTCTCAGGCACCGGGAAGGTCTCGACGAACAGGAAGAGAAACTCCTGGAGCAGCAGGAGGATATTTTGAAGAGAGAGGAGGAGCTCACCCAGAGATTGTCTCTGGGAGAGCAAAACTTGGTTGACGCACAAAAAAGCTTGATATGCGGTCCAAGCAGGAGGAGGAGGAGTAATGGAAGCTGGGGCAGGATCTCTCTAAAAGAGAGGCTGATGTTGCCATCAGAGAGGAGAAGGTGAAGGGCAGAGAGAAAGACCTGGCCGAATGGCCGAACCGCATCCACCTCCGGGAGACGGAGCTCGCTGACCGTGAGAGGCAAGTGGCTGAAAGCATTCAACAACGCGCCAAAGAGGTCGAGCGCATCGCCCGGAAGAGTTCAGAGCTTGCGGCTGCTAGGCGATCACTGGAGGAGCTACGAAGTGCAAGGACGACTGGGTCCCAGCAGGTCTAGGACTTCTTGGTGCATGTCAATAATGCTTTGGTACCTCTCGGCTTCAGTTCGGTACGTCTGGACGATGTTGAGACAGAGCTGGACAGAGCGTTGGTGGCATTGAGTTCTATCAGCAACAAGGTAGACGTGATGGGGGACGTCATCGCTGACCAATTAGAGATAGAAGGAAAATCTTTGGCCAAGAATGTCGCTGAATTTGTGTTGACGTGTTTCAAAAGCCGAGACCCCCAACTTTCTCTGGATTCGGTGTTCGAAGGACCCATTACAGAAGAGGAAGATGCCGCCAAAGCTAGTGTCCAGGAAGTTGCCCAAAAAGTTGCCTCGTATTTCCATAGGACCTAGTGCTTTTTTCTTTCTGCCTTTTCCTTTGTAATCCTCATTTTGTAATCTCGTACTTCCGATGAATGAAATCCACTCTTTGAATGAATGAATTCCATTTTGTGTTTGTCTTCAACACATCCCCCATTATCTTATTGGCCCCCTGGTAGATGTACACAATTTAATTGCGAACATGTACCAAAAGATTTGACAATGTTTTGATGACTTGAACGCTTTATGACATCGATGGTGGGCCCCCTTGGAGGTGTCGGAGCTTGATAGGTCCGACAGCGCCCATTATCAACGCATAAGACGTCAACGGTGGGCCCCCTGGGGATGTTGGAACATGGTGTGTCCGACAGCACCTACTATCAACGCGTAAGACATCGACGACAGCCCCCCTGGGGTTGTCGGAGCATGGTACATCCGACGGCACCCACTATCAACGCGTAAAACATCGACGGCGGGCCCCCTGGGGTTGTTGGATCTTGGTAGGTCCTACGGAACCCACTGTCAATGCGTAAAACGTCGATGGCGGGCCCCCTGGGGTTGTTGGAGCTTGGTAGGTCCAATGACACCCACTGTCAACATGTAAAACGTCGACGGCGGGCCCCCTGGGATTGTCGGAGCTTCCCGGCTTCAACGATATCCACCATCGACCGTAGAATATGTCGATGGCTAATCCCCTCGGATGGTTTCACCATCTTCACTTGAATTTCCATTATGCTTCACGTTGACGGCGGGCCCCCATGGGGGTTGTCGGAGCTTGTTAGCTCTGACGGTGCCCACTTTCAACGTTTGAAACGTCGACGGCGGCCCCCTTTGGGGATGTCAGAGCTTAGTAGCTCCAACATCGTCCACCATCATCATGAGTTTTCATTTTTCCTGCGCATCAAAGACAAGAAAAACCGTAAAATTCGTCCTCTCGTGTATAACTCTCTTGTGACTTATTATTCTTACTTGAATTTTAGATCCGAAGAAACTCGATATGATAACAAGTACATTGATGTAATTTTTTCAGATCTGAATGCCTTTAGGACCCGCCCTACTTAGGCCTGCCGGAATGTAGGTAGAGTGGCGTACTTAGGGTGCTGGGCCAGGCTAAGTCGATAGCACACTCCGGACCTGTGTTGGCTTGGCGTTCAGGCTATTTGACCGTCCAGCAATGCTAAAATCCGAATAACCCATAATATAACTTTTACAACATATGAGTAACTTGGACTAAAGGTCAAAAAGAATTGCACAACTTCGTTATAGACAATGAGAAAAAGGCTAATAAAAGAAATTGAATCTGTACAAAATTAATGCATGTGGAGTCTGCTTTTACACAACAATATCTTTCATTATAGGTCCGGATTACAAGGGAGACAAGGACACACTTAGGGTACAAAACCAGGCTAAGTGTGCTATACATCTTATACTAACCCAGGACAGGTAGCTACACTTTTAGTGTTGTGACTGTGTCAAATGTTGCTTGAACTTCCCAGACCCTCCCGGAGGTGTCCGAGTGTTCTCCTGGAGGATCGACCCGACTCTATATATGTAGTCTAAAATTTACATTGCGTGTAATTACAGACTCACCTCCATGATACTAAGCATAAAACTTACGGAGGTCCTCGATGTTCCAAGGATTAGGAAGTGGGGTCTCATCCTCAGTTGCCAAGCGAACGCATCCGGGATCGGATACTTTGATCACTCGGAAGGGACCTTCCCAGCTGGGGGAAAGTTTGTTCATCCCTTCACGAGTTAGTATTCTCCGCAGCACCAGATCGCCTTCCTCAAGCTGTCGGTTGTGCACATGCCTTTGATGATAACGCCGGAGCGCCTGACAATAACGAGCATTCAGAATAGCTGCTTGGCACCTTCCCTCATCGACGAGGTCAAGGTCTTCATGCCTGAGCTAGTCCTGTGCGACTTCATCAAAGGTACAGACCCGGAGTGACCCCATGGTGATCTCCGGAGGAAGGACTACTTCAGCTCCGTACACAAGGAAGAAAGGAGTCTCTCCAGTTGACCGGTTTGGTGTACTCCTGCTTGCCCACAATGCGGATGGAAGCTCCTCGATCTAGTTGGCTCTGTGTTTTTTCAGGTGCTCATAAGTGCGTGTGTTGAGTCCTTTTAGTATTTTTGCATTTGCTCTCTCGGCTTGGCCATTACATGTCGGGTGAGCTACTGATGCGTAGCTAACTTGAATGCTGAGGTCTTCGCAATACTCTTGGAATGTTGCACTTTTGAATTGGGTTCCATTGTCAGTAATGACTATATTCGGAACTCCAAATTTGCAGACTATGGACTTCAAGAACTTGTTGATAGTCACAATCGGAGTTGCTTCCGGACACTTGGTGAACTTGTCGATGGCGACATACAGGAACTTGTAACCTCCGACACCTTTTGGGAAAGGTCCCAAAATGTCCATGCCCCACACAGCGAATGACCATGTAGGAGGCATCATTTGCAGTGACTGAGCCAGTGTGTGAATTTGTTTTGCGTGGAACTGGCACGCTTCACACTTTTTCACCAACTCAACTGCATCCTGGAGTGTTGTAGGCCAGTAAAAGTCATGCCAAAAGGCTTTATCGACCAGCGTGCGGGAAGACGCGTGGTTCCCACACTCGCCTCCATGGATCTACGCGAGGAGCTCGCGGCCTTCTTCCCTTGAAATGCACCGCATTAGAACTCGATTGGCACCGCGTCGGTAGAGATCCCCCTCTACCAGCATGTATCTCTGAGCCAATCTAACGATCCGATCAGCGGATACACCGTCTTCAGGAAGGTGGTTGTCTTTCAAGTAGCTCCGAATCTCCGAGATCCATGCATTGCAACTAACTTGAGCTTTTGGGTCTTGCGTGCTGGGTTGCTTGGAGCTTCCTGGAGCACCTATTATCCTTGGTAGATGCCATGGTAACAGGGCCATCGAGACCGCCATCTTCGAGGTGATGGTCTCGCCCCCTTCACTCAGTTCGGCGGGCTGAGCGGTTGGTCTTGACAATATCCAGACGAAGACTCCGTTGGGAACCGGAGATCCGGTTGAAGCTTTCATCGAGAGTTTGTTAGATTATGCGTTGTTGAGATGCTGGACATGGCAGAGGTCCAGGAGGTGGAAGTCCTTCTGGAGCTTCTGGCTTCAAGGAGATAAGTAGCAAGTTGAGGGTTGTTGCAGCTGCATTCGCCTTTGACTTGTTTGATGATGAGTTGTGAGTAACCCTTCACTAGCATCTGCTTGATTCCACAAGATAGCGCCACCTTGCCCATAGATGAGAGCTTCATACTCCGCCATGTTATTGGTCGCCTTGAAATCAAGGTGCACCATGTATTTGACCTTCTCCCCAGTCAGAGTGAGAAGAAGTACTCCAGCTCCGGCCCCCTACTTCTACATGGAGCCGTCGAAGTAGAGGGTCGAGTGAGGCTTGGTGAAGACCGGGACCTTGGGTTCTGGCTTCTGCTCAATGGGACCCCCTGGATTTGATGGTGAAGGAGTCCACTCCACCACAAAATCAGCCAATGCTTGACTCTTGATAGCTTGTCGAGGCAGAAATTCGAGATTGAATTCTGCTAGCTTCGCTGCCCACTTGGCGATGTTCCCAGTAGAGTTCGGATTGTGCAATATAGCACGCAATGGGTAATAAGTTACCACTGATATCTTGTGGGCTTGGAAATAATGAAGAAGCTTCCTCGAGGCAATAAGTACTGCATAAAGTATCTTATGCACCTCAACGTATCAAGTTTTGGCGTCATGGAGTACTTCGCTAATGAAGTACACTGGTTGCTAGATAGTCCGGACCCTCTCGGAGGGGCCTGGAGCTTCTTCCCCATCAACTCGGACCTTCCCAGAGGGGTTCAGACCTCCATGTTTATCTTCCCGGACCCTCCTGGAGGGGTTTGAAACTTCTTATTCAATCCGAACCCTCCTGGAGGGGTCCGAATCTTCCTGATTAGCCATGTGAACTCCCTAGATAAGAGAGGTTGATCCTCTAGCATTTCGCCTTAACGATCCGTGCCTAGGGGCTGGTACCCAGACTCGCCTTCAAGTAGCCCCGAGCCCTCATGGAGGGGTCTGGGCTCCTGAACTGGAAATAACTCCGGTCTTTCCACGAAAGGACCATGCTGACAACCTCTGTAGTTGCAGAAATGTAAAGAAGTAGAGGCTCACCAGGGTTTGGAGCTACCAAGATAGGTAGTGTGGTGAGGAGCCGCTTGAGCTCTTGGAATGCCTTTTCTGCTTCTTCGGACCAATGGAAAGGCCCGATCTTCCTCAATAGCTTAAATAAGGGATGTGCCCGCTCCGCCAGTCTTGAGATGAACTGGCTGAGCGCAGCTAGACATCCAGTTAGTTTTTGGACATCCTTGATGCAGGTTGGGGGCCACATATCTTCTATAACTCTGATATTCGCTATATTTGCCTCAATTCCTCGGTGAGTCACCAAGAATCCGAGGAGCTTCCCGGAGCTAACCCCAAAGACACATTTGTCTCGGTTCAGCTTGGTGCGCGTCACGCGCAGCTTGTCGAAGACGGCTTGTAGGTTATGAAGGAGTGACTCCTTGTTCCTAACCTTGACGACTATGTCATCAACATACACTTCCACCAGGTCCCTGATGAGCTCTCCAAAGGTTTTGTGCATAGCTCGCACAAAAGTTGAAGCTGCATTATTGAGACCAAAGGGCATGGCAGTATAACAATACAATCCATCTACTGTTATGAAGGCAGTCTTCTAAACTGTGTTTGTCTGTTTTGTGGATCAGACACCACACCTTTGGACCACCGTTGTCTTCGGACGAAGGTCGAGGTCGCTTTTCGGGATGTGGCCCCCGGCTACCCAGAGCTGCAGCTGCTGCAACAGTAGGTGTGTCAGCCGACGACTTCTTCTTGCCGTTGGACTTTTTCTTCTTCTTTCCCCCACCGGAGGCAGTGGCTTCAGATTTGGAGGACTTTATATTAACTTTCGGAGCTGGCTTGGAGTGCATTTCCTGGCCCTCAACAGCTTGGGTGCACTTGTCAGCTGGGCTGAATAGCTCCGTGACGCTGATGACCTCCTTCGTCGCAAGCTTCTCCAACATCTTATCTCTGACACCCTGTCTGAATGCCACGATGACAGATGCATTGGATATAGAAGGAATGGTATTGCGTACCTGAGAAAATCACTGGATGAAGGACCGCAACAATTCTCCCGATGTTTGCTTCACAGCAAAACGGTCTAGTTCAGTGTCGGGCCGGGTGTAAGAACTCCCGAAGTTGGCAGTGAACTGTTGGCATAGCTCTGCCCAACTGTTGATAGAGTCGGGTGGCAGACTCATGAACAAGGATCAGGCGGTCCCAATTAGAGCCACCGGGAAGTTGTTGGCCCTCACAGCCTCATTGCCACCCACCGCTAGAATGGCGGTGGAGTATATCTGGAGGAACTCGACGGGGTTGACAGTCCCATCGAATTTCTCCGGCGGATGAGGCTGGCACTTCTGGGGCCAGCGGACCATGCGCAAGTGCATGGCCAGGGCTGAACAGCCGCCCCCCCACTCCCGAAGGAGGACGGTTTTCTCGAGCCTCCCGCCTCTCGCGAGCACGCTGACACGGCCGTCCTGTTGTCTGTAACGGCGGTTGAGCTCCAACCGCAAATCATACATCGAGAGTTTTGACACAGTGTGGGTGCGACGCGCCCCGGAGGGCAGCGAAATCACCTGCTGAGACACAACACGCCTCCGGTGCTGTGATGCATGAGGACCAAGTCTTCCATACAAGGTCCAACACTGAGAAGGTGCCTGCCCAGAAGGGGATGACCTTGGTTTCTAATGGCATCGGATGCGGCTGCAACCAAATGCTGCACATCAATGCACCACTGCTCTATCAAACCCTAAGGTGCTCCGGGAGCTGGTGGGTGCTCCAAAAGAGTACGCGCAGCAATCAGCGCATTCTCGGGGTTGTTGTGTGTCGATGTAGTGAACGACACCAGGCCCCCATCCTGCTGCCCAGCATTGTTAGCTTGAGCACGTGGAGGTGGTGCGACGCCCGTCGGGACAACAACAACTGTTGGCTATTGCACATGGGAAGGATCCCCCCAGCAGGATTTTCGGCATTGCCGTTGGATGATCCTGCAGCGGAATTCACCATCTTGAAATCTCAAGCCCCCCTACCTGGCGCACCAAATGTCGAACTGTGCGATCGACACTTCCCCCGGTACTACAACATTGTAACCTGCAGAGGTTCTTGATTGGTTGGGGCACAAGTGAGATTATGAACAAGATCATGACACGAGGAGTTTACGTGGTTCGAGCCGCCTGAGCGTAACACCCTACTCCACGGGTTGTGTGTTGTATGTATGAATTTGAGTGGCGCTTCTGAGCGTGTGAGCTTGCCTCTCTATGTATCGTGCGGCGCAAACCTTTTATAGTCTAAGGGCTGGCTGTTACATCACTTGTCTGGCCTGACATGTGGCCATGCCGTAGTTAACTTTCTAATACACGATCGCTAAATATTAAGTGTGGTTAATAGGATGATAACGCGCCTTACTGATGGTGTTACCTCTATTAACGGTCCATTGATCATATGCCATTAATATGATATTAATGACACGTAATCAGGTCTTGTAACTGTCGCTTGAAAGTCCGAGCCGTTAGATATCTCTCTGTCTTCCGTTTAAGTTCTAGCTCCGAAGGTTCGACACGTGGCGGCTCCGGAGCTTCCTATCGTGGGGTGGCAGGTCCGGAGCCACTATACACGTGGCAGTACTGGAGCTTCTCTCTACTGCGGGTTAGGTCCGGGATCACTGAACACGTGGCAAGACCGGAGCTTCCCTATGAAGTGAGTTAGGTCCAGCCTTGTGTTACGCCTGTTAGTGCCGGAGCTACCCAAACGAAATAGGGTCCAGTACTCTATAACACGTGTGACCTTCAGAGGTCTTCAACTTGTACGGGTAGAACTTCTTAGCTTTTCTTGCAGTATCATGGGGTACCCAGTACGTAGGGTACCGACAACTCCTTTCTTCAAAGCAATGTGGCTTATAAATTTATGCCTTTAATACCAAAACCAATCTATATTTTAGGGAAATGCAAACACAAACCTTATAATAGTATGTCAATTTGTGAGGGAGGTTTTGAATTTTTTTAAGAAATTGGCATTAGTTCTACCTTTTCATTGAAGTAGGAAAAAATACATAGTACATAAAATGCAAAAGTAGGCAACTTAAGTTTCCTCTGGTTTGATGGAAAGCGGCATAAAATCGTAAATAGATAGGCTAGGAAGATCATGTTTCTCCCTCCCTATCAAGAGTGTTCTGCTAATAGCTTTTTCCATTCCCATTCTTCCTTGTTAGCTAATGGAGGTACTGAAAATAGTCACAACATGGATACCCTATGCACTTGTATTATTCAACACTGAATAGAATAAAGTCAATACAGTAAAACGGTGGTTCCAAAGGTGATGCGACAAATAGAGAAGGAATGAAGAAGCAGAACAATATAGGAGTAGTATTATACATATGGTGGAATGTATGAAGAAGCAGAATAGGAGAATTTTTAAGCTAAGGTCTGGAAAAAATATACATGAGTTGCATGTGGCTCCCGTAGAAAAAGAAGAGATCGACTACTATGCTTTGGCTTCGGTGTCTGAGTTTCCTTTCAGCATTTCCGATTCGTAATGCTTAGCTAATCTCCCCGGATTTTTTTTGGAGTTGCTAATTAAGCTACTCCTGCATGACACTACTTTTTATTTTGTATTGTTCCAGTTTCCTTCTCCTTTAATGAAAACGGTAGAACACCTGTCTTTTACGGTAAAAACGGATTGAATTGTGTATATATAAGTGTCTACAAAATCTACTAACCAACTGAAACCTCTTGCTTGAATAAAAAACTCAACAAAAACATGATGCACAAATGCTGTTAGACACATATATATTAACGCAGGAGATACCCACCCGTGTGCCCGCGAAATATCAAGAGCATATGTCTGGTGAAGTGGTTTTATTATATACTTCTAATACAATCATTTCTTAGTGAATACAAGGATTGCGGAAGTACTCTTTGAGGGTGTAATCTCATTATCAATAAAATGAGGGTGACATGTATTAGATAATATAGAAGATAAGAGTTATATTCAGTTTAAGTTGTTGAGACAGACTCGGTTTGGAGTTTGATCTTTGATGATGTACCTTGTACCCTCTATAAATAAACACCGTGGCACCCAAGGGTGTATCACGCTTTGCCATAATATATTATGGTAATCAAAGCCGTCCTCTTCTAAACCCAATCCGGCGACATGTCGACAAATTTGATCCCGGTGAGTTCATCTTCGATGATGCTTCCAGCACTCGGACCACCGGTTGCCGAGAGGCTCACGAAGAAAAATTTTCTACTATGGAAGGCTCAATTACTTCCAGTATTAAGAGGCGCATAGCTGATGCGTTGTCTTGATGAAGATGCATAACCGCCCCCAGAGATGCTGACTATCACAAAAGAAGATAAAAAGGTTGAAGTCATCGCTAATCCAGAGTATGGAATCTGGATTACATAGGATCAGCAGGTCCTAGCGTATTTGCTGAATTCTCTATCTAGGGAATTTCTTACACATGTTGCAACTAAATAAACCTCAGCAGAAGCATGGAAAGCACTGCAGCAGTCCTTTGCATTGCAATCTCAAGCAAAGGTGACAAACCTGAGATAATCCCTTACTAATACCAAGAAGGGAACGATGACGATGTCCCAGTACTTCTCCAAGATGAAAAGGCTGGCAGATGAATTAGCCTCAACGGGAAGAATTCTTGATCATGAAGAAGTGGTCTCGTACATACTGAACGGGTTAGATTCTGACTACACCCCCTCGTCTCCTCTGTAATGGGAACAAATCAAATCTTAGTAGATGAATTATATTCACAAGCACTGGGATATGAACATAGACAAAATATGCTTCAAGAGGAAGAGCAATATTCTTTCCCTTTGCCCAATGCTGCTATGAGGGGTCGAGGGCGTGGAAGAAATAACAGAGGAAGAGGCTTTCCTGGCCAAGGTCAATCATGCTTCTCTGGTCGGGGTCAACCCAAGAATAATGAGAACAAAGGAAATCAGCCAAGACCAAATCAGAACAACACCACACAAAAGGTATTCTGTCAAATCTGTGGTAAGCCTAATCATCAAGCTATTGAGTGTTGGTATAGGTATGATCAAGACTACCAGAAAGAGGAGAGGTTCGCTGGAGCAGCAGTACCCTCTTACGGGGTAGATAACAACTGATACACAGATACCGACGCTATCGACAATATCACTGGGGAGTTCAATAAATTAACAGCGCATGAGAAATACCAGGGACGAGATCAAATTTATGCCACCAATGGGAAAGGTATGTTTATCTCTCATGTTGTTAGTACCTCAATTTATTCCCCAAGTAAATCATTACACCTTGATGATGTCCTCCATGTTCCTAGTTCCAAAATCAATCTTTGGTCTGTTCATAAACTTGCAAAAGATAATAATGTATTCTTTGAATATCACCCTTGGTGTTTTTTTATCAAGGATTGAGCCATGAAGAATATAATCCTTGAAGGCAAATTTGAAGGAGGTCTCTATCCTATCAAGCATACAACCAAGCCTAGTCACAAAAGTATTCTAGCTACAGTCAAGCCATCTATAGAATCATGGCATAGTCGTCTAGGGCATCCCTCTCCCGTCATAGTACATCATGTACTGAAAAACAATGATTTGTCTTTTTCGAGTGATCCTAATAAATTGATTTGCAACGTGTGTCAAAAAGCAAAAATCCATCAAATCCCTTATAAAAAATCAGATAGCACATCAAATCACCCACTTGAGCTCATACACTCGGATGTTTGGGGGGCAGCACCCAAATCCATCAATGGCAACAAATACCATGTTAGTTTTATTGATGACGTTAGTAGGTATACTTGGATATATCTACTCAAGAAAAAATCAGATGTGTTCCAAATATTCCATAATTTACAAAACCTAGTAGAAAGGCAATTCAACCATAAGATCTTGACCATGCAAACCGATCGGGGTGGGGAGTACGAAAAGTTGAATACCTTCTTTCAAAAAATAGGAATTGTCCATCATGTCTCTTATCCTCATGCACATCAACAAAATGGTGCCGCTGAGAGGAAACATCGTCACATCATAGAAGTACGTCTTGCACTTCTTGCAAATGCATCTATGCCCTTGAAATTCTGGGACGAGGCTTTTGTGACAGCCGTTTATCTCATCAACATACTCCCATCTAGAGTCATCAAGCTACAACTCCCATAGAAGTGTTATTGGATTGCAAGCCTACCTATTCCAGACTTAGAATCTTTGGATGTGCTGTCTGTCCAAATCTAAGACCTAACAATGCAAGGAAGCTTGCTTTCAGATCTACAAGATGTGTCTTCCTTGGTTATAGTCCTTTGCACAAAGGATATAAATGCCTTGAACTAAAAATAGGAGAGTATACATCTCACGAGATGTAGTATTTGATGAACAAAGTTTTCCTTTTGCCGAGATGCATGAAAATGCTGGTACACGCCTTCGCAAAGAAATACTACTTCTACCACCAAGCCTCCTCTCTAGTATTGATAGCTTGGGGAATAGACCTGGTAATACTAACATGATTGATAGTACTAATCCTAAACCTGAGGTGCAAGAATTGCAGGAAATAGGAAGAAGAGAAGAAGTATTGTTGCCACAGTTGAACGAATCTTCTATAAATACCAAAGATACTGAGGACTTTTTTGGAAATATGCATATGAGACAAGGCAGCAACCGCACGGATTTCCCTGGTGATCCGGCACTTGATTCGAGGATGATGCCACAACTTCCTGCGTCAGATCAGCAGTCCGGCTCAAACATCCATGCAACACAATGATGAGCAAATAAATGCTCTGGCCTACAGGATCTATTCCGCACGGGAAATTAATTCACCGACTGCAAGTCACAATGATGAGGGGGGCACAAGTCACAAGGTTGATCATGTGTCATTTTCTCAGCCGGATGAAAACAGTGATGGATCAATTGTGGTAGATGATTTTGTTGCTCAACCTATTGAAAGAATGCGTACAAGGCAACAATATGGAATTTCTAGACCAAATGTGTACACTGACAGTACCATTAGATAGTTTTATTTTACGTCCTCAGAGAGCCATAATATTTACAGGAGGCGCTAGAAAGTAAAGAGTGGAGAAATGCAATGGATCTGGAGATTCAAGCTCTTGAGAAAAATCAAACCTGACAATTAGTACCATCAAGCTATGGAAAAAATGTAATAGATTGCAAGTGGGTGTTTAAAGTGAAAAATAAAGCAAATGGGTCAACAGACAGGTACAAGGCTAGACTTGTACCCAAAGGGTTTCAACAAAGATACGACATAGACTACGAGGATACATTTATTCCAGTGTTCAAAGTTGCTACTATTCGATTGGTCTTGTCATTGCAGTATTAGATAATTGTTGTCTAAGACAGATGGATGTTCAGAATGTGTTCTTTCATGGTATTCTAGAAGAGGAAGTGTATATGAAGCAACCACCTGGGTATAAAGATAAAATGTATCCTTCTCATATTTGTCAACTTAAAAGGCTATATATGAATTAAAACATGCACCTAGGGCTTGGTACTCAAAGTTAAGCACAAGATCGCAATAATTAGGATTTGTTGCATCAAAATTGGATCATTCACTGTTCATTTACAAAAAGGCAGGAGAAACAATGTTTATGTTGGTTTATGTCGATGATATTATAATGGCAAGCTCATCTAAAAAATTGTTACTAAGTTACTTCAAGAATTGAGGAAGAGTTTTGCATTAAAAGATCTAGGTGATCTTTACTACTTCTTAGGAATTGAGGTAAGGAAAATCCAAGATGGTTTGTTATTGACGCAAGAAAAATATGCATGTGATGTCTTGAGGCGTGTAAATATGCACAAGTGCAAGTCAGTCTTGACATCTATGTCAACAACGGAGAAGCTTTCAACCTATAGCGGGAAATTGCTCAACACTGAAGACAGCAAGAACTACCGAAGTGTGGTAGGGTCATTGCAGTACTTGACTATTACCAGGCTGACCATGCTTATGCGGTAAATAAAGTCTCTCAATATCTTCATGCGCCGACGTCTTATCACTGGTTGGCTGTTAAAAGAATATTAAGATTTGTCCGTGGAACACTCAAAGTTGGCTTGACTTTCAAAAAATTGTCATCTACCAGGATTAACGCCTTTTCCGATGCGGATTGGGATGGTTGCATTGATGACTGGTGATCAACACGGGGATTTGCCATCTTCTTTGGCTCGAACTTAGGCCTTGTTTGGTACAGATGAAACTTATTACAAAAACAGCTTGTTTGAAAAGCTGGTGGAAAGCAACTTCTACTTATATCCTGCTTTTAGTTCATTCTGAGAAGCAGCTGAACTAATAAGCTGTTGCATAAGCTTCCTGTTTGGCACATCCTCAGCTTATTTTTATGAAGAAGCTGCAACAGAAGTTGTGCCAAACAGAGCCTTAGTATCATGGAGTGTTAAAAATCAACCAACAGTATCCCGGTCGTCCACTGAAGCTGAGTATAAGTCCATGGCAAATGCCGCTGCAGAGATAGTGTGGTTACAAATACTTCTCAAAGAATTGGGAATCAAGGAGAGTAATATACTGTGCCTTTGGTGCGACAATCTGGGAGCAACATATCCAAGTGCAAATCCAGTATTTCATGGAAGGGTGAAACATGTGGAGATTGATTATTATTTTGTATTAGAGAAAGTTTCAAATAAACAAATTGAATTACAACATATATCCTCCGAGGATCAGGTGGCACACGGATTCACGAAATCGATGCCGGCGAAATTATAAAAGAAGTCTTGAGACAATCTTAACTTAATAAGTTATAATTGAGGGAGGGTATTAGATAATATAGAAGATAAGAGTTGTATTCAGTTTAAGTTGTTGAGACAGATACGATGTACCTTTTACCTTCTATAAAATAAACACCGTGGCACCCAAGGGTGTATCACACTTCGCCATAATCTATTAACATGATCAGCAAAAGCTAAGAAGTTATCTTCCTGCTACGGCTGATGATCCCGTATAGATATTTCTTCCCGTTGCGGGCTTGCATGTCATCATGCTGGCAAGTGTAACCACGCAACTGTTAAATGACTGCAGCCAATGCAATCGAGATCATATTCCCATCGTCCATTTATCCGTGGAGGAGGGGAGATCCCAATAGGTTGAGAGTGACGTGCTCACATGCATCAGCTCAAGCCCTACCATTTGTAGCTTTGTGAGCCCCACGCACCTCTCATTCTCTCTCCCTCTCCCGCTCTCACAGTCTCACCCCACCCCACTGGCTGCCTTAGCAAACTAGATGCCCACCCTTCAACTGTCCTCCTTAAGAAACCTAGCTGGCTACTTGTATTGTTCCGAACCTTTCTCCTCCTCTCTATCTCATGCACACTGATGAGGATGCATGCCTACTGTACACATACACAGTGCCTTTGCTGAAAATCTCACAAACCACATACACCACCAAAGCTACAACCTTCTCGATCCTAAAGACATGGGTCTAGCTCCCCTTGATAATTTAGGATGTGTTTGGTTGGGAGTCAAAGTAGGATGGGATGGATCCATCCCAGTTTTTAGGGATGGGATGGTCCCGTTTTCTGTTTGTCTAGAGGATGAGACGATCCCTGTTTCTTGTTTGTTTTGTGGGATGGTGTGGGACGGAATGATCCCGTCTCTTGTTTGAATGAAAGGATGGGACAGAGACATGTGAGTATGAGTACTTCTAGAATGTTGCGCGTCTGTCTCTACGGGGGTGGGATGTATCCGTCCCCATGTTTTTGGTGGGATGGTTCCATCCCGCATCTAGGTGGAATATTATCTTTTGAGAGATGACTCCATCCCACATGTCTCCAAACCAAACAACGGAAAAGTGGTATCGTCCCATCTCATCCTACTATATCCCTCGAACCAAACACACCCTTATTTCTTCTCCCTGATCACCAATCCTATCACAAGAACAAACTGCACTCCATACCTCGGAGCCAATCATCTGCAATATCCTGCTAGAACGTCCGCTAGCTAGTTCAAACAAAGCTCTGTTCCCCGTATAATATTGAGCTAAGACAACAACTACCCTAAATCCCTTCTTCAATTCCAAGAATAGAAGGATATAATAGTACTGTTACATACATACCACGCCAGATGCCCAGATCCCTCCCTGTATTAGCATACTAGTCAAAGTCAACAGCTACAGCAGCCGAAGCAGCTTGAGAGCCGGAGTGGAAGGACTCGGAGCCCCATGGAGTTCGGGCCATTGACGGCGGCACGCGGCGTGGAGGATTCTGAGAGGGCTCGAGGCGTCGTGGCGTGGGTGGAGAAGGAGCACATGTTCGAGAAGGTTGTGACCCCGAGCGACGTGGGGAAGCTGAATCGCCTGGTCATCCCCAAGCAGCATGCGGAGCGGTACTTCCCTGCGCTCGTCTCCGCGGCAGCCGCAAGCGAAGCGAAGGGACTGGTGCTCAGCTTCGAGGACCGGTTGGGGAAGGCGTGGCAGTTCCGGTACTCGTACTGGAACAGCAGCCAGAGCTACGTGATGACCAAGGGCTGGAGCCGCTTCGTCAAGGAGAAGCGCCTTGGCGCCGGGGACACCGTGGTGTTCGCGCGTGGTATGGGTGGTGAAGCCGCGCGCGGACGCTTTTTCATCGACTTCCGCCGCCGCTGCCAGCAGAACGTCGCGTTCCTGCAGCCGCCGGTAGCGTCGGTGCAGCGCCTCCTGCCGCTTCCGTCCGTGCCCGTTTGCGGCCCATGGCAGGACTATGGCTCGTACGCCCCCGCTCCGGCGCCCAACCGGCACCTACTGTTCCTCCGGCCCCAGATGCCAGCCGCCGTGGTGCTCGCGTCGGTGCCGGTGCGCGTTGCGGCTTCCGCGGTGGAGGCGACAAGGTCAAAGCGGGTCCGGCTGTTCGGGGTGAACCTGGACACTCCGCCGGTCGTGGTGGACGGAGAAGGCGACACCAGAGTCACCTGGACAGCATCGACCCTTCTGCAGCTTCCCTCACCGTTGTCATCAACTTCCTCGTCGACGGCAGGCAAGGCTGAGTGCTCTTTGGATCTTGGACTATGAAGGCAACCAAACAATAGCGAAAAAGGGACAAATCAAGATTAGCACGGAGTCACTGACACGCGAATTGATCAAGAGACAATATCGATAGCAGCTGGTATATAGCTCGATCCAGTACTGCATCTCAGCATCTGCATATGTAATTGTTGACGATTACTATTTCTTGATGATATCTTGCTCATATTACTTCACTCGCTTTGCTTAACTAATGTGTGTTCTTACCTTCTTCTTCTTTTTCCTTCGACACTATTTTGAGAATATGATAACTTGTTAACTGTAATAGTAAATACTCCAGATGTATGACCGAGTTCAGTAAAGAACTGCTATCTGCATATGATAACAATTAGTCTCAAATGTGTTTATATCTATGTTCGACATGCATATTTTTTAGGCTTATATAATATCTTGAAGCAGTCTCTAGATCGAAAAGGTCATAAGGCTCTCCTCCCAAAGCAAGGAAGCAGAGGCAGTTATTGGATGACAAGATCAGGTCAGGATGATCAGAGACCCTAGTCTTTCTGGCTATCTACTTTGTACCACGTCTCAGCAACTGTTATCCTGCTTGGTTCTTGTGCAATTCTTTGTCTGTTGACTGTTGCATCTGATATTCTGATCGACTTCTATGCTGCTTCTGTTGCTGCGCTGCAGCTCTCTCTGTGCTTGAAAAAAAATCAAGAGTCATAATAAATCTGTTGGCTCACATTGCTCTATATGACAAAAAAATACTTCTAGCTAGCTAGCTAGCTCACAGTTCATAAATTAAATTCTTGGTAGCATGCAAACATACTATATACTACTAATAAGGTTTTTGTACGGACTCAATTACGGAAACACTATTTAACCGGGTAAGAGTGATAATAATGTACATATAATTTGTTAGTAGTTCAGCAGGATGCTCATTTTTTCATGGTATTATAATTTACTTGATTCAAATTTTGCATACTAGGAATATATATATATATATATATATATATATATATATATATATGCATTTTGAGATATTTGGAATCATGTATCGTTCATATTGCCTTTTCCATGTGTCTCCAATTATCACTACGTATATGAAAGGTAAGTTGACTTTACAAGATACTAGCAAATGGATGCTTCAGTTGAACCGTTTCCTTATATATTTACAAATATACTAAATTGTGTTAATGTACCTTACAAATCGTTCTGCTCCTTAATTATGGTAGTTTTCAACAAATGTCTTTAATCCTTGTAGTTGTTCCATGGTCTTGTAGCTGCTAAAGAATGGTTAACTTTTGGTTAAAATTTTAAGACCATCTGTAGTGATCTACTGCAAATCTTACTGGATTGTAAATACAGAGTAGGTGTACAGAGTGAATATGTTGAAAGTATAGAGGATATATTGGAAGTATAGGGAAAGTATAGAGGATAGATTATGGTTTAGAGGAAACGAGTGTGGATATCCTGAGGACCGGTCCTCCAACCATGCCCACACTAAGAACATATAGAGAAGAGAGTTAACTTATCAGTGCTCTTTGATCTAGCTAGCTGGTGCATACTCTTGTCTCATCGCTTCTATATATACTTCACATTATACATATCATAATATTACTGTATAACAGTAAGAGCTAGCTAGAATGTTGTTACCTTATTAGTATATGTAGTATATATGAACCATCATTTTATAGTTCTATAAAAAACTTCATGAGGTATCCAACATATAGTGAAGCTGAAGGTACACAACAAAATATGCATATTTACTCCTATTAATTTCTCTCTTTTGCTTAATGCCATTTATTTATGAATTATTCGAAATATGAAAGTGACACATGTGTATATCATAATATATTGGAGCTGAAGGAATAATGGTTTCAGAAATAAACTTTGGAGAGGCAACCCATCATTTTATAGTTTGAGTGCTATTCTGATCTCGTTTGATATTATTAAAAAAAAAGAATTTGGTACTAAATTGAGTCATCCTACATATTTCAGTGGTTACACTCAACCTAATCAGCCTATATTACAAAACTCAAGAAAATGCAACATGCTTATTGCATAGGACTAATTATGAAGACCACATGGAAGTGTTTTAGAGGAGTTGTACGCGCATGTATACATAACAAGTAGTGTGTGCACTCACTCACACACACACATGTGTGTGTGTGTCTATATATATATATATATATGGACACACACATTGTGTAGGGAAATATTAGGTTATCTGTGTACAGTAGGTGTTTGCATTAGAATTATAAAGGGCCTACAAATAATGGGTATGCTATTTTTTAGCAAAGAATATATACAGACTTATTTTGTGTATAGTGATTAACATATGTATATGATATTTAAAAAATATGCAAACCAAATCATTAAAAATAATCACATATGTTTTTGAATACCAGTTTTTTCTAATCCAGTAGGAGAAAAATTATTTTCCTAGTCAAAATTTCATGTTAGAAAGACAACACATTCTTTTTATGGCGTGGATCATCCGAACAGGTTAGCCATATGACATTGATCAAGAATTATGTATGGTTTGCCTTTGCTATTTATGCGGTCTCTATCACACATGTAGCCTGCTAGCTACTACCTAGTTGCAAGTTGCAACCAATAAATTAGGTTTCCATCGCCTTAAGGATACTTGTCACAACGAGTTGTATGTTGGTCTAGAGAA